>JABFTP020000062.1:46597862-47197862 GCA_013387265.2 Cryptolaemus montrouzieri
AAATTCTGCACAATGTACTGCTTTTTAATAGAAGCAACATTCTCAAAGATTGAAGAACTATCGGACTCATATCTTCATTTCGCATTAGTCTGATTGCAACACGAAGTAAACCAATCACAGATCGCTCTAACAAAAATTGGTAATCAAAAAGAGATGCGTTCATCATTAAAGTATAGATATGATCTCTCACGATTTGCCAAATAGATATAACCCTATCTCTGGAAAAAACAAATGAAAATTAGTTCATTATTATATAATCATCATGTTTATGAACATGAATAGATAGATATATATTGAAGTTTTTGGATCACAGTACATGATATAGAACATGTCAATCGATTTACATAATTCAAATAAATATAAAAGCACAATTATTCTATGATTGGACAGTACAATAAAATATACATAGTAAACACACCAACATATTGATGAAACAAAATATATACCATAAATTAGATAATTGCAGATAATCATATTTTTGACAGATTATCGCCCAGATATTTTCCCACCGTGTAGTATGCCTTCTTCAACAAAATGTTTTTTCCTATATTCTTAAATTTACTAGAAGGTTCGATTTTTTTCACATCTTCTGGCAATTTATTATAAATAATGTATAAAGTTACAGCTGAATAAAAAGGAGACCCCTCATCAAGTGCTCTTGTGTGTGGGATACTCCAACCGAGCTCTGTGTCTTGTTCGATAGCAGTGACTATCAGATAGTTTTTTGAAAATAATCAAGTTCTTTCTAACATAGGTAACAGTTTTTAAAATATACACGGAACTCAGACTCAGTATACTGTGCCTAATGAAAAAGGGCCTACATGACTGGTACCAAAGATCAAACTGATGATCCTCTTTGATGCAATGAAAGCTTTTTTGCTGTGGTAGAACCTCCTCAGAGGGTTATATTGTAGCTAAGGTGAGAGTAGCACATCCCATAGTAAACACCCAAAACCGATTTCAGGCCTATTGTATCTTTGGTATTCAGGATAGCATAGTAAGAGGAATTCAGTTTTTTGCAAATGTCATGTTCATGATCTCACACCACTTAACTGAGGATCGAGACGAATGCCGAGATACTTTCCATGTTCCGAAAAATCCAATTCTATATCACCACTCTAAACATCACCGGATAGTGGTTTTCTATTGTGGAAATTCATAAAAACAGTTTTGTCTTCGTTTACCATGAGAAAGTTGGTGGCACACCATTTTTTGAATACTCCTATGATATTATTTATTCCTCTTTGTAAGTTCTCAGGATCTGTGTCTGATAGAATAGCAACCGTATCATCTGTATACATAACTATGTGTCCATCTCTTATATAGTTAGGAAGGTCATTCGCAAAGAGGACAAAAAGCAAGGGTCCCAATACAGAACCCTGCACAACACCCATATTGATATTGAACTCACTCAATTCCTCCCCATCCACAGTCACCTTCAATCTTCTCGCTGATAAAAAGGATGTAATCCAACTCTACATATTTTCTCTGATGCCCAATAGATTCAATTTTCTTTAATTTATCAGGGAATTAGTTAGATCAAATGCAATACTCAAGTCAAAAAAGACTCCAGCTACATATTCGCCTTTGTCAATACATCGAAAAATAAAGTCAACACAGTCTATACACGCATCCTCAGTACCTTTTCCGGATCTAAAGCCAAACTGTATAGGTTTTACAATGCTATTTTTCTAGGAAATCATTTAACCTTCTTGTAACTATTTTCTCAAAGATTTTTGAGAACACACTGAGAACAGATATTGGGCGATAATTTTGTGCCTTTGTCCTATCTGCTCTTTTATAAAGTGCGACAACTCTGACACATTTCAAAGAAACCGGAAACCTGCCCTGAGATATTGAAATATTGAACAACTGATAGAGGGGTGACAAAATATGTTCACTGATGGCCTTAACTAATTTTGCTGATATTTTATCACAGCCAGGGCTTGCATCATCCCTTAGCTGATTTATTGTTTGTAAAATTTCAGATTTTTTTATTGGCAATATATAAAAAGTATTATAAATTGAAATTGTTGACGTAATTTTTGTATCATTAGGATCCACACTACCATACACTGTTTCCAATTTTCTCTTTGTTTCATCAAACTTGAATTAAGATGGAATAATAACGTCTAAATCTATATTTGTATAAAACTTGAAATGAGAAATTTTTTATTATAATTTTCCCTTACCTATTTTGAATCATTACTCTTATCAATAGTTCCAAGAAAAATACAGTTATGTTTTCATTATAATTATATCCTAATGATTTTTGTACATCTGGACCTCTCGATAATTCCACTAGTGACTTAACCATATCAAGTAAAGCATCTTCATGTAAAAATTTCGAATCAGTAACTAACTGTTCTAAATTACACTCTTTTATGCATTTTTTGGCAACATTATTCAGCTCTTCCTCTTCTGCAGATGGTAATTTTGACAGATTTTCTGAAGAAACCATATAAAAATACAGTGAACTTAATAAGCCTGTATCTTGTTTTTGTAGATTTTCAACCTCCTTATAAACCAATGTTATCTTTCCAGAATTTTCTATGAAGTCCTCTACTTCTACATAACTTTTTGGGCACAATCCATAAGAATACATAGCCAAAATTATATCAAAAATATTTTTCCAACTATCCCTAATATTATCTCCATGCTGGTGAGCTAAATTAAACACAGTTCTCAGAGCCAGCTGAGCCTTAATATTAGAGGCGAACATTGTAATTCCATTATTTGGTTTTGGCTGATTATGAAACAAAGTGAACTTGCATATTGTTAAAATGAGCATATCCAAATTCGAAGTTAGATTATTATGTGAGCAGATAAATGCACAGTTCTCGAAACCCTTTATCGCTCGTTTATACACACTGGCGTCTTCAGATCGATCAAATACAAACGAAAGTGCCGATAGTACAGGTGCCCATACGAGAGAGAAAAGTTCGATATCATATATGTCAGAATTGGTGTGGTAATAAACGCCATCTTTTGAAGCACCTTTTCGTATCAAGACTCTCCACAGGTAATTCTCCCTAACTAGTCCAATTTGTTCGGCAGGCATTACGATTTCATCATTTCTAAAAAAAGGGATACAGGTTATTTCAGAATATAGAAAATTATAAATAAATGGTATAGTATGTTCATGAATTTTTTATGATAAACAGGTTTTTAGTTCAGATTGTATGAAATAAATACAATGAGTTCATGAATAATTGGCGTTATCAAGAGAAACTATCAATAATTCGTAAATTATCAAAAATATATGGCAGATCGCCGCAGACAAGAGCAACTCATAATGAATTTCTGGAGTAGCATGGAATGGAGAACTTTTGAATAATGTATGTATGTATCCTGCGCTACTCCTCTAAATATCAATACACTGTAATCGACTACAAAAGAGAGCAATTTGAAGCGCTGCCAACGTATCTATAAGCTGTCTCTTTTTATTGTGCTAGTTTTGCCACAGATCTTGATTAATCTTGAAAACAAGGCTTCTTGAAAAATTCATCAATAATTTATGGATTACTAAATAGTTCTCTTTGAAGAAAATTTAATTTTTTTTTAAATTTCATCTAAAACAAATACATTGAGAAATCAAATGGACCAATTATTGAAGATACATATGTTTTATTGTGACCTTTCCTAAAATATAATGTTCCATTGAAACATCCACTTCTGAAGATAATTTTGTCAGCAATAACGCGAATTTCAATTCCACTATGAATGAAAATCGAAGATTTTCCATTGAAAAGGAATTATATGATAGTTTTCCAAGTTTTATTTCAGTTTAATGCTGTTATATCTGTTATCACAAATAACAAAAAAAATAAGATAGTAGAGAAGAATATTATTTTAAAAGTTGTAGACGTTGAAGAGGTATATCGATCCCTTAATTACAATTTATATCGATCGGCGCTTTACTTTTAGAATACATTTATTTTCGAAGAAAAGATGTTTTTGAAAATCAGAATCTCGATAAATAGTCCTGAGGAAAAAAATGTTGACTCACTCTTTCTTAATGAATTGTACTATGACGTTATAAAAGTGTTTGGGCAATTCAATTGAATTTAAATTTACACTGTAGAAATTACAAACGAAAATTTGTCTTTGCCTCGGTTTGCCTTGAATATATATTCAACTCTGCGCCAAGAATTCAACGCACAAAATCGAAAAGATTTCCAGTAATACACCACCACTAAACAATGCTTGAAAACAATCGAAATGACATTGGTACTCACAGAAATTGAAATAGAACTGATTATGAAAAAAGTAAAACGCTTTGGAAGAGATCAAGGTACTCAAACCAGTCAATACAGCATATGTCCATCCCTGGCGAGAATTACTGCATGACATTCATACTCAAAATCGTTGACCTTATAGCATTCTGATCCAATTTGTTCCAAATTTCGACCAGTCTGTTTCGATCCTCATTCATGTTAGCTGGTTTGTTAATGACTCCATTGAAGTGATTTCGTGATCTTGAAGGTAGTTCCCAACGATATGAACTTGATGAGATCTGGCATTATCATCTTCTTCTGCTTTTCAGCCTTCATTCATCCAATGTTGGATATAGGCCTCTTCTAATTTCTTCCATGCATTTCTCATCCATTGCTTTCCTGCTATGACTTTCACATCTTCTAGCCACGTTTCTTGGGGTCTTCCTACACCTCTCTTCGTTGTTCTTGGTCTCCATAATGTTGTTTTATTTGTCCATTTATCTGCACCCTGTCTAGCGACATGTCCAACCCACTGCCACTTAAGGCTCGCCACCCGTTCCACGATATCTGTTATTTTGGTTCTGTTTTTATGTCATCGTTTCGCACTTTATTCCGTAGTGATATCCCCAGCATGGCTCTCCATAGCTCTCTGCGTGACTCTAAGTTGGTCCGCCACTTTTCTCGTTATGGACATGGTTTCCAGTCCATACGTAGCCACAGGGATTATGCAGCTATTATATACTCTTCTTTTAAGAGAAATTGGTATATTTCGGTTCTTCAAAATGAAACTATGTTTCCCAAAAGCGGCCCAAGCTAGGTGGATTCGGCGTTTTATTTTCCTTACCGATTTTTATTGTGTGGCCAAAATAGTTATAATGGTCCACTATTTCCAAGATGACATCGATATCGATTCTGATGTTGCTATTACTCATTATTTTCGTTTTGTTCAAATTCATTTTGAGTCCTGTTCTTTTGGAATGATTGTTAAGCTCGGTCAGCACTGATTTCAATTCTTCTTCGCTGGATCTAATCAAAACAATGTCATCAGCGAATCTCAAGTGGCTCAGGTACTCTCCGTCGATATTCAGCCCCTTTTTCTCCCCATTCAGCTCTTCAAAGATATTTTCCAGTGCTAGTGTGTAGAGTTTGGGAGAAATGGTATGGCCCTGCTGAACACCTCTTTCTAGAGGTATTTTATCTGTTCTTGAATCATCGTCTATCTTAACATGAAAAGTGGCATTTCTATAGATGTTTTTGATCAGTGTAGAGTATCTCGAATCGATTCTTGCACCGTCCAAAGCCCTGAGAAATGCCCATGTTTCAATACTATCAAATGCTTTGTGATAGTCAATGTACGCAAGATGTATAGGGATATTATACTCGGTAGTTCTTTCTATTAGTGTTCTAACAGTTTGAAGATGATCTATGGTACCGTAGCCCTTTCTGAACCCCTCCTGTTCACATGGTTGATATGACTCATTCTTATTGGTTAATCTGTTAGTTACAATTTTTGTCAAGAGCTTATAAATATGGGAAAGCAGACTTGTGGGGCGATAGTTTTCAATATTCGTGCTGTCGCCTTTTTTGTACAACAGAATTACTTCAGCATTTTTTCATGATTCTGGTATTTTTCGCTCAACTAGGCATTTATTCAGAAGTAATTTTAAGACTGGTTCAAGGGCTTTTCCTCCTATTTGTAACATTTCAGATGTTATACGATCCTCCCCTGGAGACTTTCGTTGTTTCATCTGTTTGAGTGTATGTCTGATCTATGAAGAAGTTATTTCAGGCAAGTCTTCAGATCCTACGTTCAAGATGTTCTTGTGTATGCTAAGAGGACGTGGCATGGTCGAAGTATAAAGTTCTCTATAGAATTTGTGTATTTCTTTTGCAATTCCTTCTTTATCTAATATAAAAATTCCATTTTGGTTCTTGATTTTTGAAATTTTTTGTTTGCCTTGGCTCAACCTGGATTTCAGTACTTTCATGTCTGCTTAATTTTTTTCCTTTAAACTTTCATGTCTGCTCGTACTTCCTTGTTCACCATTCTGTTTATGTTGTTGTATTCTGCAGCTTCTCTTGGTGTATTTCGTCTTCTCTTTATCAATTCGATTGTTTGCGGTTTTAATTTGGTTTCCTTGTGATTCTTCGTTTTGCTACATATGTATTTGTCATGTTTGTATATCATCAGTTATCTTTTTCGCAAGATCATCAATAGATTTGTTTTCCATTTCCGTAAAGTGCGCCAATTTAACTTCAAGTTTTCTCTGATATTCTTCCTTGTTCAAGAGTAATACATCTGCGGTTAGGTATTTGGGATGCGCTATTAGCTTTTTTCTTATATGTTTTGTGTTTATTGCTATGTTTGCTCGAACCAATCTGTGATCACTCCCTGTGTTGAACTTATTTATCACTGAAACATCCTTACATATCTTTCTGTCGCTGCACAATATGAAATGAATTTCATTTTTCGTTCTTCCATCTAGTCCACTTCCTTTGAGGCTTCTTTTTGAAGAAGGTGTTCATGCAGAAAAGCTTTTCCCTATTGAGGTAATTTGCCAGCATATCTCCTCTATCATTTCTGACTCTTAGACCAAATTGGCCTATGTATTATGTGTCGTATGGCTGTCTTGCTTCTATTTTAGCGTTAAAGTCTCCTGTGACAATTGTGTAGCAGCACTTTTCTGAGTTCCGGGCTTGTTAATACCTTCTTGCAGTTGATCTATTTCCTCATTTTCTGAAGAGACTGTTGGGGAATAACAATGTATTAATTGAATGTTGTATCTCTTATTGAGTTTAATTACAACATATATCACTCTGTTCGACACTGCGTGGTACTTGGTAACTAGGTGTTCTATGCGTTTGTGAATGATGAAAGTAAACCACCGTTTTTATAATTGGTTTCTGAATTATTCTGATACAAGTTGTGTCCAGATTTTAAAGTAGTATTCTTTTCACCTTGAAGTCTTGTTTCACATAATCCTATAATATCCCATTTGATGTTATTGAGCTCTTGTTCTAATTCTTTCAAGTGGTCTTATGTGCTCATTGTGCGAATATTGTAAGTGGTGACTCTTAAACTATGGGTTTATTTAGCTAATTTGGTCGATTTTCTGCCTCCCCAGAATCCATGAGGCAGCACGAGGTTATATCGGGGTGGGATTCCGAATTTGAGATTCTACCCACCTGGGGTACTTGTATTTGGAATTTCGACATTGATATAGATTTTATGAAGGTTTGTTGGCACTTAAAACACCACGCTTGCCAAACGGGTTGGTGAGTTAA
The DNA here is from genome assembly GCA_013387265.2 of Cryptolaemus montrouzieri. Classification (NCBI taxonomy): domain Eukaryota; kingdom Metazoa; phylum Arthropoda; class Insecta; order Coleoptera; family Coccinellidae; genus Cryptolaemus; species Cryptolaemus montrouzieri. The sequence continues at coordinate 46,605,365 of JABFTP020000062.1, forward strand.
TTTTTCAGCCGCTCATTTTGAGTGAGACGCTGTTTGCAACCGCCCATTCTGGATCTGCATTGCTAGTTTTGGTCCACCCCACGTATTTCATTTCCCCGGTACCACCCATATCTGGGAGGCTTTCCCCGATCCGGCACCTGGGGAGTCGCCCGATAGGGGACTAGCAACCCCCACCGAGGCGTTATCATGCATAAACAAAAAGTTTTCATCCATGCTTACCGCAAATGGCACATGTTCTTAAATGTCTTTAACGTACCTCAGAGTATACAGTGTTCGATTAATCGCGGCGACCAGCTCTGTGCGGGCGTTCATTACCATTATTGAACCTCCTCCAAAACCATAGGTAGGTAAAAAGCACAGAGCAAATCTTTCATGTCGACGTCTGTACAATGAAAAAGACAAAATTTGGACTCATCTATAAAAAAAACTCTATCCAAGTCAGCTTCTGACCAATTGACATGTTGCTTGACAAAATTCAATCGAATTTGTGTGCCGCGGTTAGAGCTGGGTCTCAAACTGCGATACGAATCCTCAAACCAAATTCCCTGAGACGTTGTCGTATCGTTTCAGAACTAATTTGCATTTGCATTTAAAAATGCGTGATAGTAGTAAACAGTTGATTCAACGAGGAAATTATTATGTAACGTTCATAGCTCGCCGTTGTTGCTCGAGGTCATTCTTGACCAGGTCTCCTTTCATGACCACCAGTATCCCTGTACCTGTAAACATCTGAATGTGACAACCCAAACCTTTGGCCTATTCTGGTGTAAGTCCAGCTTAGCTCATCTAACTTATTAAAATTTTCAAGAAGAACAAACGTTACTCCCAAAAATTGATTAACAATGGCTGTGGTAGCTTCTTGCAAAATCTCAAATTATTTCTTTCATTTTATTTTGTTCATGGCGGAACATGTGCGTCAAGAAAACACATCGAAGTTTGGTGGCATATTACCGGATACACCCGGAAAAAAACTGTTGGTAATTAGTTGCCTACCAAAAAAGAAATTTGAAATATTGAAATTGTGCGTCAATTTCTGGGCGCAGTGAATTTCAGTTGGTGAAAAAAGTGACCAATGTATTTCTGGTAACAGCCATTAACCAGAAAGGAAAATTGGAAAAAATTTTCAAAAAATGTGACCGAAAAAAAATTTAATATTACAAAGAAATTTCGAAAACTTAAAATCAATGAAATTATCACAATTCTTGTTACCGTGATACCTACAACCTTAAAATATGAAAATTTTCTCTGCAAGCTTTAGTTAGTTTTTATTATGCGACAAACCATTTATTTATAATTTTGAAAACTTTTAAGATGAGAGACATTAAAGATCCACTGAAAAATTCTTTTTTTTTCTTCTATATGTCCATATTTTTTGTTCTCGGTTAAGAATTTTGACGAGTTTTTACACATATTGGTTGGACTATAAATAATGAACTTTTGAAGGCTATCATGTGACAAGCGCGGCACCTGCTTGTAAGTTAATAAAAATATGCCTAAAACATTCGGGTAACTGCAAGCAATAAGTTTTCAATAATTTTAATTTTATCGGTATCAGATGAACGGTATAGCAATACGCATACAATACGTACAACCGAATAAATAAACAAACATTGATTTTTATAAATTAAATAGTCAGTTCATTGAACTATGCTTGTAACACTCGCGATTTGTTCGCAATTAAATGAAGGCAACACTAAAATACGAACGATCAAACAATGATTTTAATATGTATTCAGATATCAATCACAACCTGAAAGGGATATTTTCTGGTCCTAGCAAAGTTAAGATAAAAAAATCACCAAAGTTTATTTTATAACATTCCATATGTGTCTTGGCCAATTTGCTTTCATTAAACTGTAGTTTTCAACATATGATTTATAATGAAGTGAAATTGAAAAATAACATTTTGTGATTGAAAAAGGACTACGATTTATATAAAAACTTTAAGAGCGTTATTCAACAAAATGATATTTTTCTATTCAAACAATAAAAATTTCAAAATCTATATTTTATACAGTTTCTGGCTATAAATTCTAAATTTCTTTATTTAGATATTTTATGAATGCTCATCTATAATTTCAATGAATTACTCCAAATACTCATTTTCAAAAGGTGTGCAAGTGACGATAGTCCTTGAAAAAAGGAAAATGTATCCAACCGAATGAGATAACAATAATACAAAAAGCTAATATCATTTCTTTTTTAGACTTACTTGATTGCATTATAAATTTCATCTAACATCTCTTCATCAAAATCGCCTCCACCATTAACTCCAGCAACATTCCTTTTGAAACCACTGGCAGTCATCGGAGTCTTCTGTCTTTTGGCATTTTGGTTGTGTTGGTCTACATTCAGCATAATAATTGCATAGGCTAGAGTATAAGCTGAATCAACATCAGCAAAAGGTTCACCATTGCTTTTCTAGAAGAAATGTATTATACCAGATATATTTGTACAGCAAATATAAAACTCACATGCCAATGTTCAGCAAAGTGCTCTAATACAAGTGCTATAGTGGGTGCTTCACCAGGTAATCTGAATGTTTCCAAGTATGACCTCAAAGCTTCATCTATACGTAAATCCCGAAAATCAAAGGTTTTCACAAATGCTTCCAGAATAGCTAGATTATTTCTGTTGCTGATATATTCTCCAATCATTTTCTTATCTAGACCAGGGTTTTCTTTAAGGAACACCGCCACTTCGTGGGGGTCTAATTCAGGTTTTAGAATGCCATGTTCTTGGAAGAACTGGATGCCCTTTTTCGGTTTATGATTAAAATGTTCTGTTCCAGTTGGTAACCACTGAAAAATAAACGCTTTGAGTTCATAGAACTTTCCTATAAATGCTGAAGATTTTGCTATTGAATTTAAAGAAAAAGCTTAGAATGAATTATTTCCATGCAATTGACAGAATCTATTTTAACTCTACCGATATTTTAACAAAAGATGTCATTCTGAGAAAGTTCAAATGAAAATAATGGCTATGGCAATACTGGACTTTAGTTTTAAGACCTCCTGCAGAGGGTGATTATATTAAATAAAGTCAATCACTACTTCAACAGAAGATTATTTTCAAAACATCGACGTTGAAAAACAGGAAACGATGATATCAAAAAGTAAATGAAAATTTTTATATTGGTACATATGTACATTCCGAACGTATATATAATTAAGCTTTTCTGAATGTTGATTTTATATTTGACTGTTGAGAAAATTTGAAAATCTTTTGATATGAATTTGCAATTACTTGATAATATTATGGTGCAGAGCTTCATTTATAACAGTGATGATCGCTTTTGGGGAATCTACTCAGTGTGAGAAAAGCATTTACTTTACATATAGACGTCTCAAAATAGATCCTGAATACGTTGAGGTATCCTTTTCACACGATGGTAATATAAGAAACTTAATAGAATGATCTTGGAAAATTGCCGAAATACTGTCAGAGAATTTGCAGAAACTATGGTATATTGTACGTCCAGAATTCCGATAACCGCGTTAATTGTTCGTTTTATATGTGACCTGCGGACGATGAAGGAAACAAAATTGACTACATCATAAACAATAAATGTTTGCCAAGTTCAGTTAGTTATTTTAAATACGTCGGTAGGTGGATAACAATTTATGACTAATTTGTTGAATAGGTGCTTCCATAGAATATATATTAAATAACTCAATAGGTTTTATACGAGAGATACGAGAACATTTTTCGCTGAGAGGACTAGAAATAGTTTATTTGGTTTGCCTAGTATTATTGATAAACTTTATTAAAATGAAATAAGAACTATAGGTAAGATTAGGTGGCTAAAATAAGATTTGCAGTTCACGTAGGTACACCGTAGAGAAGTACGAATATTTGTCTAAACTCTAAAATTATTCCAATATGCCAACTGCAAGTAAATAATACCAATACAGAAAGTTGATGAATATAAATGTATAAAACGAAAATCGCAAACATCGTGTTATCTTCGAATCAGAACTTCTGTTGTTTGAATATTAGTGATGATAATATTTAGGCATCCTTATCGTCATCACGTGTCTTCATCGGCAAGTAAAGAGCTAGTTGACCCCACCATCCCGTTAAAATATTACCGTTTCAGTGATAATAAGGAACAGACTAGCAACGTTGCATTAGCGTAAACGTTAATCATTATTATTGATTTTGTAAAAAAAATATCATTTAAATACACCTTTCAGCGAAGCAAATGGTGTGAATTATATCATTACATAATATAATTAAAATAATCCCTTGTAAAGAAACGTGAATTTACCAACTGAAAATAAATAAGGACTAAATCTTTGTTTGAGTGGGTGTTTCCTTAGATACAGTGTTTTTGATGAAATTTATTTCATACGAGTAAGTAAATAATTGTTTTGTACTATTTATTGGCAAATTAGTAAGGAAAGGAATACGATATGTATGGAAAGATAGATAGATAGATAGATAGATAGATACCTAAAGTGAGTTTTGCAGCTTGAGTATAAAGCCGATGAGTACGGATCTAAGCCCTAAAATTCATAAATGAATCAATAATGAAATCGCTAGCAAATAATCTCTGTAAACAAATTAGTGAACCTCTCAATCATCAAACTAAAAATTCCTTAAGAATTTTCGAAACATTTAGCTTGGTCTGGTTTTGTTTTGACATCAATAAGTCCCGCACACAAACAGTAAAAACAGTTTTTTTGGAAAATTCTACTTTAATCACCATAGTCACCATCCAACACTCCTGTAACTATTTAATACCTTTTTTTAGAACGATTTGTCTTTGATTTCAAAATAAACTTCAACCTCGGCAATCATTTCTACATTGGTACCAAATATCTTTTCCTAAAACATTCTTTTGAAGTATGCAAACGGCTAGTAGTCACTGGGAGAAAGGTATAGAGAATACGTCAAGAAATGGGAACCGCAATTCATTCAATTTGACCATCGTTTTCATCGATTTGTACACCATGCATTGCCTTGGTGAAACAGTACTTTTTTGCATTTGAGGACGTTTCTTCTTTATTTCCAATAACGCTATTGTAATATGCACTATTGATGGTTTCACCTACCGAAGATAGAATGTTTTGGACATTTTTACTGGCTGCTGTCTACTCTACTGACGTGCTTTTCGATTCAGGCGTGCAGTAATGGAACCATGTCCCATTGTCACATATAGACAAAAAATCCTTATCATTCCATTTAAACAGCTGCAAACAGCTTTCTGAAGCATCCAAGCGAGGTACCCACAAAAAGAACTAAGCTTTCTTATCGAGAAATTTTCATCATGCAAAAATTTAATTCGAGATCGGCCAAATTCACTTCAAGGACTATTCTATATTTTCTTTGAGAACTAGAACGTTTAGCATCATCAGTGGTAGTTCAACCGAGTTTAAATTCAACCTCTTTCAACCGTCGTCGATAAAGCAGAGTCTGATTAATACTTATCAAGCCATTGCTTTGCTTGAACGGTTTTTTCGCATCTAGAAGCAGTGTTTGATGCGTCCATAGTACACCGTTTTCAGCTTCTTGCTCGCCGGCTCAAATCTGCGGCAGCTTTGACCGCTTGAAAAAAATAAATCATACCTGTAAAAGCATCTTCAGTCGGTTGAAGTAGGCGAGTAGACTCACTATGGCCATGCTCGTTTATTTTCCTAATTTTTTTCTCAAATAGTCTACCGCGATATACCAAGAAGCGTGACGCAGTACACTGTGGGCTTTTATACAGGAAAGTTGTTTTTAACAGGTTTGTTACAACTGAGCTCAAAACCATTTGAGAACGGTCCAGCGTAACGATATTTGACTTAAAACATACCTACTGCAATGGTTATCTTTCAGTTCCAGTTTTCGGATCGCTAGAGAATGGTTCCAGTTATTTCAGACACTCATGCTTCAAATCTCGACAGCGACTATGTCAATTGTCATGAAATTTTTACCGATACAATGATACCCTTGGTGCATTGATGGTACCATCTGTGTGGCAGGCCCTGACACTTATTGAGTAAGGTGTAAATTTTTCCTATTAAAATTTTTTCAACTACTAACAGAAAATATCACTGACAATATCAAATTATCCTTGGGATTGATATCCGTTATTATTTGATAATTTAATAGTAATCGAAAAAAGTTCCTTCCCAGAAATGTTCGTTTTATATAAATTGTAAATCGTGTGCTAATCGAGATTAAATTATTTGTAATCATCCAATGAAAAGGCTCAATGTTCAAATATACTTCCTTGACAAGAATATGAAATACTATGAGGATGAATTGATGAATGAAACAAGAACTCACTTTTCTCTACTGGGTGTCAATTAGTTTTCAATACAATTTCCTTTCAGAGAAATCTGCCATGCTATCGCAACAAAACTCAGTAAACTACTTATGAATCATCTTAAGTGAGGGACAAGAATCACCATAGTACTTACCAAGAGATCTTTTGGTTTCTGTGATGGTTTTCTTACGTGAAAAATAATGTTAGAACTAGATAATAATTTTTTTTTCCATTTTAACATAGGAGCAACTTGTCCGGTTAGATTGGCTGTCAAATGAATACTAATAAACATATCTGTATGAAAGTTCATGTTTGCACTTTCAAGGCATTGTGTTGTTCAAACATGTTATAAGTTGTGTACTAGTATCACCATATTATTTCCACCTGGCTTATGAAATTCGCCCTTGTACAATAAAATAATCTCAGACGATGAAAAAATATATTGACTAAGATTTTTATCTACCCAACATGCAAATGCTTTCAAAAGTAGTAATATTCGTAGATATATTACTTAAATAAATTCAGACTCTTATCTCACCTTTTTAATATTTTTTCTTTGAAGTAGCACATCCTTGGGAGGTATATGATCAGATACTTTTCCTCTGGCATTTTTTTCGATAGTTTTTCCAGTATCTGGACTTCGTTCTTCCAGAAAAGTACTAGAATCGTTTTTCCTAGTCTTACAATTTCTTTCTATACCTTCAATCACTAGAAGAAGAGCATCCAGAGACAACAAGTGGGTATGATACACTCCCGTCGTCGCGGAAGAGGCATTTTTCGCCAGCAGTTTAGTCAAATTTTCATATAAATTCGTGCAATACATATCACAGTCATAATTGAGGTATAATTCAGTGACTAGTCCCGGTATTCTCCACAGTTGAAATACATTGTCCAGAGCTATCTCTTTGTGCTCATAAGTTACCTTGATGGATTCACTTACTATTATATCGATTAATTTAGTAAGGTAAAACTCTAGTTGGAATTTCAGATGGATACGCAAAGATTCAAACATCAGAAATGACACTTGGAGGTCTGCGGCAAATACTGACAGTCGTTCAGTGTTTAGAAGCTGCAAAATAAAACCGGTGATATTCATTTATATGCATTATAAAATTTATTCTTAATGAAACATGATGAATAGAATACGGATATTATGGAATGATAAAAAGGAATTAAAGAAGCTTAAACATGTTGAATGTGCATGAAAAGTGAGGAGCACAAAGACCATGTTCAAAGAGGTAGGCCACTTGTAACAAAAAAGGAAAAGGAACTTTACTTAGACTTTTAAGATTTAGAAAATACTTATAGTGTGTAAACTTTTTTTTATATTTCTAAGTGACGTCTATACCGGGTGTCTACGTGAGATGGGACATTAAAAGTATATGGAGAAAGGAATGACCGATTAGAGACATTTTTTTGTTGTGTTGAATGTTATTCGAACTACGTCCCGAAAATATTTTTAATGCTGTGTCACTTCCGGTTATACCGGAAGTTGACACCATCTTTGTTATTTCAAATAGCATAATATATGTAATTCTCGATTACATCAGTTACTTGTCAGGAAAGTCATCTTCGAATTACCAGAAATACCTCGCTGAATGAAGCATGTCGATTTTTTTATGGTTAGATGTAGGTACTTTTTTCAAAATATTCAATTATGCTGAAAAATATCAAAGTTTTAACTTGTGAAATAATATTTTAAATATTCTGTTTCAGGACAATTAGTGGATTCCAAAACGTCTAGATCTAAAATCAATAAAAATTCGAGGAAGACTTTCCTGTCAAGTAACTGATGTAATCGAGAATACCTACTAGAAAAGAAGAAAAACGGAAGTCAAATTCAATCCACTTCAATAGTAAATGATTTCGAACTTTTTCTCTCGGAATTCTAACCAGAATTACTTTGATCAAGATTTTAAGATTGGTCTCGTATTGAGAGATCGAAATGCATTATTTGAAAGATTTCCGGTTATATAGCCTGCGAATTTCACGGTCCTTGCGCGAAAAATCGTAATTTTTGGGATAAAACCACGAATAACTCGGAAACGATGCATTTTAAGTATAGGGAAACCTATAATAGATCGATGCGTATTAATATTACGAGTTAAATGGCGTGTGCAACAATAGGTAGTCTAATTTGAAAAAACGGACTTTTCTACCTTTGAATGTACTACAATTTGCCACATGCTTTGGAAACACCTTGTATACCGTGAAGCCTCTAAATGCATTGAATTCTGCTGAATGAGTCTCTTAACTTACAACGAGCTAGAAATAATCGATATTGAATGATCTTTAGTATTTTCAAGATGCTTTTTAAAAAACAACCAAACATTGCAAAATTCCTATTGAAAAATTCATATCATTCTTTCGGTTGATTTAAGGTGGCAATGATGTAAGAAAAAATAGTTCAAAATTTAATTTTCTACAATAAAAAAAAATAGAAACATACATTATGTCATTTGAAATAACAAAGATAGTGCCAACGTCCGGTATAACCGGAAGTGCCAGAGCATTAAAAATATTTTCGGAACTTAATTCGAATAACATTCAAGACAACAACAAAAAAATTCTCCAATCGGTGATTCCTTTCTCCATATACTTTTAATGTCCCATTTCGCGTGGACACCCGGTATATTCAAATCATTGCAAATTGAGTTGGTGGAATTATGTTAAATTTTCTACGTCCTCCATTGATTTTCCAAATATCAAGACAAAATATTCTTACTGAAAATAAATTTCTGCAGAGATCATCTTTCATCAGCGCTAGCAATGAAGGGAATTTTCCAATATTATCGGCGCCAACTTCAAAAGCCACTGTCAACAAGGTGAGCCCAAGATGGATCATTACATCAGTGTTTTGCTTATCGTGTGGATTGCATAAACTTATCAGAAATCGGAACAACTCTTTCACACATGCTAGACCATATGGCAAAAAGGACGTCTCCTCTTCGGACTGAGGGGTGAAACGTATGCCCCTCTGATTTACGTATTCTTGATTCTGAAGTTCTGTTGAGGCACATTCTTCAGAAATTGGTGTTATATCAGACTTGGTAATTGTAGGTAGGTCTGATTTTGATGTGGTATCTGGTAATTCTGCCTTGACATCAGTATTGTCAAATTCCTAAGAATAACAAAATGATTGAATAATTAAGTTACCTTGCAGATACGTTATTTTATAAAAAATTAAAGTTGCGATAACAGATTAAATATAACTAAATAAATTTTACATCATTGAAACAGAAGTTGATTGATACAGACATTTTGTATTATGAAACAACATTTTTAATGTGCTAACGGAAAAAAGATGAAAGACAATGCTTGTTATACATAATAGAACAAAATTACTGATGATTGAAATATTTTCAAAATGAGTCACCATTAATAATAAAACAACGAACGAACGAACGGTGCATTTACTCTCTTCTACCAAACACAGCATGATACAGACTGAATTATCATGTCGTCCGTCTGCAGGGGTTGGCTACGTATCGCGTCGACAACACAATCAATGATAAAATAAAAACATGACAATAACAATTAATTTCAGGCTCTAATCGAGGGTTAACAACTATTCTACCTCTTAATTTTTCGAATTAGATTAAAATAAGAAGTAGTTAGGTTATCAATATCTGATCTTTTGTTGAGAGAGTTTTCTTCTTTCTTAATTTCAATCATTTCATGAATTAGTCGTAAATCAATTTCAATAATTAGGTAATTAATTTAGAACTCTGAGTGACGCTATTAGTTTCCAAAACTGATAAGAAAGAACATATGTATTTTAAGTAGACTTTATTATGCAAACAATTACAGTCCCACAAACGTAGGAAAAATTGTCACGAATATTGGGGGTAGTACCAAATACAAAAAGATAAAGTATTCGGAGTAAGGGAGATAGAAAGGACGTATGGTCCGAAGAACGACAAAGTACAATCCGCATTAAGATTTTCATGTATAAACTTGAAAGGATAACGATGGACACGAATTGAGATAGGGAATTTCAGAGCAGTTGCGATACCAAATCATAGTTGCACAGAGTGTATTCCACGATGTTCACTCAGCGAGAGCTTTGATGAACTAACCATTGAAAGGCGCTCTTCACTGTGCAACCTATTAGAAAGTCTATCTAAGGGAAGGAGGAAAATTTAGATATGTTTAACGGCCTTTACTCCGTAAAGCCTAAGAATCCAAGCAAAAAAACAAAAAAAAAGTTCATTATATTGCTTTCATGTATGTCCAAAAAATCACTTTCCATGTGTGGCACAGTTTACAAAACTATATCTTCGTTTACAAGAAAATGAAACTTTTGCCAAATCAAAGAATATCATTATACAACCTAGAACTGCGAGAATTTAACCACGAGAAGATCAGATTCTTCAACTTATTTACTAATGAATACGAGAAAAATTGCTCAACAAATAAATGTAACAAACTATTTGAAAATTTCGAAATGAAAATTTAACACTTGTAACAGTAGTGCTGCATGATTCTTATTGGATTAAAAATACTAGTTGGTAGTATTAATAGATCTTTTCTGGTCAAGACCCAATTAAATAATTTTGACTGGCAATTATTATATCATTTCTTCATTATATCAAGTATACTAAAATATTTACCACTTTGTTTCTATTTATTCTTTGTAATTTTTCTTTAATAATCTGGATTTTGGATCTTAATCTGGTTTTAATTGGTCATAGCTGTAAATGGGCATTTCAATTGTTTCGACTCCTGATAATGTATCAAATAAATTGTAATATAATCAAAGTAGAACTACATTGTAATAAAGAATCGAAATATGAAGCCTTTGTAATCAAATCCTTATAATACATTGTAAGTATCCAATTGGTCAATAATAAATATACTAATGCTTATGGCAAGAATTTTACAACTGACCATTGACCAAGCTCTTTCAAGCAAAGATACTAATAAATTTTACAATAGATAATTTTAATAACTTTCAACCTTACTCTTGGAATATTTCACAAAAGATTCAGAGGCGTATTCCATAACCCTCAATGACCTCGTAACTCAACGATTATCGTAGGGAAATGACATGTCCTATTCCGTCAAAAGCAAATGTTTACCAGATCATTCAGTACTGAAAACTATAACATGCTGTACTGAAGCAAGGAAAATTAGATATTGCTATACCCGACACACATAATATATAAAATAAATACAATGAAAAATTTCTAAATATATGATGCTTGACAGGTGTTATTCCTAGAAATAACATGCTGTACTTGTAGTAAGGAAAATATATATATATATATATATATATATATATATATATATATATATATATATATATATATATATATATATATATATATATATATATATAATATATATATATATATATATATATATATATATATATATATATATATATATATATATATATATATATATATATATATATATATATATATATATATATATATATATATATATATATATATATATAACTTCACAAAAGTATTGAGATTTTGGGTCTGAAGAAAATTTGTTTGAACAGTTACAAAAGATAACAGTCATCAAATCTTGTAATATTCTTCGTAGGTTTCTTTCCGAAAAAAATAATGAGGTAGAGTCATAGGTTTTCTATTCAGTTTATACTGCTCAGAATCTCATTCCATATTTTATTTATTTGTTTATATAAATGTAATATAATTAACTGACAATTTTGTCATATTTATATTCAGAGCAGTATTCTATTCGATCGTTCACCACTTCACACAAAGGAAACTAATAATGAGTAACATTCAGTGTTACTTGACTAAGGTCCGTACACTTAATTTTTCCGGGAGAAAGTACTCGTTGGTACTTTGATATCATTCTCTGATGATGCTATAGTATGTATATATTCTGGTAGATTGATATATTCTCATTACATTTAACGTTATCCTAATATATAATTATTTCAGGATATGTTTTGATTATAATCATTGCCTGGCAATGGTATTAATTACCGGGTGGTGGATTTACATTTTTCATGAAATCAGTTTGATTGCATGAACAAATATATGGGCAACTCGTCGGGGTGAAACCCCTATATATATATATATATACAATTGATGACGTTCCTGTGGGGTTTGAGAATTTTACAAATTCGATAACATCCTATATGCACCAGGCAGCGTCCAGGCTGCGGAGATGGTGGGCCCGAAAAACAGCGATAGACCCCAAAATAAATCTGGCAAAGAAAAAGAGGAAGAGGAAGAGGGCTAGAGAAACCGGGACCCTTTCCAACGTCCAACACCTCCCTCAGCTGAGAGACCGACCAAAAATCCAATGTCTCTTACAGCGGAGCTGCGAGGGTGACCATCAAGGTGTTAATGATTCCGGTAACATTCCCTGACAGGGCCCTCACAGAGGAGTAAGCCCAAGAGACTGAAAAGTCTCTTGGAAAAATGATGGATGCCACTCCAAGTGAGGGGAGATATCCATTATTTAAAAACACCACATAACAGAAGAACTACAGGAATTGGTGAACTGCTGTAAAACACAAGACTGGCAACTCGTCGTTGGGTGTGATGCCAACGCTCACCGTACTCTATGGGGAAGCCGAGGCTACAACATCAGATGAACAGTTAGTCGAATATCTCCAGCATAAACTTTACACCTCTCAAGGAAGAAAATGAATCAACTTTCGATACATCGAATAGAAAAGAAGTCTTGGACCTGACTTCATGCAGTGAACAATTCAACCCAAAAATTCGAAACTGGAGAGTGGCCACAGAAGTAGTATCCCTCTTCGACCATCGATATATCTGTTTCGACATCAAAATTTGAACGGAAACAACGACCAGTGCCTTACAGGAACCCCAAAAACCGATTGAAACCGATATCGGAAACAACTATCGGAAAACATCAAGGATCTGGAAGCTGCCGTTGGGAAACTGCAAACCAGTATCACCTTGGCGTACAATAACAGTTGCCCTATACAATACAATAGAGGCAGGACGAAAACCCTATGGTGGACAGCAGAACTCACTGCTCAAAGGATGAAAAGCAGACGCCTCCTAAATAAAGCGATGCACACTAGCACAAGAATCGATTGGGTCAACTACAAGGAAGCTCAAAGAGCATATAAAGGATTGATCAAAAAATCCAAAAAAGAAGCATGGCAATCCTACTGCGAGGAAATAGAGGGTGTACCGGAGACAAACCGTCTTCGTCGCATTCTCTCTGCGCACCTGGCGGAAGTTCACTTACCGGGTTTCCTCATCGACAACACAGCAATCCAGAAATCCAATGGACACGCTGACAACGCAAACTGGAACACAGCCTCAATGGTAGTTACAGTGGAAAAGGTTTGATGGGCAGTAACTACCTTTCAACCATATAAAGGACCAGGGACAGATGGTATATACCCTGGACACTTAATAAAAGGAATTGACCAAACTGTTATGCATTTTATCCACATTTTCAGATCCTGCCTAGCTTTGGAATACGTTTCGGACCCCTGGAAAAGGGTTCGTGTTGTCTTCATTCCCAAGCCGGACAAGATAGTACATAAAATCGCCAAAGATTTTAGACCAATTAGTCTCACCTCCTTCCTATTGAAGACTATGGAGAGACTAGTAGAAATATATCTTAGGGAGAACATCCTAGCGGCGCGTTTCCTACATATCATTCAACATGCCTACGAGCAAGGCAGATCAGTCAACTCAGAACTACACTCTGTAGTAGGGTATATCGAGAAAGGATGGAAAAAGGCGAAGTCAGTCTAGGAATATTCCAAGATATAGAGGGAGCTTTCGATAACACACTTTATAAATCGATAGATGAAGCTATCGTAAATAGAAAAGTAGACAAAACCATAGCAAGGTGGATGGGACGTCTGCTGTCGACCTGGCGCATCAAGGATCACATCGGTGAGTAGACCGTCCGGAGGACCGCCTGCAGGGGATCACCTCAGGGGGAAGTACTAAATCTTCTCCTCTGGAACCTCGTGCTGGATGGGCTCCTGGTGGCCCTTGCAGATGCTGGGCACTTTGCGGTGGGTTATCCCGACGATCTCGTCCTCGTAGTTCGTGGAAAAAACCTCAGCACCATATGTGAAGTTGCGCAGAACGCTTTGCAAATGACTGAACAATGGTGCAGAGAGAACGACCTGTCTGTTAATCCAAACAAAGCAGACATGATTCTATTCACCCGAAAAAGTAAACTACCGCTTTTCAAGGCATCCATTCTTCATCCCTCCAAACATAGAGGAAAGGAGAGAGAGAGAGAGAACTAACACTTGCAGTAACAACAAGTGGGCCTAATAGCTTGACTGCCTGGCGCCATAATCGGAGTAATGACACCAAAAATAGGAATAAACAACTAATAAAGGGTCCACAATGACTGTCATCCTACTTAAATGAGTATCTTCTGGACTTCCTATTAAAATCGAGAACGAGATGTCTAACAAAGCAGGCGGAGGCAGTTTAGGTAAGGTTGATTCCGTTGATACCATGTATGTTTCTCCTGTCTAGAAAGTGGAGATATGCAATGTCATTTATGATATGCATAACTTTATCTCCTCTGGTATTGATGGAATAAGTAATAATTCAAGTGGATTTCTCACTTTATTACGACGCGTTTGGCTTATCTGATTAATCTCCTATTAGATAGTGCAACATTTTTAGATATTCTTAACTTTGCATGTGTCATAAAGTTCTACAAAAAAGATGCATCAATATTATTGCTTTTGGTATGTTTAGAGTGGTTGAAGGAGTAATCTTTGACAAAATAGTTGCATTCACAGAAAATAATGTGTTGGCATTAGAGGTCAGATAAATGCGTCAATGAAATCGTTTCTCAGTAATCGCTACCAGTTTGTGGGATTAAAAAGGAAAAAGTCTTCCAGGCTCACCATAACCTCTGGCTTCCCACAGAGTTCACTGCATGGACTACTGCTTCTTTACTTCTTATTAATGATCTCCCATTACTGTTGAAACATCCAGATAATTCAACAATGTTCGCCAATGACACTAGCCGTATTTGCAAAGGAGAGAAAGACAATGAGATCCTAAAATCAAGGCTTGAGTAAAGGTTTGGACTGCTTTTATGTGAATTGCCTGTTCTTGATTGTTGACAAAACCATATTAGTGCACTTTCATATGAAATATAGAACAATAATAAAAGCCTTTTATAAATTAAAAGGTAGGTATATCAGTTGAGCAGCTAGAGAGCATAAAAAGTCTGGGGATCATAGTGAAAAGGAACCTGAACTGGCAACCCAAAATTCAGAATTTGTATGCAAATTTGAGTTCAGTATGTTATGTATTATATCGCTTGCAAATGAACTCTACCACATCAACCTGCCCCTCCTACTATTTTGACTGTTATTTCAGGGCCTCATATAGAATAATATTCTGGGCTGCTTAGCATCAGACGTAGAGGTGGGCCAATTTGCGATTTTACAGGAGCAGCGACAGAAGGCGACTGCTCCGGCCTCGTCGCAGCAATTTTGCGTAGCAGTTTAACCCTGGCTCGCTTCACCTATCCAGCGGTTTGAATCGGGGTCTCAACTGCAATTTTAATGTGGCAATGACGGACTCGACTATTCCGTCCCCATCTTGTAGCAGCGACGAAATACGTAGTAGAAATTCTTCGTATCGGTTTGGCGATTCTATCAGTCATTTAATCGTATCCGTTAGATTGGTACGCTTATATTTCTATAGGAATCAAATAATTCAATTTCAATACATCATATTTACTTAGCATTAAAGTAGTAGTAAGTAGTAGTAGTAATTTGGTATTCTGAATTTTGCTAATATTCACTCTTTCTTTCGAAAATGATATTAAAATTGACCTTGTAGCATATTTTATGACATGAAAACAACCCTCACAATAATAATTATGGCGGTTTCGAAGTAAATATCTATCATTTGAAAATCGCCTAAACGTAGAAACCATCTTTTTAAAAATAAAATGTCGAAAGTAAACAAGACTGTCTCATTTCGTTTTATAAGTCAAATGAATTTTCATAGTAATATTCGAAAGAAATTTTTTCAATTAATAGGCATACTAGGCATTAGCAATAATTATTGATAATCTAAATCGTTTATGATTTATTAAATAATTTTTTCCGCAAACGGAATCATGCTACTCATTATAATTATTTCACTTATTTATTGACATCGTATATTTTACAGACTCTTCCGAAACTTTATCAACACATGAGTCACGTTTCCATTTTGTATTTGGTAACCCAGATTCTTGAATGAAATATAAACACCGCTAACCGCTAGGTTCTTTTGATTCATCTCGGAGCGAAGCAGGTCCATAGCTCAGAATACGAGAACGATTAGAGAGCTAAAAGCTCCGAACGCTGAACGGTTTCTTAAACTGCGACAGATAATCGCTGCTACTTTTCTCTGAGGTGAGCAGACTACGACTACTCATCTCCTGTCGCAGCGCCAAAGTAGAAATCAGCGAAATCGCAACTCACGTCAAGCAGTTGCTCATATAGCTTAGAAATGAACTACTTTTATGGTTATATTTGTCACAATGTTATAGTTTCTATCAAAATAATGAAAGCACTCATTGTCTCACTGACAAATCTTATAATACATATTTATATGAACTTTTGTCTTAACATTAAAAGATGAATTGCCCACCGCAATATTGAAGATTACTTTGGATATGCCCTATATAAAAGAAAATGTTTGTACACATATATTCTTGAAAATATAAATGATGGCTGCCATTATATTTCTAAATTGATTTTGTGTTTACATTGGAATTTCATAAAGAAAATAGAAAATGTACAAACTCTAACAACATTGGTAGAGTAGAAGTTATATGATCAAATAAGTGAAATGGAGAGTGAGTAGAAAATAATGCCAAGTTACTATTAATAGATATATGGGTATTCCTGCTGTTTACGCTGACCACTTCGCGCATCGTGTACTGAGTCGACGAGAAAAGTTTCCGAACGATTTTCGAAATGAATCATCATACAGGGTGTCCTGCAAGAACATAAATTTCAGCCAGTGTTGCCAGATCCCTTTCCTGGTGTTCATTTCAATTTCACGTTCAAATAAGAGAATAAAATGTTCGATCTCAGTCGTGATTTTCGAGTTATTCAATATCTCGGTTATTATTGAAGTTACGTAAAAAGTATTTTCACATTGTTCAGCCACTTTTTTGAATAGATTGCAGTGGATGAGCTGTATTTTTTTTCTATTTGGCTTGACATAAAAGTGTAATTTTAATTTTTGTCATTGAATTTCTGATTTCGGGCTTGTTTACGGTGATCTTGAAAGATTTTCACTTGAGGTTTAACCTCTAGCTGCGGTAGGCAACTTCCGAGCCGATGCAGAGAATTTCATCTAGAATTCTACCACTAGTTTTTTTTTCAATACTGACAGAGGTGTTGATTGTCAATTTTCACCCCATCTTGTTATGCAAGAAAAAACTTCCCACGAATTGATAACCTCCTCCTTTTTGTTTATTTGTTCTATGGATCTATAGTTTATAGTGGACTCCAAACCACTCACCTAGACTGTGCAATGATAACTGCCACCACTCTGGATTACAAGTCTCCCAATTAAGTCAGTATAGATACTTTCCCCCACGCCTCGGTGTGGGGGAAAGTATCTCTACTGACTTAATTTTTGTTGAAGTCGGTTTAAAAGGAGAAGTAGCTTTCAGAGCCATAGAACATTGAGAATCATGGAATAGCAATGAGCAAAATAATTCAATAAATGCTTTAATTTCTATTGGATGATGGAAAACAATTTAGTCTGTGCAATCTCGCAAATTTTATTACAACGATCGCTATCCATTGAAGAACTCTCGAAGTTCTATGGTTCGAAAGTCAACATTTAATTTTGCGGGAGGAAATGCGAAAAATATTGAGTTTTTTCATGAAAAATACGTGATGAGAATAATATGATTATGTTAGATATTTCTTAAATGAATGTGAGTGTTGTCAAAAAACAAATCTTTATCTGTCAAACTAAAGGGGGAAAAGGAATTTCGGCAATTTAGAAAAAAGTCTAAATAATGTGAAAACATTTCAGACGTAAATTTCATAAGCGAGTTATCGAGTATGGGTGAAATCAGGAAGTTATCCAAAATCGTGAATAACTCAAAAACCAAATCAGGACTTAGAAAAATCTTATCAGATATATTAATACTAATAATATATAACTGAGATGTTGTTAGTGGCACCCTCCAAATGAATTAAAATAATATATTGTACAGTGTACAATTCTCAATTTATTACCCTGTAGTATGAGCTGAATAGTAAAGGTTCTAGCTCAAAAAATTCTGAAGAAATTCACATTTTTACACTCAGAAAATTTATACCAAACAGGAAGAGATTTTTTCCCTCAATTTCATCCATTATGTTGAACATATTGAATTACTGAAATGAGAGGTCAGATTCGAACATCATATGATTATTTTGGAAACTCAGATTTTGAAATCATCTTATGCTATACCGCACTACCCTGTCTAAAAGAACTCAAAGTATGTATATGTATATTTAGATAATCGAGGCAAAAAATAGGAATCTGACTTGTCCCTTCCGCTTCCGAGAAGTTACGCCACTGATTAGGAGTGTTCTGCTATCGATTTCACTTCAATAGTATATCTTATCCTTTGATATTTCATTTCAACGATAGATAATCAAATTTCCGATGTGAGATAAATCGTGGCAACAGTGGCTACAAATTGAATACTTTCAGGAAACATCTGTTCGACTCGGCACTGGATGCGCGACAGCGGTCAGCGTAAACAGCAGGTTTACCATATATGTATAATATATATTTAATTTCATGAATTGCCCTTTGCACTATTAGTGATCACTTTGGATAACCTTCATATAGAACAAAATGTTTGTACACATATCTTTTTAAAAAAATCTAAATGATGGCTGCCATTATATTTCTAAAATGATGAAAAGAAAATATTACAGATGATTTCACAAGTTTAAACTCACTTAAAAAATAAACTAACCTCTTTTTCTCCACCATTTCTGTCTTTCTCTATAACTTGATTCCCCTGAAGATTCGAAGGACTTTGAATCACAATGTCTATATTGGACTGAAGTATATTAGATTCCCCATAGGTGAAATTAGAAGGAGAACTAACAGTTTCATCTGAAGAACAAATGCCTGGGGTAACTTGAGATATAGAACCTTGCATATCTACAATATTTTCACTAGGTGTCATTGGGGTAGTTGACAAATGGCCTCCCCTCAAATTAGACTGAGGTTTCAGGAAATTTGTATTAGGTGTTTGAGAATCCTCCATATCTAAAAATTGTGGTAAATATTTCGGTTATTATTTAGTATAGTGTCGATAGTCAAAATTCACTGAAAAAATATTTACTTCTTAATTTTGGGTCCCAGAATCCAAATCTGAAATCATTTTGCCTTGAAAGGCTATCGT
The DNA here is from genome assembly GCA_013387265.2 of Cryptolaemus montrouzieri. Classification (NCBI taxonomy): domain Eukaryota; kingdom Metazoa; phylum Arthropoda; class Insecta; order Coleoptera; family Coccinellidae; genus Cryptolaemus; species Cryptolaemus montrouzieri. The sequence goes on from JABFTP020000062.1 coordinate 46,625,013, forward strand.
TAAGGAAAAAAACAAAATTTCGTTGAAAGTCCTCTTGTCTATGTCGTTCAAACTCTATAAATGCATCATTAAAATGCCTTGTTACTATAACAATGGATAATATATTCACACATGTACCATAAATTGGTGATTCTACGCTCAAATATACAATAATTTTTATTAAAATGCTTTTCCATTCGGATTCAATTCTCAATATTAGACAACAATTTCACAAATTTAGAATCCAAGACCTACGTGATATGAACCCGTCAATAGTGACGTACTCGCCATCTTCCATCATAACAGAGAGGGATACTCAAATGGAAATCTCTTCAAACCAAACCTAACTAACCTCAAACCTAATTTAAATTTATAATTTTGAATTGAATAGGTTAGTAGGTTAGGTTTTAGTTAAAATTAGGTTATTTAGGTTAGGTTTGGAAATATTCCTATTTGAATTTCAGTCTCAGTTATGAACGAGAGAGATAGATTCTACCTCTTTCTTGCATCGTTTTGAGCCATACATCCTAACATGTAACATGAGATCATTGTAAATATGGCGGGTTAACTGTCTAGAAAATAAACATTCAAATCAAAAGGGTAGAATTACTGATAAACGGTACATGTGTGCGTATTTTATCCATTGTAATAGTAACAAGGCATCTTAATGAAGCAATTATAGAGTTTGAATAATATAGACAAAAGGACTTTCAAGGAAATTTTGTTTTTTTTCCTAAATGATAACCTTCCAGGGCAAAATGATTTCAGATTTGGATTCTGGGACGCACAATTACTAAGTCAACACTTTTTCAGTGAATTTTGATTATCGACACTATACCAAATAATTACCAATATTTCTATTCACAAAATATGAGCTCTTTAACAAATATATTTTAATGAATTGTTTTTTTAGCCTCACCATTTTTCTCAGTATTCTTATCGTCTGTGCTGTTTTTTGATCTGAAAGAGCTTTTGCTTTTTCTCTTTGTCCTAGTCTGTTCTACTGCACCTGGTCTCATTTTGAACTGCTTGCTGGCAAATGAATGTAAATCTTCAGAGAATTGTGGCAACCTCATAAATACTAATTGTACCATATCTTTCAGATAATGTTCTGCTGTTCTTCTCAATAATTCTAAAAATGAAATATTTGATATATAGGAAGTTTAGTTCTTAATTATTATATTTAATCCATTTTGTTCTTCATTTCCTCTTATTAAATTGGTTTGTTTGTAAAGAATACTAACCATTTAATCTTGTCTCAAAACATATTCTAAAACATGACAACATTATTTCGCACAGACTCTCGTTTGTTAAATTGGAACCCTCAGGTGCTAAAGTTAGAGTTCTTAAAACTTGTAATATCCGCATAAGGACAACACCATCAGATGACTGGTCTGTTCCAACAAACTTTGCATGAGTAACCGCATCTGCTATATTATGAACTATCACAGGCAATGATGAATGATTAATGTCTAAAAATGAAAACTTTCATGTAATTAAGTTTTTTTTATTCAAAATTAAATAAATAATGTATCTTCATAGTTTCTCATCAGTATAGAATCCAGAATATGTTGAGTTAGCTTTTACTCACCAACTAATCTAGAGATTAGTCCATATGATAAAAACTTGTTAACGGATGACAATGCCAGACTTGTAACTGGCCCTGTCGTTTCATCTGACTTGATAACATTTAAAAATGGATTTAAAAAAGTATTCGGTTCTATATCCCTAAGATCATCAATTTTGTTCAAAGTATCTTTGAGTTCTTGAAAGCTCTTAATTAGGCTGTCGACATCGTCCTCTTGATAGGAGTGTGATGACCATCTGGCGCCCCTTCGCATAGCGGTCATCAGAGTAGACATTTCGCCCTTAACGACAAATATTCCACCCCCAGGAAGAGACATTTTGGCAATTTTCTTTTAATTAATTGATCACTAGAAAAATTATGTTTACATCGCACACGTAAACCATACACATACACATCTGCTGACAAACGTCATCTTGATCGTAGTTGCGTTCATCAACCATCGCTCGGGGTAGATTAGAGGATTGGATTTTGAGAAGTGTAAAACCAGAGTCTTTAAAAGACTATTTTGTGACCAGAGTACAAGGGATTCTAATAAAGAGTAGGCTAGTGTAATTCTATTCACTAAACATTTCAAACAAAATCCCAAATTTTGTCCTATTAATGAAAATATTTGTTCATTTTATGCTTAATTTTTAATTTTCAAAAAACAACGCAAACATAAAGCTTCATCATCAGAGTTAATCAAACTTAATGATATATTATATAGATATATATATTATATATATCTATATGACGATAGATGTTCAAAATTTAAAATTTGACGTGGGTCAAAAAATAGCAATCAGAACCGGATTGGTAGATTATAAGGAATTAGAAAGAAACATCTTGACCTTTATACGAGACGCTAGATCTTTGAGAAGAGGGGTATAGTGGCCAACACAATTCGTAAAATAGCTGCTGAAAGCGAGTCTGGTATGTGAAATAGAAAATCACTTATCTGCTAAAAACGAAGCAAATAGTTGTAGAAACGGGAGAATGAAAAGACTTTGCGGACAAATGCTGGTTTATTTAAGTTGTTTACACCAAGAGATAGGGAGGGAAGCTTTGTACCACAAATAGTCAGAAAGGGCAAACAAGCCAGCAAATCGAAATTGAAACAAACACATATGCCAATGGAAATAAACTTTGTATCATTTCAAATGGCCACTCAGTACATCTCACCCTCTCCTACCAAATAAAATGAAAGGAAATATTTGACGTCACACGGCACGTCGAAACTCGGCTCATACAACTCTGTCATCATAGAAACTTCATCCGTTATGCTCTTGCGCTGGAATTTCCTATTATATGTTTGGTTGTATTTGGTAGTAAGTTATTTTATCTTTTATCGTTATTTTCCACACTGAAATCATTGGAAATCTACGTATTCTTCAACGAAGTGGATATACATTTTGAAGGTTTCAATTTAATAGCCAGCAACACCACAGAAGTGTTTGACAAATAATCTTCCTTCTACGAAATCATGTAGTATGTAGGACATACGTCTGACTGAATTATTGCGAAAAAATGATCAAGTTGGCGATGAGTGGCCATTTGAAATGATACAAACTGTAGAGGTAAAGACATATCATTATATTTAGAAAAATAGGTGAATGCGCCGTAATGAACAATCCACTAGTTATGAGCATCTAAATTCGAATTGTTCACGTAACTTCTACTATAGTCTCCAGTACAGTCCAATTGGTAGATAAGTTGTTCGATAGTTCAAACACTTACAACGTATCCAACCACCATAACAGCCTCGGTAGCTGCACGGTTAGTGCGCAAGCATATTGGAACTGCTAAGTCGAGGCTCCTGGTTCGAATCCGGGGTCAGGTTATGGATCTTGTCCTTGAACAAAAACTGCTGAATTTGAAAGAGTCGCCTAAAGAGGGCATAAACTTCTGACGATCAGATAACTTGTAATCCTTGTGGTGGCAGTTATCATTGCACGGTCTAGGAGAGTGGTTCGAATCCACTATAAACTGTAGGTCCAGCTGTAAATGGGCTAAGTTCCTGAGCACATTGTTAAAAGATGCAAGCAAGAAGAAGTCCAACCACCATAAACACTATACTGTTGAGTGTTTTTAATAGCAAACTTAATGGTTTTTCTTTGGTAGCGAATATTCGGCACAATATTTTCCATTTATGCAATATATTTTTCCAAGAATGGCAAACAGTATAATGTCATATACAAACGACCTATTTAAGTGCCTTTTCAGTAGAACATTTTTTGTTGTTGTAACTGATCTCTTCATCTATGAAATTTTGACGCGCGCATGAAAAGGGGTTTTTGGCGGCAAAATCTGTCATTTGTCATTTTTTTAGGTTGAAAAAGTTTGTTGTTTGTTTCGTATTTTAACCATGTCCTCGGGAACTTAGCCCATTTACACACTGGACCTACAGCTTATAGTGGATTCCGAACCACTCTCCTAGATCATGCAATAAAAACTAACTAAAAAGTTATCTGGTTTTCGGAAGTTTATGCCCTCTTTAGGCGATTCTTTTCAAGTATCACTTTTTTGTTTAAGGACAACCTCTATAACTGGAACCCGATTTCGAACCAGGACCTGGGCTTAACAGTTCTAATATGCTTGCGCACTAACCGTGCAGCTACCGAGGCGGTTGTTAAAATAGTTAGTTGATAAAATTAAATCTACTTTCTATTGGTTTGATATCAATTTTGGAATATTTAGTCTCCCATACCGCGAAATTCCTCTTAAGTTGTTTCGAAAGCTGTTAGGGTTTAATAATTGTACGACGATGAATAGAGACATAGCTATTTCGTATCAAACAACACAGGTTTGTTATTGGCAACCCTTGAACACCGAAAATTTAAACTAGTCACTTGCCTCTTTCAGCCTCTGCCTCTATGAGGTTCGAAAATTCCTAACTATCAAGCGTTAATGCTGGAAATTACGAGAACATGAATCATTGACAAACAGAGATGGAATTTGAGGAAATATCGCAGGTTATTTATTTTTTTTTATTATCTGCTTAGTCTTTTTCATGATCTTGATTGCTATGTGAAATCTTTTCTCAGATTTGTTTAGACATATAAGAAGTATGATTGTTGAAATATTTTTCTGCTGGTTTTCTTTTTCCATTGTTACAGATTCCTGTCCCAAACCCCCTTTTTTTCACCCTTGCCTTCGTTTGGAAATCATGGAATGCAAGAGAGAATGAAGCGGCTAAGCAGAAAAATCTTTGGTACTTTTTTGTACACACGACACTAACACAACATAAACAGACAAGCTATTGCTAGTGCAATAGCGACAGGGAAACGAGTTTTTTCCTCAGGTTTTTTCACTCGTTTATTGAATCATATACAAGATAGTATGGTTCCCCTGTTACATTTCCTGAGCTCACACTCGTGCTTTTTCTGACACACACCAAAATTATAGATATAAGCATTTATTGTGAATACAATTATTAAAATTTCTGTAAACCCTCTCGTTTCATAAGATATATATATATATATATATATATATATATATATATATATATATATATATATATATATATATATATATATATATATATATATATATATATATATATATATATATATATTGTCAAAATGGTCAAATCAAAAACCTACAGTCCAAATCCCCAAATATTGCGCAAGAATATTCATCGCAATGTAAAATTAGTCACCAGATTGAATGAGTCAGATAGAAAATACATAATAAATCAAGATCAGATATATTTCCTCAGATGGACTCATTATATTCCATCTCTGTCACATACCCTGATAACTCCACTGGTAAAGAATTTCTTGCAATGTGAAACGTTTCTGTGGTTCACAATGGAAAAGGATGGGCTGAGAATGAAACGATTGAAAGAGAGAGAACAAGGCAATTTCATTGGTTATTGCCACAAGTATATTCCATTTCTATCCATATCATTTCATTTGATTTGACTGATATTTGTGGTTAAGCAATTAACAATGTATCAAAGATTTTAGGTGTTGGGTACTTGGCTGAATTTATTTTATTCCATTGAAATTATTTGGAAATCTATGTCAGAAGTATTTAAATCGTCTTCATTTCGTTCTGTATAATAATATCAGATATTACTTATTAAATCAAATTTGCATTTACTGACATACGATGTCTGATGAGAAAAAAATTGAGGGTATCTATACCAAATGTATATTATTTGCACACTAAAGTTTTATTGCGATGTAGTTATACTTATTATCGTAAATATTTTGATTTATCATGAAGGTCATATTTCAGTTGGAAAACAGTTACAACCTGGTGACAGTGAAGGAGATGATGAAAAAATCGTTGAATCCTCCGCGACAGTTAACGAAATCATGATAATCGACCCTGAAACCCTTGAGTTGGATTTGAATCATGGAAGAATTGGAAAAATGCAGAATCTTGAACCTTTACAGAACATTGAGAGGTTGTATTTACGTTGGAATTTCATAAAGAAAATAGAAAATATACAAACTCTTACAACATTGGTAGAATTGGAGTTATATGATAATCAAATAAGTAAAATAGAGAACTTGGAGACTTTGGTCAACTTAGAGTGAGTAGAAAATGATACCAAGTAAATATAATACATATATGTATTTATTTCAATTTTATTCCTTTTCATAAGAATGTTGGATCTATCATTCAACAAAATCAAGGAAATTGAAGGCCTAGAGAGAAATTTGAGCTTGAAGAAATTGTTTTTGTCCTCAAACAAAATACATAACATAAAGAATGTGAAGCATTTAAAAAATTTGACTCTATTAGAATTGGGTGATAACAAGTTGAAGGTGAGTTAAAACACAAATTGGAATAATATCCCTTCTCTCAAAGAGACTTGGGGTATCCATAATATTCTCCAGCAAAAAATTTTAAGCAGTAAATATCATTACACTTAACGTAACCTTTGATATAATTTTCAAATTGATAATTTACACATTATGCTTACCATCAGCATCGCTCAGCAAAATTGGAATACATACATACATTGATGGTTGTATTTGTATCAGGGTTGTCTGATATCGATTTTCGATCCCTACTAGTACTATATTGATACTTTCCCTTCTGATACCGAGATACAGTGAATCATATGCTCTTCAAGTTTAAAATAGAGAACAAAATCAGATTCAAACCTTTTACTTTTGGTTCATCTGTCATTTCAATTCTGAAATTTTTCACTCTCTTATGGACATAGTATTTATTTCAGAAATTTTATCATTGAATCAATTTTGTTTCATCAATTAAAGCAAAAAAAGAGGAATAAAATAAGCACTAAACAAAATGCAGATAAAATTCTAGAATTAGCCTGCTTCTATTCGGGATAATTTTTCCTTGTATTTTCTTCATTATCATTCTGATTTCTTTTTCAAAACCAAAATACTACCAAAAGTCTAGAATCGCAGTAGAGAGAGAACATTCCAACTCATTTGAAGTAACTTACTAAAACAGAAATTATACCTACATAATTTCTTTTGATTAGTTATCATTTGCATCGGTGCATATTGTTTATTTAAATTGCCGATACAATCAATTAGTTCTATAATTCGATATAAAAAGTAGAATTATTTTCAAACCTAAATTTATGGTCTCAAGTATGAGGTGAAAACATTTATACAATAGTATTCAATAAGTTGGCTGTGTTTTAACAGCATCAGCTTTGCAATTGTGTATCTGATACAAAAGTATCAAATACAGAATTGTATATCATTTGTATTCAATACAGGATATTCTTGTACCAACCCATTCCTAGTTTGTAATGCAAAATAAAAAGTACTTAAATTATGTTTTACTCCAATTGATCGTATTTCTACTTATTCTGAGAATGTGCCTATTAGTATTATTCCAAAACATTTTATTTATCTCCGTCTCTTTCATATGTATGTAAAACAAGTGAGATATTGTAAAATGTTGGCTTAGAATCTAGTAGCTACTTCTAAATCATGAATTGATGTTGACTCTGTTATTTTTCTTGCCTGTAATATCATATAAAGTTGAAACTGACCATTTCATAGGTTGAAGGGTCATAAAACAGTCCAAAAAATAATTCTGGACATTTCATATACAACATATAAAAACAAGCAATATGGCAGGTAATCAATAAATTTACAAACAAATCTTGTCAAAAACAAAGCCTTCTTGTCTATTTTAAGAAAGAAAATAATAGCGTTTCTGAAGCTTTAAATGGAATTACCCTATATTTTGTACAAATCTTCTCTAAGATCATCCAAGGAGAAAACTAGCCTAATCTAAAAGTTCTAAACCTAACCTAAGATAATCTAACCTTACCTAAACATTTTCATAAATTCTTTTTAAAAAAGACTGCTGTAGTTTTCGACTAAATTCCAATAAAATTAATTAAACACATTGCTCATGTTATTTTGGATCCTTTGTCATGTTGTGAATATTAGCTTGCAAAATGAAATCTTCCCAGAAAAACTGAAATGTGCCAAATTACTATTAATATTTAAAAGCGGCGATAGAACTACCGTAAGAAACTACAGACCGATGGCAATCTTAAAGTAATTTCAGCAAGATATTCAAAAACATTTATTTATTTATTTATTTATTTAAGGGTAACCCGTTTTACAAAATAAAACGGCAATTTACAGTAAGCCAAAAAACATAACTTCAGAATACTTAATTTCTAAATGAAAAACAATAAATAAGCAAAAGAATTCAACCAAACTTAACGATGATGACCTTTCTGATCAATTTTCTAATATTTCATTATGACAGACTGAAAAAGTCAATACCATTTGAACAAGCAACATTTACATTATCAGTTATCCTACGAACAGCAGAAGTCCTAGCATACTTGAACCTCTAAAGAGGAACATGTAGGAGAATCTTACTCTTCTTGTTGAAATATGAAAACCAAACTGTCAAAGCAGTTCAGGGCAACTGATGATTCCAATAACCAATCTAGCATGGAACAGAACATTACTCACTTTCTTCAGGTTGACAAAGAAGGTATTTGTTTGTTTGTTGAAAACTTCGCACGTTCAATCCTCTCTATAACAGACCCTCAAAAAAATTTTATTCTGAATTTTCTACTAAAATGGCGCTTATTGAACCTCGAGTTAATTTCTACTGATTCGATAATACTGTCGACTATATACTGTCTTCATCTTGGGGTGTTTTCTTTCACCCTGTTGTCGGCGCTTATGGGAATGATAAACGTGGATTTTTTATTGGAGAGTATTTTGGAGACCTTCTATACAATCGCTTTTATTCTCCCTGTTATGGTGTACTTCTTAATCTAGAAAGTTCATATTATATTTTAGGAGATTGATAATTTGGAAGGCTTAATTTCATTAACGCATCTCTATTTGGGCAAAAATAAAATTGGAAAAATTCAAAACCTGGAAACATTAACCAATCTCACTTGTCTAAGCTTGCAGAGCAACAGGTTGAAGCAGATAGAGAATTTAGATAATTTAACTAAATTAGATGAACTTTATTTATCTGAGAACATCCTGACAAAAATTGAAAATCTGGATAACAATTATAAACTGGAAACTCTAGATTTGGCACAGAACAAGATTACAAGTATAGAAAACATGGAACATTTGGGTGAATTGCAGGAATTATGGGTAAGTGTCTTCGGTTTTAGTGTTTATTTGGAACCTTATCTTGCAGTTCGTTCTGTCAATAATCTCAAGTATTGGCAAATTTTAACGTTTTAGTATAGTAGCAATTTGAAAAATTTTAGGTAGAGAAAATGAACCCTCTATTGTGATCTTTCTTTGTGAAGGATACATAGTGCTACAATAAATTCAAGATGGTTATTTTTCAGTTTTCAATTATTTGAGAAGGTTGAAAATTTTCTAATTTCATTGATACTTAATACCTCAGTTGTTTTGATATTATGTTAAACAATTTTGATATTATTCAGGCTCTTTTTCAATAGAATTTTTTTTGTGTAATGGTTTTCTAGTTATGAAGCAAACTTGCGATTTTTATTTTAATCATGTGCCGTTCTATCCATGTGTGGAAAAGTTATACAATTTTAAATTTTTCATGAAAAATTTTTCTCTTCTTCCTACACTTCCTTCCTGCATGGCATCTTTATGGGCAGCCCTCAGGCCATTTGGCCCAATGTGCTATTATATTAGTCTCGCAAAATTTTTTTAATGAATCTTGCAAGACTGCTGTAGGGAGCCTTCTGGATCATCTGGGCGCTGGTTGTTTCAGTGCCCAAGGTGTTCAGTCTGGTCACCTTATGAGCGGGACATTCCAAGAGTATGTGTTCCGTTGTTTCGTCATTTTCTAGGCAACCATGGCGCTGTGTGGTTTCCTATAGTCTCATGGCATGTAGGTGTTTGTTGAGTTGGTGTTCTGTCAATAGGTTAACTACCATCCCAACAGACTTTTTATCGAGGGATAATAGTTCATATACCCCCTTCTTTGATTGCAGCCCCTTGATGAGCTTTTTTGACCATCTCAGTCCCGAGATGCCTGCCCAATAGTTCAGGGCCTGGGTGGTATTCCAGTTTTGAAGTAAAAATGGCATGTGGGTCCATGGGATGGTCAGAATTGGTTCTGGTCCCATCAGCCTAACATCTGGTGCAAGGCTATCTGCTATCCTTCTTGCATGGCGACTTTATGGGCAGCACTCAAGCCGTTTGGCCCTTTGTGCTTTGCCGTGTTGTGTTAATTTGTCATTTGTCTTGCAAAAACTGTTTAATAAAGGTTGCAACACTGTTGTAGAGGGCTTCCTGGATCATCTGGGCTGTGGGTGTTTCAGTGCCCAAGGTGTTCAGTCTGGTCACATTATGAGCGGAACATTCGAAGAGTATGTGTTCCGTTGTTTCGACATTTTCTAGGCAACCACGGCACTGTATGGTTTCCGATAGTCTCATGACGTATAGGTGTTTGTTGAGTTGGTATCCCGTCAATAGGCCAATAATGATTCTGAATAATTGGATGTAAAGAGAAGTGAATAAGATTATGTATAATATTGTTTATGCAAATACAGGAAAGTAAAAGGACATTTGAACTGATAGAGATTTCAATGTTGAATTGCCTAGAAGAAACAGTAATTGTTCCTGAAGTAGAATTGACAAATGGTGACGACCTTGCAAGAACGACCAAATTTGAAGAAACAATTTCTTCTTTGCAGAGCACTTTTCTTAAATATTTCCAAAAATAAGAAATCGGTAAATTCAGTGAAAAATGAGACTCATTAATGATTGGATTTCATTGGAAAGAAGATGTAATTTGAAGAATGCGTCATGACTATTTGCAGATTTGTATCTGAAGTCAAAGAAATATAATTAGGGTGTCAGCAATCTGGAACGTGAGACCTGGCCTTCTTTCTGCACGGCATCCTTATGGGCAGCACTCATTTGGCCCATTGTGCTTGCCGTGTTGTGTTATTATATCAGTCTTGCCAATACGTTTTGATGAAGTTTGCAAGTCTGTAGTAAGGGGCCTCGTGGATCATCCGGGCGCTAGGTGTTTCAGCGCCTAAGGTGTTCAGTCTGGTCGCATTATGAGTGGGACATTCGAAGAGTATGTGTTCCGTTGTTTCGTCATTTTCTAAGCAACCACGGCACTGTGTGGTTTTCGATAGTCTCATGACGTGTAGGTGTTTATCGTGTTGGTGTCCCGTCAATAGGCCAACTACCATCCCAGTAGACTTTTTATCGCGGGACAATAGTGGGTCCTTCAGCAAGGCTTTCTTCTATCTCATTTCCTTCGATGCGCTGATGGTCTGTGCACCAAAGCAGATTAACTCTGTTTGTAGCACTCAGCGATTTTATGTACGATCTTGCCCGGCTAGGCAGGATCTGAAGATGTGGATTAAATGCATAAAAATTTGGTCTATTCCTTTTATTAAGTGTCCAGGGTATATACCATCTGCTCCTGGTCCTTTATATGGTTGAAAGGTAGTTACTGCCCATCGAACCTTTTCCACTGTAACTACCATTAAGGCTGTGTTCCAGTTTGCTTTGTTAGCGTGTCCATTAGATTTTTGGATTGCTGTGTTGTCGATAAGGAAACCCGGGAAGTGAACTTCCGCCAGGTATCTCAGTGTTTCATCCTTCTGGTGTATCAAAACTTTGGATGTCTGTCGGTCCTGCTGCAGAGAAGATGCGACGATGACGGTTTACCTCCGGTACACACTCTATTTCCTCGCTGTAGGAATGCCATGCTTCTTTTTGGGATTTTTTGATCATTCCTTTGTATGCTGTTCGGGCTCCTTTCTAGTTGACCCAATCGCTTTTTGTGTATCGTTTTATTTAGGAGGCGTCTGCTTTTCATCCTTTGGGCAGTGAGTTCTGCTGTCCACCATAGAGTTTTCGTTCAGTCTCTATTGTATTGTATAGAGCAACTGTTATTGTACGCCAAAGTGATGCTGGTTTGCGGTTCCCCAACGGCAGACTTCTTTCTATTCGATAAGACAAAAGTTGGTTCATTTCCTTCGTTGAGAAGTGTTGTGATTTACAGTAGTTCACCAATTCCTGTAGTTCTTATGTTGGAGGTGGTGTCTGTTAGTCGTAGATGAAGTATGCTGAGCATACCACAAAGGTACTGTTTGTGTAGCCTTTTCTATCGATTCTGACTGCCACGAGGTTTCTGAAACAGTAATCAGGTTATATATGAGTTCTAATGCTTTTACAGACATGAACGCATGTCCTAGGGGTCAGGCCGATCCTGCAGCAGAAAAGATTTCCATCGCAGTCCGCCAGGTCACCAACTACGCAGATTTTGTTCTGTCGGGAAGGCAGGGGTCAGGGCCCGGAACAGCTTCCTGACTATTCCCCCCACGTCCATAGGTTCCGGGCCTTGGTTTTTTCCGGTGTCACATACTCTGCACAATTATTTGATGTAGAGCTCCCTCCCTTTTCGTCCACCGTTTTCGAACTGGTCTTAGGATTTTTCAGCACCTTGGAAGATGCTGTCCTAAGGCCAGCATGAAGTCGATCTCCTTTCGACTTTATTATGTCCAGTGAGGCTTCGCCTATGCCCAATATTAATTGGCCTTTTTGGCCGGTCTCTCAGCTGATAGAGGTGTTGAGAGGTTTCCGTAGCCCTCTTTCTCTTCTTCCTTTCTGCGCCAGACTTATTTTGTGATCTGTCGCCCACCGTGTCCGCAGCCTGGAGTCACCCCAGTAGGAGGCTCTTTCCGGTCTTCGGTCACGACGGTCCAGGGTATACCTGATTTCTCAGGCTTCGCTGGTAAAGACGCAAGCGTCTCTCTTAGCTTTATGTCCCTTTCGGATTTTGTTTATTTGTTTCAATTCCTTATGCTGTTCCCACGAGTATTGAGGAAAGGAGGTTTAGCCTGGTGCCCACATGGAATCGTTTTGCTGCTCCTCCAGTGCCATGCAGCCCTCGGCACGATGTCTCCCACCTTGGCTTGGCTGCCCCTCTCCTTTAGCTTCTGTGATCCCCTGCCCACCCACCAAGATGAACTCAGCAACCTCAAACAGAATTTCTAGGGTACACCATATGGAGGTGGAGGAGTTGCAATCAAGACTGAGATCAAGACCCCTTGTATCCCTTTTCATGAAAATACTTGGATGAGGAAATTCATTTCACATGATATATATTTTTGAAAGAAGACAAATATAATCTATTCAACCAAATCGAAGTTTACATTATAACTTGAAGATTATCGTACAGAAAAGAAATTTCGCATATTTTTAATTTTACTGAAGAAAGTGCATGCAAAATGTCTGAAATTATACAGATAACTACAAAAATGATCGAGAAATTATCGACGAAATCCGAAAATTTTGAAAATTTCGATGTAACCCGAAAATTAGAAAAACTTGAACTTGGTTGCGGCAATGTGTTATATACAAACATATATACATATCTCAGATGCACATTAAACCTTATATAATTTTCCTACTTCATTCTCTTTTTCAGATGAATGATAATGACATAGCCGATTGGTCTTCAATCCAAAACTTGGAAAGCAACAAAAAAATTGTGACTGTATATTTTGAAAGGAATCCGTTCGCGCAAGATCCCATGTACCGGCCCAAATTAAAAAGGATTATGCCAACTCTTACCCAAATAGATGCCACACTCTGTCGTTAATTTTATTTAATGTTGTTAACTTCTATATCAATTTTTAATTCTAGAAGTAGGCAGTAAGAATCAATTTTTTATGCAGTGTATTGCTGCAAAATTGTTTGAAATTAAATATAATTTTCATTCGGAAGAAAGTATTGCTAGATGTTAAGCTTGATTTTAGTAAAATATAAATGTTAAGCATTCAGAGGCTAGCTATATATTTTCAACTTTTTCCCTTATGAATTGTTTCAAATTATTTAGAAAATTTGTACAGAATTGAGTTTTCAAATTTCCGTTTGACAATGAGTGTTGAATTAATTCTGTTAACCAACAATTCAATTTCAGTGTATTCAATAAATTGTTCAACCAAATTTATTCATTGACATTCATTGAACCTATGAATATAGTCTACCTATACATTGCTTAAACACACCTAATCTATGGATAGTAAAGGTATTAATTGAAAGATCTAAAATGTGCTGAATTGAAACATTCAGTATTCTTGTTGACTATAGTCGTTAAAGAACGCCGCAGCATATAAAATGTCACCTATTACGTAGTCCGTTCGAGACAGTTTAATAAATGTAACCTAAAAACAAGCTTTTGGCGCTTGTTTTAAAATGTACCCATTTGCGATGACAAAATCGCCCTCTTATTTAACGCCCTTTTAACAGACACTTTTTCATACACAAATGGTACTTACCTGCGCCCCCTATAGAGACAAGTTCTGAGGTAGCTTCTGTGCGATGGGGCAATTGGGGACACACTTTTTCTAGCATCCCAGTTTCTCCCAGTAGCCACCTTGTGCTATCAAGATTGATCGATTCATCCTTAATTTGATTGAGGAGGTCGTTACTTGATGAAAATCGATATACATATTTTCAATAAAATAAAACTGAAGTATTGAGACGACCCAGAACCGGGGTCTATTTTTTTTTTGTTAATTGGCTAAAACTATCCATATATTTCTTGATTTTTAACTAATTGAATTTTATTATCAATTGTGATAACTGTATTTTATAGATCTACCTGCATAACATTTCATATTGTTCATCTGAATTCATAATTACAGTGAAAAGACGGTCATTTGCCAGAATGATTCAATAATTTTATTTTAAATTCTCAATATAATAAAATATTACGTATCTTTAAAGCAGCTTAAAATCACCCAAACGCGTAAATATCGAGGCGAAGGAATTTATCTAAACTCAGATAAGAAATCCAGCGAAAACAATATTCGCCTTTAATAACTAAGCTCTTAAGCACCCTTTCGTATATCCACGATCCACACATCTGGTATTTTCTAAAACAGCAATTCCCACGTCGCGACGAACCCGCCTGTAAAAGACTGTGTAACAGGTACTTGAGTACCAAGGGTAGGGGGAAGTGAGGGTGTAAGAGTTTGCTGGGTCACGCATATATAAGTATCACGATCGCGACGTTAAGGGATCATTTTTTTATTATTATGATTATGATTATTATTGAGTTATTTTTCGTCAGATGTGCAGTTACTCTTATTATTCAGTTATTCAGTTTTCTAAGCTCAGTGAATTTACTCACTCGTGTGAATCGGAATTAAATTTAAGTTAATTAATCGGCATAACATGAGTCCAGAAGAATGGAAGACGCAGATTGTTCCTCTCCGAGAAGCCGGACAGGGGAAGAAGAAGCACCGTTGCCGCTGTGTCCCACAGGTGATTACTTTCTGAATTTCTTTTAATAATTCTGCTCACTATTTAATCTTCACGAATTTCAAAAGTATATGCTACGTAATTTCTAAACACACTGAGGACGAGTTGAAATAATCATTTTCAAATTCCAAATTATTTTCACATATTTTTTTTTCTTCTTGGCAAATGATCTATTTGAACTGCACTGACATTTTCTAATATTTGTTTTGAAGAGTTATTTTCGTAGACTTATTTAAAACGTTTGCTTTCGTAACTTGGTAGAATATGAAATGTACTGAATTTATTTTATATTGATTTCAACAGCTGTTTTAGCTTAACACATTAATTTGAAGTACACTAAAATTCTTTAGTATTGATTTCAACATTTGTTTATCAAACTGGCAACATTATTGAAACGTAATTAAGCTATTGTGTACTGATTCCACCAACTTTGAGAACTATTTGAATTTGAAATGTTATGAGGTTTAATATTGATGTGAAACTTAACTTTTATAACTCAGAAAATTTATCTCAGTGAAATGTTACTTAACCATTCTGCCAATCCAAATGTTTTGTTTATAATCTGATGAACGATACGTTCGAATGTGAGAACATTTAATATTGATTCTTATCTTTGCTTCTATAATGGGCCAATTATCTATTTGAATTATCATAATCCTTTTATTCAGTATATCTATTTATCTCATTTTATAACTTAGCAGAATATACTTAAACTGTAACGAAGATGTTTATATTTCATTGTATCCAACTATGGGGAAGATCTTTCTTTCAAATTATTGATTTGATGTCCGATACTCTTAAGCTCAATAAGGGAACTTTCCCTGCCTTCAGGTGTAATGATCACCTACGAATATCATTACTCATTAGTATAAATAAATGGCTTTAGGGATGATAGGCATGTATGGACCCACAGACATTGAGGCTTGTATGTTGTCGGTATGAAAGTCTTGAAGAATGTCTGAGTTGGTGGAATGTATGTGACGTTTGTGGTACATACAGGTGTATAATCAGAGGGCATGATTCCCTGGTTGGCAAATCCGCGATATGGGAATAGAATATGATCCGCAGTCAGTGACACAATAAAATAATAATAAAACTGCCCGTTGGCGCTCAGTTGAGCAAAAAGAATCACGTATGGCTTTACGGGCTTACCTCTAGTTCCATATATAACGTTTTAATAGTATACGAATTACTGAATTCGATTAAAATTACGCGAGCGAATTAACGCTTGCAAGTTGTCAGCTGTGGACGTGTTCCTTAGAATTTTAAAAGTAAATCTTTCAGAGTTTGGAGTATCAGGGCAACGATCTCTTCAGAAAACATGATATCATATTACCAAAACCCTTAGATCGGGTCAATTACCACTCATAAGATGGGTGAGGACCGGTTAGGCCTGTATATAATAATCTAATGTATCAACTTCCACTCAAAATATGGGTGAGGGCAAATTGAGCCTCTATCTAAATGATCTGATATTTCATTAAATTCATTAAAAGACGCCAAAGAATGCAAGGATAAGAATTTAATATAAATGCTACAAAGATCAAATAGACATTGTTACCGAATCTGTTTTGATTTTCTAATTTCCTTACCTATGGTTTAAGCGACGAAGAATTGGTCATATCACATCAAACCTCACATAAAAGAACTTGAGTAGGTTACTACAAATACACAACACAACAAAGAAAAGGTTCCTATTTTATATAAGAGAACTTCAAGGCAAGTTCAGGTACTAGACGATCACATGGCTTTTCATTTGACCGATTTCAGTCGGTCTCAGGTGTAATTAATATGGGGAAGAAAATAAGATAATTCAGGTATTGCAATTTACGTAAAAGCGACGCATTTTGCTTCGTCTTTCATAGACCGGGGTTGGGGGTGTTTCAGTATTTAGATTTTCACTATATCAACAAAACTATGACCCGTTTCACCACACTGTGGCTTCATCAGATATATACAAACTAATTAACAGAGTTATTCCTTATATATTAGTCTTATTTCCTACTTAATATTACAATAGGTACAAGTACAAGGGTATGTTGGAAAACCCATCGGAGTTGCTTACTTTATGAATTGAAAAGATTGAGTAATGGAGAAGGATTTAGATCTAATTGGATATTAAGTAACCAACCTGAATTCTTTTCTTTGTTGATCTCTAAAATTTCCAATAGATTGAGTTTTTATCTATTATTTTCATTGTGTAAAATTTTGAAATTATCATTAAAGTAATGGTTTTCTTCGAGTAAGTGATTAGAATAATGGGAATCTGATTTATTATAATTAAAACTACGTTTGTGCTCGGATAATCTTACTTTGAAATTTCTGAAAGTTCTACCAATATAAATTTTATTACAATCCCGCAAGAGAGTTTATAAACACCGGATTTATTACCTGTTTAGATTGGCAGTTTTTCATATGTCGGCCTAAAGAATTATCAGTTCGGAATGCTATATGGAAATTATAATGCGAGAGGAATGATTTTAATTTTAGACTAAGATTACCAATATAAGTTAAGCTGTTGTATTTTGTGTTAGAACTTTTATACTTGGAAATACTTCCTGGATTGTTTTTGAAATTTTCTGCGTGAAATCATGTTCTCAATCATAGTTGGACTGTAACCGTTATTGACTGCTATTTGTTTAATTATATTTAGCTCTTTTATGAAATTATTTTGTGACATTGGGATATTAATGAGTCTATGTACCATAATATTATAAGCTGCTAATTTATGTAAATAAGGATGTGTAGATGAGCTGTGAATAGTAATATCTGTATGCGATGGCTTATGAAAAATAGAAAAATCATGTTTGCCGTTAATTTTAGTAATAGTTAAATCCAGAAAGTTAATGGAGTTTCCTGTTTCTATCTCTAACGTGAATTTAATATTATCGTGAATTTTGTTGATGAATGTTTTGAATGACTCTAATTGTCTGTTTGTGCCAGTGAAACAACAAATGATATCGTCGACATATCTAAACCAATAAATGAAGTGTGTTTGAATAACGGATGTTCTTGGATAGTTTTTCAATATTATCCATGAAAATTTCAGCGAGATAATTCTCAGAAATTACCCATGATTACCTTTTTACTATTATTAATACTCCATTGAAGTGAAAATAATTTTGTTTAAACAAATTTCTAAATAATTTTCTGATTGAATTAATAAAAAGTCAATCCGATAATTTAATAGTAAAAAAATTATTTTCAATCATGTTAATCCTCTGAGCCTCCGCTCGCTGAAATTTTCATGGATAATATTGAAAAACTATACAAGAACATCCGTTATTCAAACACTTTATTTATTGGTTTAAATATGTCGACGATATCATTCTCCTTTACTCAATCTTTTCAATTCATAAAGTAAGCAACTCCGATGGGTTTTCCAACATACCCCTTGTACTTGTACCTATTGTAACATTAAGTAGGAAATAAGACTAATATATAAGGAATAACTCTGTTCATTAGTTTGTATCTATCTGATGAAGCCACAGTGTGGTGAAACCGGTCATAGTTTCGGTAATATAGTGAAAATCTAAATACTTTAGTTTTATTTCATTGAAAAGATTCATCCTTGTTTACTGATTTGGATATTATGCTGAATACGCTAGCGTCACCTGATCGTTACTAGCCTATAAGGGCGAACCCTAATTTCCCCATCGCACTAACCATGCCTTTAAGGTGCTTTTTGTGCGGTGGAGACTGGGGGATTCGCTATTATTGGCCGATGACAATTACGTGTTCAGCTAAATCTCCGAATCAACCATTCATATATATTATTAAGCAAAAGTTAGTTTATAATATGGTTGATTCCATAACACGGTATAAAGAACATTTGTTTAGTCAATGCACGGTATAAGAAATTGGGGTTAGTTAACTGTCAATTATCTGAAGTGACAATTGTCTTTTCTCTTTATTTGAAATAATATCCGGTAAAAGGAACACCACTACTATATACATTTTTCATGCTAAAACGACTGCGCTCTTTTCACGTACAATCGTGTTAACTAGTCAAATTTACGCCATCGTTTTGGAAAGAGTGCGTTCTGTGAGATCAAATGGAAATAACAAAAATTACTAGGATAGGCGGAGCTTTATCAAATTATCTGGTTAGATACGAAGTAATTTTTTTCAAGTATATATATATATATATATATATATATATATATATATATATATATATATATATATATATATATATATATATAATATTGAAGGGTTGAAGAAAAGAAACTTTAATCATATTTTCATATCATCATATATATATACATATATATATATATATATTTTTTTTTAACAGATTTTTTACATATAAGTAGGTTTGATGTTTCTTAACAAATGGATTTCATGTCATTTCATGTCGTATTACAAATGTGTTCAATTTGTGCAACAATGTAATAGTAGGACCTGTAATACATAATTAATCAACACATAGTATATAATTTCATTTTCAGTGATAGTATTCATAAAAATTTTATGATCGTTCACCATTTATGTATACATTACTTCCATTCTGAGAACTACAACAGCTGTGCTATTTTGATTGTGTCCCATATTGATATGACTTGTTTTCTGGTCCATTAGTTTTTAAAGTTCTGTGGATTTTAATTTAATTACTTCTATGTGACTTGGAGGAAAGTATGCAACGTTCCTAAAAGCGGTGTTGCCATACTTGGTTCAAAATTATTCTTCACCTCTAACATTTACTTATAAATATTAATCCATTTATTTCTCACTGTCTTGAATGAGCAAATAACAAAAACGTTGTATTGATTTATTCATTTCACATATTCATAGTATTGTTGATGTAGCAGAAGTATCTTACAAACTTCGAGAAATTGAATAATAATGACAAACAATTTTCACTATTTGTATATCCCGCCGAGTAATGTCCCGCAATTGCTTTGAACACCGTTTGTATATTAAAGCGCATGTGCTCTTTTAGAAGCAGTTTCCATCTTGTCCACATGTGAGTTCTTTCGGTCTTATAAATTTACAAATAATCCAGGTGGTTGTAGTGTATATTAATTTGCATGTATATAATAGTGAAAAATCTTTCTAGTACAAAATAGAACAATTGACTGCTAAGATATACTTTTAGTTTTTTAGGTTGTTTGACAGCATGAATTGGCTTATCTTCGCGCCATGTTGCATTTGATTACTCTTTAATTCATCTCGAATAACCCAAAAATACTCCTGAAGTTTATAATTTCTGTGCAAAAATTCGGTACTAACTTATCATTTTACGATATAATTCTGTTCTGATCGTTCTCGAAGCCCATTTTACTGACTTTTGGGGTATGTTAAACCACATGTTTTTCCATATAAATGCCGCGTGTACAATGTCCGGAAAGGCTTTTTTATTTTATAAATCATTTCCTTGTTCCCCAATTTTGCTAATTTTATCCTTTGTTCATTGTAGCTTGCAAGGCATCAAATAAAATAAACACAAAATGGCAGATATGGAAGATACTCATTTCGAAACTGGAGACAGTGGTGCTTCTGCCACTTTTCCTATGCAATGCTCTGCCCTACGCAAAAACGGTTTCGTTATGTTGAAATCGAGACCCTGCAAGATTGTGGAAATGTCCACATCCAAAACTGGTAAACACGGACATGCCAAAGTCCATTTAGTAGGAATCGATATATTCACAGGTAAATCCTTCTTGTTGAATCTCATTTGTATAGTCACTTGTGGACTGTTTACTATTATTACACAAGAATGTAGGAAATTCACCTTATAATACAATCTCATTTTGTTCAAAACATTATTCAACTCCATATTTAGTGATTTTAAGAAAGCATGTTGTTGTTTATTTTCAAATCAAATAATTAATATCACTTAAAATGCTATATAAATTAACTTTTAAATGTTATGAAGCGGTAAAGCATATCTTTTAGATTATTTTCCTTTTGGGGTTAATGATATATTTATTTCTTTAAATAATGCTCTATTCACTAGTTATATAAAGGCAATTAAATATAGATTTTGTTTTTCTCAGGCAAGAAGTACGAAGATATATGTCCATCCACACACAATATGGACGTCCCACATGTGAAGCGTGAGGATTATCAATTGACCGATATCTCTGATGATGGATATTTATCTTTGATGTCTGATAATGGGGAGCTTCGTGAAGATCTTAAGGTGCCTGATGGAGAGGTGGGCACCCAACTCCGTACTGAGTATGATTCTGGAAAAGATATACTTTGTACTGTATTGAAGTCTTGTGGAGAAGAGGTGAGTGAAATCATTGTTCTCGAATTTTTTATTTAGTATTTCCTGTTAAAAGTCATGTTCTACATTTAAATAGTATTCATTAACGAAATTGGACCATCACTATGATGGAAAAAAGTAAATTCATCAATGCCTGTCTTCATGTTACTTAAAAGAGAGTCAAATTTTATATGGCCTTAATATATCAAGATTGAGGATTTACATCAAATTGAAAAGTTAACTTACCAGTTAGTCTCTGTTCAGTACAAAATTGTAATCACCCTATATCTCATTAATGAAATACCATCACATGTTCATAGGAAGATTTCACTTTATAATTGAATCGCCCTCAGTTATTTCAGATAACTTTGGAAACACCCTTTTTGAACTAGTCAACCATTCATTCATTACACTGAATTATGTTATGATCTAAAGACTTCATTTTTGTTAGAATATAAATAATCCAAACATTGTAAGAGAAAGAAAATGACTGAAATTCACTTTGTATGATAAAAATAATTTTGATATTGATAGATGAAGTATTTCTCAGTTATAGCCACAGTATTGCTCCATAATTTGAAGAATACCAACTAATTTAGGAGAAAGCTATTGTACATTCTAATTGTCCTACTTTATTCCTCTTCTCCATTTGTTTGAAATAGATTGTTTGTTGGCATTAGATTAGCGCCAAATTGCAATACTCATAAATTTTTTTAGATTTCAAACTTTTTTACATTTAACCTTTCCATTACTATGCACGTATAAATACGTGTACGATGTCTGAGGTGGGGGTGCTACGCTCGTAATATTACGTTTTCCTGGCGATGGGCCTGGCATGCTATGCAAGTACATTCACGTTGTTCGCAGTTCTACCTTCCTGTCGCTTCGGAAGTTAGTTTGCTTATAACTCACTAGGTAGCGTATTTTTGGAGGTATAGAATTCGATGATTTACCGGTAGGATGCGCCCATCCATCGGTTTGGTGATAAAGATTTGTACTTCGACCTTGTGAGTGATTGTTTCCACCTGTTGCATTTTGTTACTGCGTACAGTTTTTTCGGGATGTCGCGTCGTGCTTATACCGATGAAGAACTTCTTGGCATACTCGAAAGTATATATATTTACAGTGATTAGTTTAGCGAGGGGTATCGCGACGAAATGAGCGGCCCAACAAGTCCTGTCGGCGGTCTTTAGATGATGCCTCCAGCAGTGAAGAGGAGTCTGATGATGAGGGAAGAGATCTGAAGATAGATCTTCAAGAGTTTTGGTCCAAGGACTCATCGATTCAAACTCTTGTTTTTGGTCAGATTATGACCAGGGATAGGTACATTCATATTTTACGCGTTCTTCACTTCAACAATGTTGATTTGGCGGCTGGTAATGAAACTGTACAGAATACGACCACTTCTGGACCATTTAGCGAACGTCTCCAAAACTGCTTTTTCGCCTTCCAAACGCTGTAGGTTTGCAATAAAGGTTTATCTCGTATGTGATTGTCAGACCAGCTTCATCTTAGGTTTCATCATTCACAAAGGTGCGGGAACTCAGATTTCTTCCTTCAAGAACGAACTGGGAAAATCGAGAAAAGTTGTAGTTGTACATCAATATCTTCATAAGGGCCATACTCTTTATGTCGATAATTTTTATACAAGCCCTACATTGTTTCAATGGTTGCATGAACAACAAATGCATGTGGAACAGCACGTAAAAACCAAAAGAACACGCTTAAATTGATAGAAAAATTGAAAATAGAGGAAACGAATTTTTAATCTAAAGAAACTATGCAAGGTATAGAATGGATGGACAAGAGGTGTATATATTGACAATTTTTCACAAAAGCGCAATGGTGACCACAGAGGAGAGGGATCATTCCACAGATTCTTTTAAAGTGAAGCCTCAATGCGTTGTTGATTATAGTGCCAACATGGGCGCGGGAAAACAGTGAAATGGTATAAGAAGGTTTTCTTCCATTTTCTATATATGTCAGTTTTGAATGCTCATACTCTATACAATGTACAAACTGGAGCGAGTGAGTCTTTATTAGCTGAATTTTGCTTGGATTTGATTTGTGAAATCTTCGCAAAGTATTTCAGAGAAAGATCTAAAAGTGGACGAGGTAAAAGGAGTGGCATTTCCCTTAATTGCTTCCAGAAACATCTAAAAAGAAGCACCCAGCAAGAGTATGTATTGTCAGCTCTGAGCACAAAAAAAACCAAAAGAGAGCTGGTATAGGTGCCAGATTTATGACGTATCATTGTGTGAAAAGGTTAATAATGAAATATGAAAAAATTTTAATTCTTCTATATCTTCATAGTAATTTTCTCAGTTGTTCAGAGCTTTTTCATTCTTTGAAGTATTTCTAGAATTCACTTTCCGGTATGTCCTTGAGCACTCCTATCGATGCTACAGTTTTGCAACAGGAAAAAGTTGCAGGAACTAAATGCAGTGAATACAGTGGCTGATGCTTGATGATAGTGTTTTTTGCCAAACATTACTAGTAGCAAAAGCCATGAAAAACATGTGAAAAAATTGAATATTATGAGCCAACTGATAAAATGACATCCTCTGTCGTTTCTCTAATACTGATTCGCAGTTTTTTCACAGCTTTGGTTGTTGATATGATGGGCTGTTCTGGGTGGGCTTCGTCATTAATATCGCCTCAAAATTCCAAGAAGAGCTTGTACCACTTAGGAGTTATATCCACTTGCAAGATAGAAAAAATGCATTTTTTTTTTTTTTTTTGATAATTTTTTATGAACAGTCCTTTCATTTTATAAATAAGTAGAAAAATGTATATAAGCAGAATTTAATGTACTTTAAAGATCAGGGATTCATTTTTGAAAATATTGGATTCCCTTGTTCCTGTAGTTGATCTTCAGAAGGACCTCCAAAAAGTGTGGCGGTGAGGAAGATATTTCTGCTTCGAATTATCTGAAACCCAAAAACCAAAATAATTCAGTTTTATGATAGATGAATACAGGTAGTGATCGAAGGAATAGTTCTGATTTTTGACAAAATGGTGTCTCCCCAAAAAAAATTCATTATATGTGATAAAATTTACACTTTAAAGTATCTTAAGAATTGAAATTATTGTCAAAAATCTCATTCCTTCGATCATAACTTGAGAAATATATCTAAGAAAGGTCGTGGAAAAATTTCAGGCCGATCGGTTCAGCCGTTTCGGAGAAATTTTCCTCACCGACTCTGAAAGTAGGGTTTCGAGAAAAACGCGTTTAAAGTTTTGGGAACCATTTACACCTAGTTGAAAAATTTTTTTTCCAACTTGCATCGAGTCATCTATTTCAGGAGCCCTCTGCTTTTCTGTTTGTCTCTAAAATAGTCAACTGTTGTTGTCTATGAGACATTCTCCCCTCGCGCGTGCACCCATGCGTCCGAAATCGCGATGCGCTCTGCGTCCTCTTTGCTCACATAGGCATGAGCATTAGGTCCAAGTGATAATCTCATTGCATTTATATAATAAAGGGGAGATGTTCTACCTTTATTGAACATTCTGGCTGCAATATATGCAGCTATTTCAACGATTTCTGAACCACATGGGATTATTTTTGGAGTTATTTTCCATATCCAGCTGATTGTAACTTTCGTTATTGTTTTGCGTGAAACTACCAACGCATCGTTCTAGTAATTTTTCATTGCTAAGATCTGTATAAATAGGAAAAATAGCTATAGCAACATCAGTTGATAAGGGTTGATAGTCTTGTTTGTAGCTAGACAAAGTATTCAAGGTTCGAGCTTTTTGCCAAGAACACCACGAGTTTTCTCCTATCGGGCATTTGTCATGTTGAAGATTATCGTCAGTGGAATAATAATTATAGTAAGAAGCCCAAATGGCGTTATACATATTTTGAACTGAATCGCAGTGTCTCTCAGTGTAATTTCTATAGTAGTTTTATCCACACACTCTTAGTCGTGTACTCATTCTCTTCTGAACATGACCTATGCATTCTTATTTTATAACTTCAATGTCTCCATAAGAAGCAGCCTTTAAAATTCCTGAATAAGTTCTCTTCTCTCATCACTTTCTGCTGTTTTTGGATTAAAAACTTTTTTACGCCTTTTCGGTTGGGATAACTGCCCACTTGTACTTTTCCGCTAACTGCTAACTTAACGAGGCATTCTGATAAAGAAAACTAACACACTGAGAAAAACAACTTGACTACGTGAAAGATCACGTTCATTTGGCGAAATTTATTTATTTCTAACCTAATGATTCAAACGGTAGTGACACAGCGATGAGAAAAGCAGCGGGAAACTACCTCATTACCCTTCCCAAGAACAATTATCATGGCTAGTACAAATGAATCAATGGCCGTCAGTCCCCGGCAGCCTTAAATGGGCATGGAATGTTAGAACCCTGTATGAGAGTGGGAGAGTCCACAACGTTGTTTCGGAAATAAAGAGGCTAAATATACAGATAATGGGAATAAGCGAGACACGCTGGCCAGGCACAGGAGAATGTGTAGTACAAGACCATACAGTATACTATTCAGGCAATAATAATCTAGAACATAGAAATGGAGTAGGGATAATCGTAGATAAGGCAACAAAACCTGCTGTGAAATCATGTATACCAGTATCAGACAGAATAATCATGATAAAACTGCATGCCTCCCCCGTAGACATCAACATCATACAGGTGTACACCCCTACGGCGGACAAAGATGACTTGCTAGTTGAGGAGTTCTATGAACAACTAGAAATCCTCATGAAACAGAACAAAAAGAGTGAGGTAATGATAATGACCCAAGATGGGTCAAGGAAAGCATTCTGGCATAGGCGGCAATTTTGGACTACGAACACGCAACGAAAGAGGCGATAGACTTATTCAGTTCTGCGAAGAACACAGCCTAGTCATTGGTAATACCCTATTTAAACTCCCTCTACGCCGACTTTATACATGGAGATCACCTGCTGACTCACCCAACATCATTGTGAGGAACCAGATAGATTACATCACTATTTCATAACTCTATCAAATATATGAGAACTTACCCAGGAACTGATATAAACTCCAAATTAAAACGAATCGACAGAAAATCAACAGGTAGACCTATCGACATTCGGAAACTCCATAATCCTGAAATCAAACGAGAAGTCCGGATATCCATCAGCAACACCATAACAAATGCTACAAACAACAATGACAGTAATTTAGATCAATGGGACAAAGTCAAAGAAGCCATTCAAGCTACCTGTACACAACTGCTACAAAAAGAAAAAACGAAGAGAAAAGAATGGATGACCGACGAGATTTTAGGATTAGTGGAAGAAAGGAGAACGCATAAGGATAAAAAGCAACAGAAGTATATCGCAAGACATAAACTCATAAAGAAAAAAATCAGAGAAGCTGAAGAAGCATATATATCAGAAAAGTGCAACGACATCGAACAATGTGAGAAAAAATACGATTTCTATAACATGCACAAGAAAATTAAAGAGTTCACTTCGAAGAAAAGTAATGCTCACCGAACAACTAGCTTACTGAATAAAGACGGAATGCTAAAAACAGAAGCCTCTGAGATCATGGGCATATGGAAAGAATACGTAGAGGAATTGTTTGACGATACACGCCCCGAGAGATACAATTTAACCGATGTTACAGACGGGCTACCGATACTGAAATGTGAGATAGAGAAAGCGGTCTTTGACATGAAAGATAATAAATCCCCAGGCCCCGATGGTGTACATATCGAGATCCTTAAAGTTATGTGTGAATCGGACCCAAGATTTCTTGATATTTTAGTAAAATTATTTAACAATATCTATGATACTGGAGTAATACCGGAAAATTGGATGCACTCGACATTTATTCCCATTAAAGAAACCAAATGCAAAATCCTGCGACCAATACCGCCTAATAAGTCTAATTAACCACTTGACTAAGACATTTACAAAAGTGATCCAGAACAGAATCTACACAAAGTGCGATCTAGAGGTCAGTGAATCGCAATTTGGTTTCCGTAATGCTCT
This sequence comes from Cryptolaemus montrouzieri, assembly GCA_013387265.2. Classification (NCBI taxonomy): domain Eukaryota; kingdom Metazoa; phylum Arthropoda; class Insecta; order Coleoptera; family Coccinellidae; genus Cryptolaemus; species Cryptolaemus montrouzieri. The sequence continues at coordinate 46,652,472 of JABFTP020000062.1, forward strand.
GGGCACAAGAGATGCTATTTTTGCTCTGCAGGTTTTAATCCAGCGTTGCATATATATATATATATATATATATATATATATATATATATATATATATATATATATATATATATATATATATATATATATATATATATATATATATATATATAGATGTATATATCTGCTTTGTCGACTTTGCTAAGGCATTCGGTAGAGTCAACCATGAACGACTCGTATCCATCCTACAAAAAGCAGGTCTTGACAATAAAGACGTAAGAGTAATAACTAATCTCTACTGGGGGCAGATCTGTTGGGTCAAAGTAGATTTTAGTAGCTTCACGGATGATATCGAAATAAAGAAAGGCGTACGTCAGGGTTGCATTTTATCCCCTCTTCTCTTCAACAGATACACGGAAGAAATCTTCAAGGAAGCGTTGTACGAGGTAGAGGCAGGTATAAAGATGAATGGAGAACTGATAAACAATATCAGATACGCTGATGATACAGTTATACTTGCCAGCGACGTTAACGAATTGCAGCAACTAGTGGAGAGAGTGCGAGTCGTTAGTGAACAGTATGGCTTGAAGCTCAACGTTGAGAAAATCAACTGGATGCGTGTTAGTAAACGACCACAACAATGGGAACTACTGATAATAGGCACGAAACCAGTGGAATAGGTCAACAAGTACTCCTATCTCGGATCTTTCGTAAGTTCAGATTGGGATCAGTCCATGGAGATAAAAACAAGAATTGAGAAAGCAAGAACAGCATTCAACAACAAGAAACCATTATTCACCAGTAGAGATCTATCTATCAATTTAAAATAGAGTGGCAAAATGCTACATATTCTCAATTCTATTGTATGGTGTGGAAGCATGGACGATGACGGAAAGACTAATGAAAAAGCTGGAGGCATTTGAGCTGTGGGTCTATCGCCGCATTCTACGCATATCAAGGGCGGACCACATTACCAACGAGGAGGTCCTCCGTAGGCTTGATAAACAGAGAGAAATCTTATTTACCGTGAAAAAACGTAAAATGGAGTACTTTGGACACATAATGCGTCACGAAAAATATCCCCTCCTCCAGCTTATCATGCAGGGTAAAACGGACAGCAAGAGAGGCCCTGGTAGACGAAGACATTCCTGGCTGCATAATTTGCGTCAGTGGTACAGGCTCACTACCATACAGCTCTTCAGAAGTGCAGCTAACAAAATACGAATGACTATGTTAATCGCCAACGTCCGTACCGGATAAGGCACCAAGAAGAAGAACCTAAAATTCCTAAATTTGGTTTTTAGGTATAAAGTGGACCTTTTGTGTTTATATTTTACGATTACAGACATAATAGAAATTGTGAAGTAAGACAGAAGGGCAACGAGAAGTAGCTGCTATTCCGATCGGCTCCCCGCCTACTTTCGAACGCTCGGAGACGTCCTTATTAATACGCTCATATCTCCGAGACTGTGTCGGATCAATTTCAAATTTTCGGGGAATATTCTTGAACATATGTACATTCGAAAAATGCAAAAAAATGATTTTTGAAAATTACAAGTGGATATAACCCCATAATAATAATATATTTATTCATCCATTAGAATGACATCATGATGTATAGGACAAGTCAGAGGTACATATTAACAAAATATGATATGAAATACAACTCGCATATATAACAAACAGTCATATCCAATATACAACTTGCAAAATTTTCAACGATATAACAAGGACAATTTTCAACTAAGCTGAAAACTCCTTGTCGTTTAAATATTCTCCAATAGTGTAGTAAGCCTTGCGTGGCTCAATGGTTTTTTTCAAACGCCAACTTAGGTAATTGCCTCACTGGATGAGGAAGATGATTAAACAGTAAAATCCCTTGATAAGAGGAAGAAAGTTTTTATTTCCTGGTTTTATGTATAGGTATGCACAAAGTGGTTATGAACATGTTTTTATGCTCAAAATAGAATGATGGATATGTTGATGCCTTTTTACTATGGACTCTTTCAGTCTATTATGATCTATGTCATAATAGCATGGAGTAGTTTATATATCAAGGGTTTTGCTTGGCATTGACTATTGATTCGACTCTACATCTACCTTATGTTTGGAATAATGACAATTTCCAGTGTTCACATTTGGAAAACAATATGTATATAAATGAAGTGAAGAGAAATTCACTGCACATGGGGATATTTACCACTAAGTGAGGTTAGGCAGAGGAAACCTGTTAACGATCTGCTGTAGATTGATAACTTGCCAAAGCAGACCAGAATTCTTGGAAGTTAGGTCTTTCAATGAAATCCCACTTTCTTTGCCAAGTTTCTACTCGAAGAGCTTCAAGGGCAGTTTGTGTTCCATGTTGAAAAAACATGCATTTTATAGTGTGCAAGAATTTATGAACAATGTCTTTGATTAATGATATTGTATGTTTCTTTTGAATTTGTCAATGCTTTGTGATGAGAATTTGTTTTAAATCTAAATTTGCTATTATCTATCATATGAAACTCTAATTGTGTTAACATGAATAACTATATTATACAACATGAAATTGAGATGACCAATTTAATGATTCTGAATAATAGGATGTAAAGAAAAGTAAATAAAAAGATGATGTATAATATTGTTTATGCAAATACAGGAAGTAAAAGGGCATTTGAACTGATAGAGATTTCAATGTTGAATTGCGTAGAAGAAACAGAAATTGTTCGCGAAGTATAAATGACAAATGGTTGCGGCCTTGCAAGAACGATCAAATTTGAAGAAACGATTTCTTCTTTGCAGAGCACTTCTCTTAAATATTTCCAGGAAAAATAAATCGGTAAATTCAGTGAGACGAGACTCATTAATGATTGGATTTCATTGGAGAAAAGATGTAATTTGAAGAATGCGTCATGATTATTTGTTGTTTTGTATCTGAAGTTGAAGAAATATAATTAGGGTGTCGGCAATCTGGAACGGAAGACCTGGCCTTCTTTCTGCATGGCATCCTTATGGGCAGCACTCAGGCCATTTGGCCTATTGTGCTTGCCGTGTTGTGTTATTTTGTTGTTGTGTCAAAACTTTTTTATGAAGTTGGCAAGTTTGTTGTTGGGGGCCACCTAGATCATCCGGGCGCTAGGTGTTTCAGCGCCCAAGGTGTTCAGTCTTGTTGCATTATGAGTGGGACATCGAAGAGTATGTGTTCCGTTGTTTCGTCATTTTCTAGGCACCACGTCACCGTGTGGTTTTCTATAGTTTCATGACGTGTAGGTGTTTATCGTGTTGGTGTCCCGTCAATAGGCCAACTACCATCCCAGTAGACTTTTTATCGAGGGACATTAGTGGGTCCTTCAGCAAGGCTGTCTGCTATCTCATTTCCTTCGATGCGCTGATGGTCTGTGCACCAAAGCAGATTAACCTCTGTAGCACTGAGCGATTTTATGTACGATCTTGCCCGGCTTGGAAATAAAGTCAACCCGAACCCTTTTCTAGGGGTCCTGAATGTAACACAAGGCTGTCTGCTATCTCATTTCCTTCGATGTGCTGTGATGTGATGGGCTGGGCACCAAAGCAGAGGAAATCTGTAGCACTGAGTTGTCGAAGAGCTGCTTTGCGTTCGTTAAATAGTTTGGATGTAACCTTCGTATCTTTAAGATATCCAAGGGCGTTCTGGCTGTCAGAGCATATGCAGATGTATGCATCTCTGTAGTTCCTGTGTAGGTTTTCCTGTACACACCGGATAATGGCAAATATTTCTGAGTGTGTTACGGTGACGTGGTATCCTAGAGCAATCGTGATGTTTGCCCTCGAGTCGTGGGCGCCGATGCCTGCACCCATCCCGAAGGATGAGTAAGGCCTGGGGTGTGGACCAAATTTCTTTTGGCGGAATGACAACTTTGAAGGGTGCGTCGAAGTGGTAGGTGGCTCTCATTTGATCTTCTTTTGTGAGAAGGTCAGGTCCGAGTTCTCTTATTTTGTTGAGGGATGCAGAGTGCCCAGTAGTTGGATTTCTGTCGCTCCACATTCCTCCTTCCCACAGTTTCGAAGAGGCCCTCATAAGTGCTAGTTCCTCGTTAAAAAGAATGGGTGCCTTGAGAAGCGGTAGTTTCCTTTTTCGAGTGAATTGAATCATGTCTGTTGTTAGGATAAACAGACAGGTCGTTCTCTCTGCACCTTTGTTCAGTTTTTTGCAGAGTGTTCTGCGTAACTTCGCATATGGTTCAGAGGTTTTTTCCACTAACAGGGAGGACGAGATCGTCGGCATAACCCACGGCAAAGTGCACAGCATCGGTAAGGCCTGCCAGGAGCCTATCCAGCACGAGGTTCCAGAGGAGAGGAGATAGTACTTCCCCCTGAGGACATTCCCTGCTGGCGGACTCACCGAGGTGAGCCTCGATGGGCCTGACCGACAGCAGATGTCCCATCCAGCTTGCTATGGTGTTGTCTACTCCTCTATCTACGATAGCTTCATCTATCGACTCATAAAGTGTGTTGTACAAAGCTCCCTCTATGTCTATAATGACTTCGCCTTTTTTTTAGTTCTTTCTCAATATACCCAACTACAGAGTATAGTGCTGAGTCTCCCTTAGGAGAATACTACTAATTGGTCTCATCTTCAAAACTAGAAAATAACAAACTTTTCAACTCTTATTTCTGACCCTCAATATTGAATTACTTAAATATTTAATTTGTTCATTCTATATTATATTGGATTTTCTTCTTCTCAGGTTGTAATTGCTGTGAAGACAAATACAGCCCTTGACAAATAATGGCTAGAGAACGACAGGGGGACCTCACCCAATCTTGACGTTGTCCAATCGTTGGTCCCTGCTACGCAATGTTATTGGACCAGTTATAAACAAATAAAAATAATACAGCTTGTCAACGCCAGCCAGAGCTCGCAGAACAGCAGTCTGAAGTTAGCATTTTCATCTTGTATGTTTTGTTGACAAAATTCTCATTCAACCCTATATTTCAATAAATTTAATTTAATTTTAACCCAATGTAAATTTTTTTGTCTTTCCGTTTACACTTATTAGGGCCACTCATTTCTAGGAAGTTTTCTAATTTTCTATGGTTTTTATTTGTTCTATTATCCTGAATTCAGATAGAAATAAGTGGTTCTAAGTAATTTTCTTTTCTTTGGATATTGTTGACTATCATCATTTTTACTACCAGTAAATATACTATAGCATTTTTAAGACTTGTTTACTATTGTTTAGCCTAAGTTTTTAATACTTAACCAACCGTTCCATGGTATTTCGCAATAATTTCCTTAGAATTGGTTGAAATATAAAAATATGGCCAATTTCAGTTTTTCATTCATTACATGTTTTAAAAGTTGAATCAGAAGTCAATATCTTATTTACCTCTTTACATAGGGCTCCCATTAAATTTATTTTTTTGAAGCAGAATGTTCGTTATACACATCAATGATTTCACTTTGACTCATCAAATTGAATTATGGTTGAAAACAGTACAGTGGATCTGGGGATGAGAAGGGACATTCTTGGCTAAAGACAGCGTCCTATAAAAGAGTAATGGTGTTGAGATTGACTCTCATGAGGGATTTAACCTTCCATGTCTGAATGAAAGAGAAATATTAATACTTTCCGAATGCTAGTTAGTCACAGAAGTACCTGGCCTATGGTCTAACAAAGAGAACAAATTTTGGAAGAAATGACTTACTCAACAGAATCTTCCAGCTCTAAACGCTTTTTCCAACAAGTTAATACATTTCATACCCTGTTCATATGAACCATCGAGTACCTTAAAATAACTGATTTCACTTCTTTTTTTGAAAAAATTTTTTTACTAGTCTTATAATTTTTTATTCAAGTTTCGAAAAAGAAAATAAGCAAATAGGAGGAAGCAATTGAAACTTCAACTACTAAATTTAGATCATAGTGATAATGGATCTGTGAGCTGGTGCATTATTGTCCTCGTAAAACAACATTCTCTTTTTAGTCAAATTCTAAGTTGAGAGTTTTTCCTGTTTCAAGATGCAATGGTTGTCACCTTCTTTGGAATCGTTTCTCCCCTTTCAGTCCGTTATTTTTACAAAGTTGTGAAGATGAACCGATGTTTCATCAATGGAAAAAGGCTTCTTTATTGCTGTGGTAAATATGCGAAGTTTCGGACTTATCGAAATGATTACCTTGTTTGCTAGCTCGCACACTTTTAGAGAACGATCATCCAATACCGCATTGAGATTTTCTTCACCGTTTCTGGCGTGATATACTCATTTGGCCGACCAGTGCGATGCTCGTACGGCCTCGTTCAAATTCTGCTAACCAATATTTTACTGTCGCAAACGAAAAGGCTGACTCTTAGATAAATAGATATAGCTTATGAGTGAGGGCTGCCTAGCAGACCGGCCACTGCGACCAAGTGGTCTATTGCGGCACACTGTCCTAAATTTCATGCATGAGCTCTATTCTTTTGCTAAAGCTTGTGGGTGGGAGCTTAATAGGCTCAGTCAGCTTCAATTTATTAGATCCAAGTTCCTCCATCCTGACTCTGTCCCCAGCTGGACATTCGCACATAACATGTTCCATTGATTCTATATCTTCTTCACATAGCCTAAATGAAGGATCCTCAATCAATCCTAACTTGTTTAGGTGATTTCTGAGGCGATAATGCCTCGTTAGTATGGCGGTTAGAATTCTCAGGTCCAATTAGGGAGTTTAAACCAAGCCTTAGCTCTTGCAGTGGAAGGTTCACTGATGGCAAGTCGAGCGTGCCTGAGACCTGAGAGAGTCATCCAGTGCTCACGTACCCTCAGGTCGAACCATCAGTTATTTTTCACACTTGCAGTCTCCAGGGGAATGCCGAGCCTAGGCTCCAGTCTGATGAATCCCATAAAACTGACTATTTCCCCTTTCAGGGAAGTGTTGATCACTCTGGCATTTAGCATGTTTCTAATCTATTCCGCAATAATATTTGGTATTCCTCTGGCTCTCGCAGCCCCACATAGTGGACTAGTGGGGGCCGCATTAAACACCCCTCAATGTTCATAAAGGCTGCAGCTGCAGTCTCCTTGCCGTCCAGAGACTGAGTAATGCTCCCGACTAAGCTGTTAAGTTCCAGATCGGTTGATTTACTTTTTTGAAAGGCGTATTGATGTTCACTTAGAGGCCTCAACGATAACACCTCGGTCCTGCTGTATCCATCGAACACCTCCACGGTTTCAGAACGAAAGACATAAGACTTATCGGTCTAAACGATTTAGGTTATGAGTTATATTTACCCACCTTAGGGATGTATACAACCCTAATCTTCTGCCAGCTGGCCGGGACAATATTCAGACTCGACTGGAAATGAGGTATAGGAGGAGGACATCCACCCATTGTACCAAGGCAGGCAGGATGCCATCCTCCCCAGGAGCCTTAAACGGCTAAAATGAGCGAATCGCCCACCTAACTGCTCCAGGCTTGACAATCGTTCTTGCGTTCTTCCAATCGTTCTCTTTTGGTCTTTTAGCAAGACCTTCAGGGCGATGGTGTGACAGATGTCACTAATATCAAGAAACCGACAATCTGGGAAGTTTGTTCTCGCAAGAATCTCCAACGTCTCCCTTTCACAGTCCGTGTACTGTCCATCCGGGCCTTCTACTGATCCAATGGACAGCACCGGGTCTCTGGCAAGAACTCTATGCAGCCTTGCACTAACGGGGGTACTTTCCACCTTCGTGTAGAACCTATGCCAGGACTCCCGTTTTGTCCTCCTAATTTGTTTATTATACGACGTTAGAGTGGAACAATAGTGGTTCCATCTGCCGTATTTTTAGCTCGATTGAAGAGTTTCCGAACTTCTCTTCTGCATTTTACGAGGGCAAGATTCCACTATGAAGTTGTGCCATTCTCAGGCTTTCTCCTTAGTGGACAGTAGTTATCGTGATACGCTGACTCAGTCGACCGGAATATCTTCTTAGCCATACGCTCAACGTCTTCACGACTGTTTGCCTGTGGCAATTTGAACGTTGGTCTGATCCCAGACTCAATAGTGAATTGAATGTGTCTGTGGTCAAATCCCGAGGGTTCACTTGACACACTCCACCTCGAGATTTTATTGCTCAGGAACTTCGAGCAGAACTTAAGTCGAACACCTCAGCGCGATTTCGCGTCATAAAGGTTGGATTATCTCCTCTATTCAATAGAATGAGGGCTTCTGCCATGAGAAAGTCGAAAAGACTTTCAACTCTCGCGTTAATGTTGGAGCTGTCCCACACCGAGTGGTGTGTGTTAGCGTCACACGTAACTACAAGTTGGCGATTTTTCCTCCTGCAATGACCCACCAAGTTACGAGAGCAGCAGAATCTCCCGGGAAATATGCTGAGCAGACCACTAAACCAAGTCCGCTATGCTCTCCCGGAGCTGATTCTTACAGAGTACAATCTAGTTCGGCTTCTGTATTGGTAGGCCTGAGACCTTCCAATTAAAAGTATTGTTATGAGATGACAATGACCAATTTTTTCCAATTTCACAAATTCACTGAGAACAATCGCTACCGACTTACTGGATAGCTGTCACACAAATACTAAACAATATAGTGTTTTCAAAGTTGAAATATATGCTTTATAAATTACTATAATACTATACTATACTTCTAACACATTCTTCAAACAACTACCATCATCGTTAGGTCAGACCCTGGTAAATAGGCATAAAACATTGTTATATTATTGATAATAATTATAATTAACACACTTTGGATATGATTACATTCTAGTATATCAGTTTCTTGGCTGAAAAGTTTCAAGATTTAATAGCTTTGTAGCAAATATCATGTCTTATAGATTTTCTGCGTTTTTAGATAATCATTAGTAATCATAATATTACAAAAACCATTGGGTCGCAGTGTTGAGATTTGGTACAACAGCCTAAGTATCCGTTATCCAAGCTCTAAGGGAATCATAAGAATTTCAGACTTTGTTGTAACAAGAATGAAATATATTTTACTAATGCGGGAAAATTACAAGAAATTAGGACATGCTAACTTCAGTTAGCTGTACCCTACTAATATTATAGATCTGAAGTTTTGTTTCTTAATCAATCACACAAAAACGGTCAACAGATTTGGATCAAATTTGGCATACCGATAGTTTATTATTTTCATTAACACATAATATACTTTATCCAGGAAAAATGTTCCTGTAGGATTATCACAAAATGAATTACAGGACGTAACCACTTGAAATTACTTATCAGAGATAGACATAAGCTATTTTCGTTTCAAAGATTCCATCCTTCAGGTGCGAACTAGGTGTCAAAAGTTTGTATAGGAATTCTTTACGTTTCAAAGTGGGGAATATGGAAGTTTGTATTCAAGATTTTAATTACAGAGTAAAAAATATCAGCATTTTTGGAAAATCATCGCCTCTAGGGTTGCGTAATAGGGCTTGAAAGGTTTGTATAGGATTTATTTAAATTTTAAAGTATGAGACATGAAAATTCATACATAAAGTCTTAATTACAGAAGAGAAATTTTGGAGGAATCACTCCTTCGAAATGTAAAAGATTCGCTCAGTTTTAAAGTTATGTACATGAAAGTTTGTATTCAAGATCTTAGTTATATCGTTTGAAAAGCATTTTTATGAAATTCACCTCTAAGGATACGAAAAAGAGGGACAAGTTTGTATTGAGAATCAATGAAATCATATCTAAACTAATAATATGAATATACGTTACAAAAGAGAAGCATATTACAAAATTTCCCGCGTAAATATTAGTTAGGTTAGGCATACAGTTTGTCACTGCTGGCAAAGATGATTTATATACTTGGTCTATGGCGCTGGCCGTCTGTCGTTGGGCTGGAAGCTGGAACGAGTTTTTACTTTAACCTTGAATATTGATATGTATCATAGATACAGAATTGGCCCCCTAGTGAGGTAATTAGGATATACATGTAGAATTTATTATTTATCTTTCTAGGCCTAAATCTAAATAAGTAATGATGTTTTTTGACCCGAAAAACTTTTCATTACCTATATTGATATTCAAAATGCAAGTAAAAGGCTCAATAAAAATTAAAAGTACAACACATAGATTAGATTTCATAATTCTGTATTTGGATATCATAGTAGTCTACTCAAAGTTTCATTTAGAAATTAAGTCAATAGGTACAGATGTGCAATTAATACAAATAATGAAAAAATTTTCAACATAATAAAATTATAATCAAAATACCTAAAAGTTCAAACAAAACCTCAGGTATAAAAAGTACATATCAATTTAATAGATACCTATTTCAATAATTAGAAGAAAGTAATAAAGGACAAGGCGATATGCAAGAAAAAAACTACCTAAATTTTAGAAAATAAGCATTAAACGGCTCTGGCTTTTTGATACGTCACTTTATATTAGAGTCTGGAAGTATAAATGGGACAGGTATAGAAGTTTGTGTTTGTCCGTCCATATTTGAAGTTGAGTATATTATATTTATATAATGTTTCAATAAATTAAATGTTTAAAATAGGTAAGTACATAATCTATAAGGCAGGGAAGGATGGACATACAATATTGCTTATATCGATCTTTTACAGAACAGTCTTTAACCATGCTTTTCAGTCGGAATAGCAATTTGATAAATAATAAAGTTGTAATGGAAACAATTAATGAGAAGTAAATAAAAACAATCAAAATCTCGTACTGAAAACAAAAAATTACTTCATCTTAGTTCAACTTTGTCATGGAACCAACATATATGAACGCAGCTATGTAAATAACTAACAGAATTTTTATGAGTTAACCAAAGGAGTTAACTAATTAACCTCTAAATCCCCTCAATATATTGAGGTTAACATACTCAAAATGTAAATAAATTAAAGAAATATAATACATTTCAGTGATTGTAGTAATCTACGAAGATGCGTTTTATAGTTATACGAGAATGTAAACCCTACGATATTCCAAATATATCTGATATCGTAAGAAATGCCTATATATCCAATATATTCAACTCTTGGTTGAACGTTGTTTTAGTGAAGTATGTATAGGTTTTTGAATGAACTCATATTGAAACAGCAGTTTTCTATAATTTATTGCATTTCATTGTGTTTTAGATAACTTTCCAATTGATTACTCTTGTATCCGCTTATATGTTTATATTTATGGATGTACCGTTGCATTGCTGCCTCATATCTGTTCCTCTTGTTTTTGGTGCTCTCTATATCATTATCTATGGATCTGTGTTGATAAAGTCAGCTGAATTGATTCACAATAAAAAACATCTTCAGTGCTGGGTGGCTGAAGTAATAGAACCAATTTTTGATAGCGGTTCAATTGAAGAGAAACACAAAATCATTTTTGATAATGAATTAACTGATATAGATATTTATAATATGAAGAAAAGGGTGAGTGCTATTTATCTATTAATGATTAAGTATTCTTTATTTTAGTACAGTTTCATTATTGAGTTAGATAATACTGTTACTCAGATATGTATCCCAATCAAACTGAAGCAATCTCCTCCCATTGACTTGTTCTTCATTCCACTTATTAAATCTTTCCACAAATCTCTTTGAGAAATTGTTTCCATTCAAAAATATTTGATTTGGTTTCTGGAAAAACCTTGACAGTAATTTTTCACTGATATTTCGAAGTAAATTTGCTTGTAAATCTATTGTTTCCGTATATTCGATCTCACTAAATACATTGTCAGGTAATTATATTAAATTGTGACTAGAATCATTGTTTTAATATTATAGACATCTTCAAAGCTCTCTAAACTTATTGATGTTATTAGATTGTGACTTTAGCTATTTCCGTATCCTCTCTAGGAAGTCTGCTTGAAAAATGCTTCTTTGAAAAATGCATGTGGAATTTATTGTAATTTGTTTTCAACGAAATTCAATTTCTCCAATTTCCTTGTGTGTTTTAACATATTTCCTGGAAGAATTTTCAAATGATTATAACTCAAGTCTAATATTCTCAAAAATCTCATAAACTTGAAAGTTGATTCTTCTATTGTCTTAATTCCATTTCCAATCAGAGATAATATAGTATCTGGTAAATCAGTAAAAATTCCTTCATGTAATATCTCGAAATTATTAAACTGTATTTTAAGTATTTTCAGGCTAGGCATATTTTTGAAACATCCTTTCTCCATCAATGTTATTCCATCTTTCATCAAAGAAATAGTTTTCAGTTTCAGAAGATTTTTGGCACTTCCTTTTTTCAAAATGACCACTTGTTGCTCTTCAATGATTTGAGTCTGTAATGTTGTTTTCAAAATCTGAAGAATTTTGGTTGATTAGTTTGTAGTATATGCATGTCAACATTCTCAAAATATTGTGTTATGCATTCTTTTGGCAAAAGAACAAATAATATGACACATAGAATCTTGTAATATTGTGTTGTGCATTCTTATACGTTTTCTTTTATATTACTACTTTTAAACTACATTATTCTCACTTTTATACTACGTAAAATGGTGCAAATTATATCGATATCAGCTTGAACTTTATTAAGATAAAGGTTATTATCCTTGACACTGTTCTTCAAAATTTCAGACAAGAATTGCTATAATACTCAATCAATATATGGTGAACTAATTGATTAGACTAAATATCAGCTCTAAATTAATCAAATTAAAGAAATGATTTTTAGAAGTCAGGAGAACCATATTGCTCGAATATAAATGAGAAAATGGATATTTGTTCTCTTGTGATAATTATTATTGAAATCGAGCGATATGTTAATTACCTAATCTGTAAATTGTGGCTGAACTCAATCAATGGATAGAAAAATCAAGATTTTAGAAATCCGATAAGGATTTTCGATTTGGCTGGTAGAAATGACTTTTTGTTAACGATATCGATTGATTGATCTGATATGAAAAATTCTGTGATTGACAATGAAGAAATGGGATCTGGCTATTATCTAGTGATACTGTTACATATTGCTATTCCTTCCAAAATGAGAAATTTAGTTTACAGTTTTTACATTTGTATATTATATGGAGTTTGTTAGGAGAACTTGCTTGACTGTGGGATTAATTGGAAAAGTGTCCAGCTGTAAGCAGTCAGTTGAAAAACTGCGCAGAATGAAGCTGGCCCTACAACCGTGTATAAAATTAACTGAGTTGTTGCAGACGGTCTGAAGTCAAGAGTTAAGTAATGTTGGTAATCCTGTTTTGTTTGATGACGAGTTCTGCGCAGCCAAAACGAGTCAATCAACAAATCGAATCTTATTAGTTTTGCTCCTAAGACTACAATGAGTCACATTCAAGCACATCAATAAACAAAACACAATTTAAAATTTTCGACATAAATTACAAATATTACAAATTTTCAGAAAGAGTTCTCATCAATTTAAGAAAAATATTATATTACAGCTGTCATATGTGTGCTTCAAAGAATTCTCCCACTGTATAGAATGCACCCGAAAGCAAGAATTCCCTTACTCTATGCTTAACTGCACTCTTGGGTTTGAAATCATTTATGAGCGGATATATGTGATTGAAGCATTTGATCCCAATATAGTTAGGATCATTTTGACCCACTGAGAGTCTTGAAAATGTTAAACACAGATATCTTCTTATTCTGGTGGAGTAATCATGCACTGTATCATTTGTATAAATAGATGCTTGTTTTTTTCAAGCAAGGTTGTCTGAACATAATGCGGATTATCTTCTTCTGTGCTACGAAAGCCTCCATCATATGTGCTGAAGAACCCCAAAAAATTATTCCATATGCCAGTGTTCCCTCAACCCATCCCTGGTAAATCAGCTTCAGAACCCCCAAACTCAACAATCTCTCAAGTATCTGAATGCAAAAGCTGTCCTGCTCAATTTACAGGCCAAGAGAGATATATGCTCCTGCCATGTTGATTTTGGGTCTAACGTAATTTCCAGAAGTTTGAAGGTGTTATTTGTCTTACAGTCAGTTTTACCTGACTAAGTAATTTTTTTGTTGATTGAGACTGATTCTTTGTCTAACACTATTTATTTACACATCTATACATTTAACGATACCTATAACGGTGTACTGATAATGGACTGTATTGACGATATAATAAGATGATGAATACAATGTAATGATCTTAGTTACGATAATTATAGATTAATACAGAGTAAAGTTACAGTTTGCGTGTTACAAACTGAATGTTAGATACTGAGTGATAGATCGATGATGAAAGATAGATGATAGAAGAATGATAGAAAAGTAAAGTGATGATAGATAGACGATAGAAAAATGATAGATAGTAAAGTGATGATAGATAGACGATAGAAAAATGATATCTCTTAGGTCTGTACATTTTCTTAAATACTGTAGAGAAGGTGAGAGAGTTTGGATTCTAAAATTTAAAAATTCTAAGAATAAGATAGGATCAATGGGCAGGTATGTATTGTTTACGACCGGAACGTGCCTAAAAGGGACAAGAACTTTACTGTAATGAAGTTGCCGACAAGAGGATTACAATATTTGGTGTAGATGTATATCGAAATTATATGATTCAAAATTGTGCCTAATTTCTACAACAAAAGGAGAATTATAATATTTAGGGAAAATATTTATGTTTTGTTTTATCATGAAATTTAAGTTATACTATATCCAGAATTGTTTAACCTAATCTTAAGGCACGCAACAGAAGGTATCTGCGGCAGAAATGCTTACTCCGTGAGCTTTTATAAGGAAAGAGGAATCAATTGATGCATTTCTCGGCAAAAATCTCATTTAATGGGTCTTTGAAACATTCACAGCCAATACATTATAGAAGCACCAGTCATTGAAATTTTGAGATGTAACATTGCTCTGACGAATAACTTCCGGTATCGATGGCTCAGCAATAACGATACTTGCATCATCAGCATAAAAAATCAGTCTACCCGACTCAATATTTATATTGAATATGTCATTCAAAAATATGATGAAGAAAAGATGTCCAAGAATTGAGCCCTGGGGCACGCCTTGTCTTATCAGATGTTTTCTCGATCTCACTCCATCCACCACAACAGTCAGTCTTCGATCCGATAAGTATGAATCAGTCCACTCTAAAGAAATTCCTCTAACTCCAACACTATAAAACTTGAGTCTCTGCAGTTTATGATTCATACATTCAAAAGCTCTTTTCAAATCATAAAAAATACCGACTATTGGATTTTCTTCATTAAGTTGTTTATAAATATGTGACATGATCTCCAGCAGAGCAGAATTTGTTGAACCTCCTGCAACAAATCCATGTTGAGATGTATGAAATATTCCCATCCCATCCAAAAAGTCATAAAGACGACGAAAAAATACAGATTCGAATACCTTTGCAAATTGCGTTTGAACACAAACAATCTATAGTTTTCTACTTCCTCCTGAGATCCCTTGTTCTTGTAAAGCGGAATGCATTTAGGCTCCTTCAAAGCATCAGGAAAAATACCCACTCTAAAGGACTCATTTATAAGATAAGCTAATGGTCCCGATACCTCTGCTGCCACTGCCCTAACTGCTCTTCCGTTTATTTCATCTATAACTGGTGAGGATTTCTTTGATGTTCTCTGAATGACCCAGAAAACCTCCTCCTCCGAACAAGGATTTATGAAAAACGTGTCCTCCCGTATGTTTAGATGGATATTTTCGAGCTCTCCATTACATGGAGGCAAATCTGAGAAGAAATTGGCAAAGCTATCTGCTACACCCTGTGCACCCAAAATCCTCATCCCTGTAGCATCCCTTATCTCAGGTATTCCCATCACCCCCTTAGGATTGCGATGCTCATTTATGACCTTCCAGGACTGTTTGCCGAATTCATTGGAATTTTATACAGTATTGTCAGATTTGTTACATATTCTTCTTTGATTGGAATTATTCTCGTGTTGTCATTGGAATCATAATCGTCATTTCGTTATCTCAATTTCTAACAAATTATAATTGAGGAATAGAGCATGATAATCCATTTCCAATAGGCATATGACAGCTATTTAACAGAATAAGAAAATTTCAGTTATAATTTATAATAGCTGTCGATACTTTCCCAAAAATGTTCTAGATTCAATATTCGATCAATTAACGTTTTCACCAGATAATTTAAAAAAATAGAGCTGGTTTTACCATATAGTGTCATAATTTGGTGGTGTAATGGTATTCAGAATTTAATTCAAAAATCACTACTGAGAAACACAAAACGAAACGTATCAGCAGACGGCAAAGTAGCAAATCATCTAGTATACCTACAAACCAGAATATTTTACTGTTTTCCTGGTTGCCAATGTTCTGAATAATCTGAAAACACTAATGAAAATCACCAATTTTGAGAAGAAAAAAACTCCGTTCCCCTCATTTATTGAAAAAATTGAAAAAGATGAATTTATACGTCCCACAGTATATTTCCGTATATTCAATAAAATATTAATGAGATCTAATAAAATACTTTGGAATTGTCTCCTCTTTTCTATATTTAGTTAATAATTTATCACGAAAACTTTGGCAATATAACATAAGAGAAGTAGTTTATTGCTTATTGGCTGAATACTAGAAAAGAAAAACGGCCCATTAGAGACGAGAGTATACAATTATTGTGGTCGCATACTGACGAACCAGTGCGTCCAAATATCATTTTGTTCGTAATCTGACAACACTGTATAAAATTTAAATGTATTCGGAAACAACTGATTGGCTCGTTTTGGGTGCGCAGAACTCGTCATCATACAAAACAGCTGTTAAATAACACTACAGGATATAAAATGTCAACTAGTTATGTAGTATTTATAATTCAAACCTAAAAACAAGTTTTTGTTGCTTGCTTTAAAATTTACTCTTTTCCTACAGTAACCTTGCCTTTGTTAACACCTTTCATACACAGAGATGGTTCTCCTTACCTCTACCCTCCATAGTATATTATGTATGATGTAATTCTTTTAACCCCTCGCGTGACCAAGGTCTAGAATTTTACGAATTCGTTCAAGCGGAGTAACCCATATTGAATTGATAGTTATAGTTGTTTTATGAATTAGAAATTTTTACTTTACCTTATTTATGGAATAAAATCACTTATATTGATGTAATCCAGTTTATTGGCATCAAAATATATTAGAAACTACGAAAATGAATGTTTTTTGGGATTTATAACAGAATAACATAAGCAACTTCTATAAAACAAAAAATAACTTCAGGAATTTCAAATTTACATACTGTATTCATTGATCATCATTTTGACAGTCAATGCAGAGAAACTGTTTCACTTCTCTCATGTGTGGGTTACACACATTTGGAGCATTTGATTCCTCATTTCCTATCTTCTTTTCATGGACAAAACTGACATCGGTTGCTTAGGTGCCATCGTTTAGTAGCTCGAACACAAGAATACCCTCGCGTCATCTTGTCTCCAGTATCCACAGCACCTTTGGTGGTATTGTAGTGCAAATTGATGATTGCTTTTTTCTTCTGGAAAAGGTTGTTTCTGCATTGTTAAACTGCGTTTATAATAAAATGACTGCCTTTTTTCTTTTGGAACATGAGAAACGAGGGTCATTTTATCGGTACAGCTAAATACAGAGGAGTACTCACGTCTACAATTTCCAAGAAATTCTTGCGGAATCTCTCGCTTATTCGTCAAAGATTTACGTGCCATGTTGATCTCATGAAGGTAGCGATATAACTGAGGCGATACATTGTACGTCAGTGCGCACACAACCAATTTCTTCAGGATTCGACTTGTCTTAGCCTAGAGCTTCATTGATGTGCAATAGGCCAGGCCGGGTAACAAGCATACCCCACTCAACACATTGTCAATTACAGCCAAAATGTGTTGAGATGAATATCAAAATTAGAGATAAATATGTTTACCGAAATATATTTATCTCCAATTTTGATAATTTCAAGGATTAACTGGAAGGAGTAATTTAAAAAACAAAGTTCCATGGAACAGTATCGAAAAATAAAATTTGGGGTAACTCAGTTATCCCCCTTGGTCACGCGAATGTTAACAATGTGCATGGAAATCATGTCCCATCTACACAAGCTTCAATCTGTTTTAATTCGGCCCATCTCTCTATGAATATTGGATTAACCAATACCCAATTAAGTTTTTAACGATCATTTATAATAATTTTCACAAATTTTTGTACTTTACAAACACAATACACGTGGACTTCCTTCGATATGACTGAAAAAAAAAAGTGAAGTGTGTTAACAGTTCTATATCCAATTGTAAGTTTCCTTTCTAAATATTAGTCAGAGTCTTAAGCTGATTGTAGTTTAATAGTTTCCATCTTTCTGCTGACAAATTAACTTGGTAAGCTTGCTCAACTAGGTTAGAGTCACAAACACAATATGAATCAGAGAGCCAGGGATGTCAACCAAGATGACTTTGCAGCCCATATCAGACAAACCATAGGCGTGAGGAACAATCCGTCAGCTGATGATCTTATTGATATCATTCAGAGGGCGGCGAATCACAGTTCACCAAGGATCCGACACGAAAATTACAGCCCTTATCGACTCCACTGATGATACGACGAGGTAGCTGACTCCGTGAACTCCAGAAGAGAAAAGTTCTTCATCTTCCGCAGATGCCCCACCCTCAAAAATCTGTTGTCCTTCAAGAAAGCAACAGCGAAAACCAGATGCCTAGTAAAAAAAAGAACAACTTTCAGGACATTTTGTGAAAATTTATCGTTAGATAGGGCCAAACTCATGTGGAAAGTAGTCAAAAGATTTTTATGATACTCGATCAATAACCCTTTATACCATATATCTGACTCTTGCTGCAAGGAAATTCTAAACACTTACGCTTCCAGGGTAGCCCTTGTCAAACCTATAACTGATAGTGAGGCTAACTCTCCTCTATTAAGCCTGAACAAGCTAGTCTTTGTCCTCAAGGATAGAAAAGGATCTGCACTGGGATTAGATATTATTAATTATGCGATGCTTGGGGCTCTCCCCCTCAGAGCAGACTGGTTGATACGTTTAATGACATACTGAGAGAGGGGAGGGTTCCACCCTCTTTCAAAATCTTCTTAATTTTACCATTTCTAAAACCCCATAAACCTCCTAACCTACCCAATAGCTATATGCCCATCTCACTAGCATATTGCCTAGATAAAACACTCGAGACTATGGTAAAGAACAGAATATAATTCACATTGGAAAAGGCATTGGGTTTTCAGGTTCACTCATTTGGTTTTAGGTTTATGACTGCCTTACTATATTCACGGCGTATACTTACTCAGCCTTTGCCATTGGAGTAATGGTAATTTTCATTGATATTTTTGTGCATACGACTGCGTTAAACTTTACTTAGGAATCTTCTAGTGTAGGCTGAGGTAGCTGCAGATTACCCAACCTCATTTTCAATATATTTTTCAACAGGAATCTATATATCAGCAATTCTTCTAAATCAGGTTGGTTCGGTCCGGAAAACGTAAAAGTGGGCCTACCTCAGGGGTGCCCCCTCCTTTTTAACTTATACTGTCTTCTGCCCAATAACATCATTAATCCAGATATGCTATTGATTGAATTTGCTGACGATAAGGCTCTGTTATGTAAAGGTAAAAACCTAGAAGAAATGACATTAAATATGAACAGAACTCTAACCAGACTCAACCAATGGTATGAACAAAGGAATCTATCTCTATCTCGTGAAAAGACAAAAGCTATTCTCATGGTAAAACACCGCCCACCTTCTCAAATTCCAAGTATCTTCCTGAATAACACCCCACTGCAATGGGTTGAAGATATTAAATACTTAACTGGAAAACTCACCTTGCACATATGTGCAGGAAAGGGAAGAAGGGATTGAACATACTTAAGGCGCTATGCAGACCCCATTGGGGATCAAATCCCCCTATTAATTAATATTTACCGTGGGCCGATCAGACCGCATGTCGACTATGGCAGCATTTCATTGGGCAGGTGTGCTAACTCCCACTATTATTCTATTAGCAGAAAGCAGTGAATTACCACTCAAACTAAGACGATCCTGGCTGGCGTTCAAATATATTTCGAAGTCTCTAAGATACGCGGAAAACTCCCTATTTAACATCATTGAGGATCCTACAGCCTTAAATGGTCTTTGGGTACAGGGTTCTAACTGAGCTCCAAGAAAAGACAGACCTAATTGAAATAAATAATTTTCTTCCTTTCTTCACACTCAATCACTTTAAATGTGAACCGATACAAGTGTATAATTCTTGACTCCCCAAATTTATCTTGTCTAATGGAAACTCATTCAACTCCTATTTAAATGAAAAATTCAACAGATATGCTCCTGTATATACTGATGCTTCTATTTCAAGGTGTCCTGACTCTGTTGGCTATAGGGTTTGGGTTCCCAAACATAATCTTAAAGCACAAATTTACATGTCATATCAATATCCATGTCATTTTTAGTGAAAATCTCGAGATACTGTGCCTATTAATTGAGTACCTGCAAGCTTCCGGCTTAACACTGTAATCCTACTAGTAGCTTAGTAGATTTCGTAGTATCCTAACATATTGTGATAAACAAATTAATTACCAAACTGTCAACAGTTAGCTGCTGAATATAGAAGTTCTGCTGAGTTCAGGAACTCAGCAGACTTCCACCAGCTACGTCGAGTCGGTACTTAACCACAGGGTTGAGCCCATGGCATGCAATGCCATCTCCATAGGGGACCAAGTAGAGTAGCAAGGTGCTTAGAACGAGAAGAAGTGAACTCCATAGAAAAAAAATGCTAATCTCTTTATTTCTGTTACTATTTCAATATGCTTCCGAATAATTATAGGTGCGAAATGCTCGCAACCTATTACAAGTTAATTATACTATGCTTGAGTAGCAAACAATAACTTGACAATGTTTCATCGTAATCGGATGAACAGTAAGACACAAATATTGATTTATATATATTAGCTATCTAATCACAAATCAAAATCTCATTAGTCTAATGATTGCTCTGTACTCTTTGAGTGTTGAGCACCTGGTAGTTCTTTATTATGCATTTGAACCACTGATTATTTTTTATATATTTTAAACATCTTCTGACATTTTTATCTTGGAGAGGAAATATTAGCCTATGGACGTTTGGTTGATATATATATATATATATATATATATATATATATATATATATATATATATATATATATATATATATATATATATATATATATATATTATGTGTGAATTTTTTATACTAGTAGATATATTATCGTTGTACTTGTAACTTGAATGTTAACTGAAGCACTATTTCAAGAGCAATTAATCGGTACCACGAAACAGGGGAATATAGAAGAAAGGCCGGATAGGGAAGAAATCGGATAACAACACCAGTTGATGATCGTTGGCTTCGTTTAACTGCACTAAGAGTTCGGCACTGTACGGCTAGAATGCTACAAAATGAACTTGCACTTTCCAGAAATGTGCATATTTCATTGCAAACTGTTAGGAACAGGCTCAGAGAAGACGATATCAGACCAAGGGTGGCTTCTACCGGCCCGCGTCTTACCAGAGATCATAGAGTTGCAAGACTTCAGTTTGCAAATTGGGGTATTCCAGAATGGTCGAATGTTCTCTTTTCCGACGAGTTTAGGTTCTGTCTAGTATCAAATGATACCTGCCTGTATACAGACGATCTCGGGAACAGTATCAGCAATGTAATATCCGGCAAACCGAAAACTTCGGAGGGGGCTCAGTTATGGTGTGGGGAGGCATTTCTTTCCATGGTCGAACTAAGTTAGTCCTAGTGAATAATGGAGGAATGACAGCGGCCAGATACATCGCAGATATCCTTGAACCCCATGTTGTACCCTTCGGCCCATTGATTGGCGAAAACTTCATTTATATGCATGATAATGCTCGGCCTCATGCAGCTAGAGTAGTTACAGAATTTCTGCAAAATGCCGAAATTAATATTTTAAGATGGCCAGCCAGAAGTCCTGACTTGAATCCCATAGAACATGTTTGGGACAACATGGATTGGCAAATTCAGCAACGTAGGATGCCTTGTAAAACATTTCAACAACTAGAAAATCTGCTTCCTGAAATTTGAAACTCAGTGACTCAAGAGTACATCCAAAATTTGTTTGAGGCGCTTCCGGGACGTATACTGGTAGTAATTAGGACCCGGGGAGGAAACACTCGATTTCGAAAATCATTAGTAACCATTCGATGCTAGTTGATTGGTCTCTTCGCGAATGTTTTTTCGCGTTTCATTAACTCGAAAATTGTTGATATTTTCCATCTTAAACTCATCTCTTTTGAATGATATCTTCTTATTTTACACTTAAGTTACCAAGCGACTCTTGAATGACCAACCTAAAAGTTTCTATAGTATTGTCGTAAAAGTAGGGTGATGCGACAATTTTTGTGGGGAGTGTATTTGACTAAGACTTAAGGATCTTACCTGACTTTTTTTTCTTAATCTCATTAAAATTAATCCTTTCAGATAGTGGGAACAGTTGCTGTGATGAGACATTCCAAAAGACAAGACTGGGCGTGGCTTTTCAGACTTGCTGTTGACAAAAGGTAGGTTCAATAATGTGTGAATCCTTTCCATTTTATTTAAATTGCCACAAAAAGTCCGGTTTTAGGAAGCTTTATATAGTTGTGGGTTCTTTTATTCTCAATAAAGAGAAAATGCTGTTACTTCTGACTTGATGAAATTATTAAAAGATTTCATTTAGGATTTCTTATAATAGAATATATTGATTTAAATTTCGAAGTGTTCAATCATGAAAACAATAGGTTGAATTCATTTTAGATTTTTGATTTTGGGTTAGCTGGATTGCTATGTTCTGATTTCAACGGTAATCCTAATGTGGTTTGAAATTAATTTAAGATATGCCTCTTTATTACACATATAACACAGCTGCATAGCTTGATTTTTATTTTCCACATATTTGGAATAGAAAGTAGTAGCTCTCCTTCTATAGCACTAATTTTTTAATATGGATGGAGAGGTTTCGTTTATTATTTCTATTACCCCAGAATTCCATTAGGTTAGGAGCAAATCATTTGATTCACACTGAAAAAGTAATGATGATAATAGTGAAGTCTCATAAACCAAATATCAAAATTAATTAATTTGTGAATTTTCCAAATAACAGAGTCTTGGTCTTTAGAGAACTCATCGTAGCTATTAAAGGCTAGAGATTCAACATGTTATCAGAAAGTGAAATTCGAATTATGGTAGGTAGTATCAGGATAATATGAAAAGTATCAAGTGGCTGTGTTCACGGTGGTATTATATTATCATTTTTGCGAAATCTAGTACCATAACCAACTTTGAAAGCTACTAAACTGTGGATATCCAATCCGTATATTTAGTGATACATAGAATTGAATACCGGTTTCTTTGCGCGGGATTTTACGTTTTTCAAATATCATTTGAATTTTTTATGAAAGGAAGGGCGAGGGTTGAGTATAACTTATTATTGGTTCAGGAACAGAATTATGGTTTGAATTAAGTTTCACTCATCGTGTGAACTTTGTAAAGTGTATGTTTCCTTTTTGGAACTAGGTGCAGCTTTGTCTCGGAGATAGTTTTCTGTATAAAACATGGAAGTTTATGAAACTGGGTTATTATAATATCTTCCAGATTTCTAATACAATATAAGAACGACTGTACTCAAGTTACTGAAGGAAAAACAAAAAGAGAAATATTGATTTTAAGCCAAAAATATTTGGAAGAGGTTTATTGAAAATGTCCATTTAGTTTTTTCTGGACATCTCCAGTACTTGTGTCTTTCTCTAGACTGTTAACAGCTATTATTTCTGAGGAAATATTGGCTATTTTTCCGAGGTACTTTGGGGCATAGAGCACCAAAACAAGTAGATTTATATCATAATTTGAAAAATTGCAACTTTGTACTGTTGCAGGAGTGGTTTTGGTCACATCGGCTTCAAGATCTGAATAGATGTCGCTGACTCCATCCGGTTCTAAACACATTTCAAGAGCCTTGTAGATATACCCTCAGAGGACGAAAACTCGCTGCTTTTTCTCAGCCAAACAAAAGATGGTTTATTCAAAATGCGAGCTTTAGATGGCGCAACAGTTGGGGTAAAGGATTAATTACCAGAATTTTTTATCGTTTCAGTTTCTGGTTGCACTATCTGAACATCACTAGAATTTTTTTCAATAGGAACTTATTCTTTCACCAAGAAGTGTTACCTTCGATGATGTATTCACTTCTTGTTTTCTATAACTGTTCTAAAACTTATTCCCAATAGTATTCGAGTTGAATGGTGTTTTATTATGCCCCAATCTCTTCAAGAGTGGTACCTTATCAATGGGATGTGTCCCATATGCATTGAATCCAGAGCAAATGTTCTTACTTCTATTATTTTCCAAATCAGGTTCTTCGATTAGAAAGAGACATACCGTTAGGGATGGATGTGTAACATGATCCTGATTTTGATTGCCAGCTCTCCTTCATAGGTCGTAACAATGATTCATCTAAAGGTTGTATCAAGCGTTTTGAATGAGGAGTTAAGCAAATCAATCGAACGTAGATTTTCTCGCAAAGATCCAGAACATATTTGTTGATATGGCTGGACAAATTGTCCCCTATGAGAACAGTAGGGCCTTCAGCATTTCTGATGGTTGGTAAAAACAAAAACTAGTCTAAAAAATTATATCAAACCTACACGTCAACGAGCGATTGTGAAGTGCCCCTGGTGGTCCATTCCCTGCCCATGTAGACCACATAACTGTCACCTTGTACACTACATAGGACGAAAGAAGTTCTCCAGCAGCTTTCGCACAGAACATGATTGAAATAGCACATTAATAGAAGTAGCACATTGATTGAAGTAGCACATTGATAGAAGTAGCACATTGATAGAAGTAGCACATTGATAGAAGTAGCACATTGATAGAAGTAGCACATTGATTGAAGTAGCACATTGATTGAAGTAGCACATTGATTGAAGTAGCTCATTTAAAAGTGTCACAAATGTTTTCTAAATATTGGATCCTTACTTGCTCTTGCTTCTGAGATCGACAGATAGATTTGTTTTGTTATAATTATAAATTGAATTAGCAAGAATGTCCTTCAATTTTCTTTCAAGTTATTTTTGTACTCAGAGTGAAAGTGTTTTCATCCATAGCTGTTCTGGACTTTTGAATGTTGCTTTCTACTTAACTTGAAAGATTTTTGTGTTGAGCGAAATATGGATTCCCCCACTCATAGCACAGTAAATTGTTCTGAAACTATGTAATTTTCTCTTCCTTTTTATACAAGTATGATTTGAAAATGTATCTGAAAACAATTTCCATTAGGGGAATTCCAAAGTCATTTAATTTTATCACATGACTTTCAAGTTCCTTTCTTCCTCCTCTGTAAATAATCTTGGTCGGCTGATACACTTGTCACGTTATTCTTTCAGCCTGAATGTGATTGAGGAACGGTTGATATTATGCTTTGGTTCAGAATCTCGCTGATTGACATTCTTCTTACTCTTAGTTCTCAGACATTCAGTTCGGCCATATAAATATATTTTCCTTAGAGGTAATTGCATGAAAACAATAATAAGCATTGAAAGACAACATAAAAAAAGTGTTTCTGAAAGGAAAAGGAGAACTACTTTGGGTTCCAGTTAATTTTGTGCGAATAACATCAACCCATCACTGGAAATAACCTTGAATTTTAATTCAATATATTGGGGAAATATTGCTCAACAAAGATTTTTAATTCCCGAAAGAATGCATTCTTATTTGAGGCAACCACATAAAAAACTAATTAGCAATGCAGGTCGATCATCAGAAAGAAATTTTGAGTTTATTATATTTTTTATTATTTTTTTTTTTTATTTTACTTACATCAGTTTACTTTTTGGGGGCAACATTAACCTAAATATCAAGCCCAGGGCAACATTGTTTCAAAAACGTAAATACCCCACTATACAAAACAACAAATTTTATTACCTAAATTTTAGAAAAAGAAAGAATGCTAAATGCTGAAGATTATGGTAGTTCAGAAGTTGATGTCTCCAGACCGTGTGAATCACGCCCAAGAAGGGGCCGTGATCCTCTAAGGACCAAAACCAAACCGTAAAAGAACAAAATTTCCGTTATTAGTCAATCAATAACCCACGTTCCCAAGAGATTCATTGGGTTGTACTTTTTGAGGAGGATGGGCGTACAACAACCGTCACCGCTTGGTGTAATGTTTCGATGCTTAAAAAATGTCTTGAGTCGGAATTGGAACGGTTGGCTGAAGAACAAGACCTTGCAGATATTTCAAATAAGAGAGGCGGCAACGGCCACGCAGCGTAAGATTTCAATGACAAAAATTGGGCAGATGTTCCCTGCGCGCCTTGTCTTTCTGAGGGACAACGTGGGGTGGCTAACGAGTACTGGATTTGAGAATTTGCGATTGTTTTCCTGTGGGGCTTCAGCGAAGATGTTTTTGAAAGCTTCGGCCTCACAATGTGGAAGAACTGAAGATCCGTATTAGATAGGAAATCGCTACGTTTCCGATCGATATGTTGCAGAAATCCGTTTAATACTTTAGCAATCGCCTACATCAGTGTATCGGTTCTGTATGATATCATCTTGATGATGTGATCTAGAAAACTTTACTAAAAAAATGGGATGTACTATTGCCTCAAGCAGAATAAATCACTTTTTTGTTAGTTCCTCCAAAATTGCACATTTAAATTTGCCCACTTTGTACAAAATACCTCATAAAATAGAAATTCTACAAGATTGTAGGACAATTTAGGAAAATTGAGTGTGCAGGATATCAAATTAGATATTCTTTTATATGATAAAAGAAAATTTAAAAAATTTAAGAGTATTATATAAGCAGTTATTGAATTCATATTTACCGTGAAAATAACTGTAATTGAAATTTAATTATTAATCAATTGTCAACCTTTTTTTTTGTTTTGCTTCAATGATCTCCGATTGTTTATTATGAACGGGTAAGAACGTGTATTCATCTTATTGTTCCAGATATAGGAGAAAAGGTATCGCTTCAAGATTAACTAAAGCGGTTCAGGAATGGTGCAAAGTTAATAGGTTCAACAATTTGGAATTATGTATCACAGATTGCCAAGAGGGAGCCAGGCAGCTTTTTGCGAAAGCGGGGTGAGTATTTCATTGATTCAAAAATATATTCGAAATCTCCAATTTTTCTTCTCTAATTATTTCAGTGCAGTTTGTAAATTCTCTTCATCGGATTTTAAAAACTTCAATATGTATGGCTCTGCCGTTTTCTCCATTAAGGAGAAAATACTTATTAGAGAGTTAAAAAATCGAAGTGCTTTAGAATAACTATTCAAAAGATCAAGGAATTTCAAAAGTTGAGGAAAAGTAATTTTGAATCTGCGATATCAGCGTTTCAGTATGTTTATCTGAAAGTTGTTTCAGTTGATTATAAAACAGGAAAATATTGTAAAAAAATGTATCTGATGTTTTCAGTGGCACTGCGTATAGCGTTTTGAAACAATGGCTTTCAAGTTATCGAAGAAAATTTCTTGAAAAAATCTGAGCTATAATATCAAATATGAGCAGAATTTTCGAAGTTCGAATTGATTTGAATTATTGCTATTCTATAAGTAATCCTTCTGTTGTAGTTTTTCCCTCCCTCAATGGATTAATGTCATTAACTAGCTCTCAAAATTTTTCAGCTTTGAAGTCAGCCAAATGTATCACCAACGACTTTTGACCAGTGCCTTTACATTGCAAATGTATCAGCTTAAGTACGAAGTGAGATCAACTTTTGAATAACAGTATTTTTCAATATAGTTGAGTAAGATAAAAGTCTGTTTAAATATTTTATACCTAATATTTTATATCTATTTAAAAAGCTCATGTTTATTAAGTATACAAAAATAAAAAATTGAACCAGTTAATTCATCGTGTTGATTAATTATACAAAAATTAAAAATTGAATAAGAATTTATTGAACTATATATATTCGGAGAAAGCAGCAGTCTTCTATAGAAGGTGTTTATTCGATTAATACCAATGAAGATGATATTTTTCAACCTTGGACTAATGAAACAAATAAATAATAAAAATATATAATTGTATTTTATTTCAGTTACAAATATCATTTATAATCAACAAAATAAGTGTTTAAAAATCTAATTAGTTTTCAATTATTTTCAAGAAAAATATACAATATGTTTTGTAGATGAAATTTTCATGATAGAAACAGATCAGATTCAGAGATCAACAGTCGTGAAACATGTTATTTTCATTTGACCATTATAACATTAACGATAAGTTCCATAACTCAACAATTGAATTGCTTTAGATCAGTTTATGGTTATTGATGAATGGAAGTGAATTGTCAAAAATAGAATATTAGCATGTTTGAATATTTCAATTTCTTTTATACATAAGGAGTGAAAGATAAACACTCTGATGATCAAAATTTATTATTCGAATTTTTTAATGGAATTTTGGTTAGCTGTGTGTTTAATTCTAGAAAAACTTGTGTAGTCAAAAATGAGAAGTTTATATAAATTCAGGTTAGTATTATTTGGTATTTTCACATTTTGCTATTATTGAGTTGTCTTTTCCTGCATGTATGATATATAATAAAAAAGATGATAGATTAGAATGGCAACAGATTACGTTGACAAACAATTAAATTTAGAATGAATTATTTGACTTGTATACCAACGATCTGCAACATGTATTTTCAAGGATAAATATCTTGCCTCAAATAAAATGCCTCGGATATTATGAAATTAATCTGTGAATCTACTTTCTAAAAAGGTTCAAAACATAGAAGGTGAATATATTTAATCTACAGAAAAGGTTTTATATTGAACTATTCTGCCCTTCAATTGAAATCACAATCTGAAGAAAAATTTAATTTTTCAAAAATAGAAAATTTCACTAGAGAAGTGCAGAATTTAGAGACAACAGCTAGTTTTCAATATTTCTAAAATGAACTGAAACATACAATTGAAGAAGAAAGTTTTCAATTATTTTTTTTGACTTTATTGATAGAAAGTTGGGCTGATACTGAAAAGTTTTGGTAAAGTGAGATTGACAAAACAATGTTCATTCAATTGGGAAGTGCTAGTTCAATAAAATAATAAAAGAGCAGAATTAGTGTATTTTAGCTTCAATCAATGAAATGTTTCGTTTTTTCGTTATATTTTTCAAATTGTCTCGTTCCCCTTTCATTCATAAAATTTACCTTAGTATAAACCATACAAAATTACAATCTTTTAGGTGTTAAAATATTAAAAGTTAATCGCTCATTTTTCCAAGTCTTCTTTAGAAGCCAGGAACAAATATTAAGAAATCTTTCTACTCTGTTTCATTACATTCCTTCTATTTTCTATTTGTTTTATGATGGTACAAATATCAAAGGAGGATATCGACAATCTTATCGAAATGGCTGCATTTCTTTTTATTGTTATAGTTGAAGTTTACAGCTAAACCACTTTTGTGGAAAATAAAACTTTCTTAAATTCTCAGAAGTTGTTCAACCTTTGTTATTCATAAACTGAAAATGTACTCTTAGTCTGCAGTCACATTGTGTACGTATATTTTAGAAGGATGTCATGTTTTATGAAACTTATCCACAAGCCAATTATTATTATTATAGTCGTAATGAAATTTGTGGATATTTAAGAGAGTTTTTGAAGCGTAACCAGTTTTAAGATAAATTTTGCCAAATAATGCAAAATGCTCTTTTCACTTCTGGCCTGTAATTATTTATCTAAATTTTGTCTTAAATGTTATTATACATTGAAATAAACTTACTATGAAGCGGTTTAACTATCGATAAACAGTGATATCACTAGCCACTTGGCTAGTGATATGATATTTCTGCCAATTTCGTTATGCTGAAAGGAAAAATAATAAAAGTAAGGAATATCTCATACAACATAGATAAATGCTATATGTCAATGGAATGAGGTTTTAATTAATCAATGTTTAAAATATTTTATCTTGTCTTTAAAGAACATAATCAACATTGCATATAGCAAAAAAAATGGAAAAATATTGATTCACGACTGTAAAATCTTGTATCGTCTTTAATTCTCAAAATCAAACCAAGCTCGACGCTCCAGGAAGGTCTCCTTCTAACTGTCCAGATAAACTAGGTGAATTCCCTTTGGAACTCCCGTAGACCTTAGTAGAATATCCAGAATCATTGTTCGTGTCCCTATCAACAGTTTCGTGAACATTATCCAGCATTCTAGCTGTACTCTCGAATATTTTATTCGTGTCCATCATCCTTGACCCGGCCTCGTTATTGTTCCTATTATCCAATGTTCGCAATTTCGCGAAACGGGAATTCAAGTCTACGTATTTCGGGGCATCGGCATATTTCACGACAGTTTGATGGTTAAAATATTTCACAGAATCACCACTGAAGTTAGTTCGATTTTCACTAGCATAAGTTTGTTCATGAGGGTTTCTTCCATGATTCACAATCACTGTAGGTTCCAAATGTCTTGAAGGTCCTGGATCATACACTGTGGGATTTAGACCATCGGAGTTGTATACGCCACTTCTACTTCGCGGCAGTTCAGATGAAATGTTCTCGAAGTTATGCAGGGATGATGTTTGAAGCATATTAGAATCGCCCATTACGCCATGATGTTGAGATATTCGAATCGGGCTGTCTTCGTCGTCGCTACTCTCGCTGTTTTCTCCATCGCAGTGCTTTTCTGTTTGGTGCTGTTGAATCCTTGCGACGAGTTCTTTTACGGAAGGTCGCTGATCTGGTTGATTTTCGTCGTTATCCAATTCGTCCATGCTTCTGCAATTTAGTTAATATATTGTTTAGTAATATCATTTCAATCTATATCAATATGGAATTGAATTAATTGCGGTTTCAATATAGAACATTGGTAATAAATGAAAATATATTCAGTGTACAATTCTCAAATCCAAGCAACAATTCGACTTCGTTGTTTATCATTATGGAGTTATGCACAGTTGTAGATATAAATATTATCTCTCAACAATGGCAACAAGCATAAGAAGATGCAGAGATAAATACATAGTTTGTTTTCACTTCCGTTTGGTATTATTAGTAAACTACGTTTTGATAAATTCTTTTAGAGTAAAAAAGGAACTCTCATTATTACTAGTTACGAACAAAATCGGGACCCATTATTAATGAACGTTGGAAGGGCCACAAAAGCATAAAATGTCTATAGTGTTTAAAAAAACCTAATCCTGTCGGTAAACTTAACAGAGGAAGAGACTTCGCTCAATCGATCGATGCGATCAAATTTCGAAAGAGGAAAATGATTTGTAGGTGTTGAATTTTATTTCTCAATAACAAAAAGAAGAATAAATCTCGTCTAATATACAACTTAGATGGTTTGCTTAGTCGATATATTTATCTACAAGTCCCATATTATGACCGTCTTGAAATAAATTATTGCTTGTAGAGGCTTTGATCTCAAGAAATGGAGAAGCTGACACTGTCGCCAAAGAAATATATCACTTAGCCTTTTTTATATAATTTACTAAAATTGCGTGAACTTTGCTATTCTAGATTGGAAAATATATATATTTTTATTATTCAGTTCTTGTATGTTTCTCAATTCTTGAAAATTTTAAATTTGAAAGGTAAGCTGATTACAAATTACAATCGGTAAATTTATATTATGTTAAAATTGAAGCTTAATGATCAATTACGTTAGATGAGATTATATTTTGCGAAGTGGCAATCGTTCCTATATGACTCCATTAAATTGTGTGTCACAATAAATGAATTGGTGAATTGCTGAATGACCTGCTGCAACTATTATAGGTGCTTGCTAAGATGAAAAGTGTTTTTGGGATGGAGCATATTTATGTGCAACATTTTCATCTAATTTGACTAGAACAAAAACACTGAAATTATTTCAAACACTATTTTAGTTATGGCATAGAAAAAAACCTCCTACGAAATTTAAATTTCAGAAGTTGGCTCTATAATAGTTTATTGTACAATGAAAGTGTTCTATAAAATTTGAAGATTGTCTTTGAAAGGTTAGTTACGAAAATAATATAGTAGATTGAACAAATTTTCGATAGAATTCAAGTCTGTAGTGAAGACTGAGAAAAATTGTTGTCGAGTTTTTGTTATAAAAGGAACAAAAAAATTGAACCTGTTAAAAGATATGAATGTGACTTAAGTGAAAAGCATTAGTAACATCTTATATATCTGATGGATAACGAGATATATTGAGAATTTTCTTGATTCCATCCGTATGGTCAATACTGAAAAGAGTTGTTATTGAAAACTAACTCTGAAATTAAGAGTAATGATAATCTCATATTTCTTGTGGAGAGTCATTAGATTTGTATCTATTTAGTTTTAGATTCAATAGTTTTCTAATATCGAGTCTACAGTGAAGCCTAAAAGGGTTACTACTGAAAACTCTGCAAATAAAAATGATGATTATCAAAAACCGTTAATAAAGTCTTATGAGTCTGATGAGAAGCCAGATAGATTCAATAGTTTTCTAATTAAAGGTTTATAGTGAGGCCTGAAGGAAATTAAAATAATGTTACTGAGGTAAGAATTATAACCAAAGTCTCATGTATTCGATGAGAAGGTAGATAGACTAATTTTCTCAATTTCCGACCTGTAGTGGTGAAGGAGTTAATGTTGAAACTCTAATAATACAATATTAAACATTTGAAATAAGGCGAAAAAAAAAGTTTGTAGTATTGGTAGTGAACATCTGATGTTGGAAACTCAGATAAAATTAGAACATGTAATACCCCGATCTGAAACTGGTGCATATGACACTACATATAAACGAGTAGAAAATCTGATATTAAGAAATCAGAATAGAACCTGTATTTGATGCAGTTGGATAAACAGTGTTATCTCTGAGAAGTATCAGAAAATTCAATGTTGAGAAATACGATAAAAAAGAATCTACAATTGAGACAGATTGGGTGGGGTATGGTTACTCAGGTGGCAATGACAAAAATTAGAATCTGAAAATCATTTGGTATTGAGGAATCAGATAAAATAGAATTTGCAATTGAGGCAGATGGTTGCACAGGTATGAACTCAGATATTGTTAATATCAGCATTGAGTTAGAAAAGTGATGAACAGTCATCCCGGTAATTTTTAAAAGAAAGATATGCTATTTTATGAGAACAATTTATGGTTTGCACAACGTTTATGGTTTACTAGTGAAAATACAGGGTGTATTATATGGAATCACTCTGTATTTCACATTATTGATTTTTTTTAACCAGGGATCTTTGACTACTTGTGAAGAATGAAGTTTTTTGTTGTAAAAAAACTCGATAGTATGATAAGAAATGTTGAATTATCACCACATGTTCGAGAAATTGTACTCAGTCGTCACTGAGATTTGAAGCTGTGGATTTCAAAATTTAAAAAGCCTATAATCATAATTGAAGATGCCTTACGTTGGATTGTCCGATATGCAGAGGGGTCGAATAATTGCTCTTGTGGAAGAAGGGATGACACAGACGGATATAGCGACCACAATGGGGGTATCACAGGGGGTGATTTTAAAAACCTACGCCCGATACGTGGGGCTACAATCTCTGCAAAATAGGCCAACAAGAAGTCGTAGGAAGATCAATTATGAAGAACAAGACCGCTTTTTGTGCCAAATTGCAAGACCAGCTAGACTCCGAGTAGCAAGACAAATTCCGAAATACCAAGGGGGCAGTGTGATGTTTTGGGGTGACAATATGCTGGGAGGCAAACAGATTTGATTTCGTTTCCTGCGAGTGTAACGACTAGAAATTACGTAGACCTAGTGCTGGAGCCCATACTGAGACTCAGGCGAAGTTCCCTCGGTGAGAATTTCACTTTTATGCAAGATAATGCTCCTCCGCATACCAGCAACCCTGCGCGACATTATCTTGAAACATAGGGAATCGCTCTTTTGGACTGGCCAGCTTGCTCTCCAGACCTAAATCCTATTGAAAATTTACGGGATAATCTCAAAAAGGAAAATTAGATCGCGCCAGGATAATCCAAGAATCCCACAATAACTCATCCAAGCCGCCGCAGAGTGGCAGAATATCACCCCAGAAGAGATCAAAAACCTAATTCAAATCCTAGACGGATTCAGGCTTGTATCAGGGCAGGAGGAGGTAATACAAGCTACTGAGGTCGAGACAAAAACACCTACTCCGTGAGAAAACATTTTTCAATTTTTTTACTACATGTGGAAGGAGTCTCTCATTTTTTTATTTGTTTTTTAATTTATTTCTTTTTCAATTGAGATATCTCAAAAAGGATCAATTCTAACAATCCTTCGAAATTTCCAAAATCCCTGAGGTAACATTCAAAATATCGGGAGATTCCATATAAATTTGGTTGTGGGTAACTGGGAAACGGCTCTACCGATTAATCTCAAATTTTGACATTACAGTACGTGGATACCGAACATCGAGTATGACTATTTCAAATGGAATTGTGTACTTTTCAATTCTTTTTATTGAAGAGCATCCTTTTTCGAGCATTTTTGTTGGGATTTATTCTATTTTAAATCAACCACGACGGAGCTATGATTCTTCTCATCAAAATTCTTGGAATTATAGTGTCATATTTTTTGCCGAAAATAATTCACTCAGATTCGAGGAAGATTATAACTTCTTTCCTAGTTAAACAAGAAAAGTGTTATTTTTGAGGGTAACGTATTTTCCGATGCTATTTCATACTATACCGGTTGCACGAAAGTCCCTAATAAAATTCATAATTCAGTAATTGTCGGTTTTAAGCAAAAACGCTCGTACAGGTCGATTTTTGATTTTTTTACCTAACTTTTTAAGATAATTGGAAGAGTTTACCCCCAATCTCCAAACTCTCAGCCACGCTTAGTTTTTATTTGTATTCGAGAGAGAAATGGTTTTCTTCTGGAATTTTTTGCAGTCATCTAGATACTTCATAGAGCTTTCAAAAAAAGGACATTAGAATAGAAATTGGATACTATAAATAGATTCTATAACTATAACTATATATATATATATATATATATATATATATATATATATATATATATATATATATATATATATAACGGATATTCCTGAAAAATATAACGATTCGGAAACCGTCAATAGGTCGAGGGTTTCATCAATAACAATTATATCAAGTCTTTGATTTTCATTAGTATTTAAAACTCTGTTGAATTCACTTATACATCATACTGAGTTTTTAAATGGTGGATGAGAAAAGGAAATAATTATCAAAGTAGATACCTCAAGGAGGAACTAATATTGAAAAAATTTTCGTACATTAAATAAAACTCAATATGGTGCAATATATGCATCTACAAGGCACGATTCTCAATAATTAAACACTCAAAGAATTGTTTTTCATTTTAAAAATTCTTAGATAGCTGTATTGAAATTTTGATAACATTGATTATAAATGATTATTGTTAAATTTCGAATACAGTTAAATGAATTCGGTTTAATGTTGCTAAGACTTACTTACAAAGAAGGTTTGTCTTTACTAGAATAATTTGAAATGAGAAAAACTATAACTAAGCCATTCCAAACCATTTTGATATGATCAGTTGTATCTGGTGTCTTGTGAATTATTTTGAGCAAGAGATATTGAGATTTCTAGATAACCAAAATAAAATGAATTTCGTTTAATATGCTACTTTAGATGTTTTGCTTAGTCGAATAGACAAGTCTCATACTCTGATTGTTCTAAAATAAATGATTAGTTGTTAAGGTTTTTATCTCATCAAATTGCGAACGCGACACTGCCTTCAAAGAAATATCACTTACCATTGATTGTATAATTGACTAAGAATGCATAAACGTAGTTGTTCCAGGGTGAAAAATGTATATTTATTTTTCAGTTCCTGTGAAATACTTTTCTAGTAAAGACAGGCTTCTTGTGCTGTTGAATAAAGCACGATTGTATTTTATGTGAATGCCTCTTTCATTTACTGATTACCTGCTGTACATAATTCCAATTACCAACAGTAGGTTATTATAGAAATATTCTTCAAATTTACGATATTTTCATAGAAAATGAATGTTTAAAAGCGAAATACGCGGCAAAAGAAAATTATATTTTCATTGAAGATTTCAGAAATACAGAAATGAAGAGTACATTTCTAAGAATTAAGACGTTGAGGTACTATTAGAGCTAAAACGACCTCAAAATCTTATTTTCGTATAGAACATATTTATGTTGGGGAAGATAAAATGCCCCACCAGGAAACGTTTCAATATTTTCGCAGAGAAACGCAAATCAGAGTTGGTTCAATTAATTAAAATTGATTTTGTAAACAAAACAAACGAACAGTACTTATTCACTAAATATAAAAAACAGGATTCAAGTTTAGTATATTCCGATGCCTCGTAGACATACAGATATCTAGTTTAATACTTTGAAATTACTTCTAGTGCGTGCAGTTATTATAAAATGGCTTCTTATACCATAAATTGTGGTTGTTTTTCATGAATACGTGTGATAGGTCACAGTTCATTGTTCAAACATGAAATGACATTCCAGCGACAAGGTATATAAAAATGGTTAAGCAATTTATGAATAATTATAATGCAAATCATGCCCACTGACTATAAATTGGACGTCCTCTCTATTTTACTGGCAATGGCATAACAGCGGCTAGACCCATTCGGAAAATAACCTTTGATAGGCCTATTATATTAGAAAAATTCTTCGATAAAACGATATTTTGTTTGAAAGAAGTACTAACCTCGTGGACAAAATCGGCGCCTTATCTATATTATCCAACATTTCCAAACTTCTTGATCTAGGCAACTGTGGTTCCTGTTGTACTCTATTCAACATAGTTACTCTTTCTGATCTCCTTCCATGTACTCCTCGATTCAGTTTCTGCTCCAACCCTGCAACTCTTTGACCCAGCTTCAGTTGCGCTTTCTGAAGCTCTCTCTTGTCTTTGTCAATTTTAGCTTCCAAATGCCTGAACAGAGGTGCGCAATAACATGTATAACCAACTCCAACAGGACCCTTACGGATATTCCCAGCCAAGTCGAGATAATATTGTTCTCCTTTTTTCAACGGCTCTTGTGGTAGTGAATCTAGGCGAGGCGATGGGAATGCTTCAGGATCAGGATAATAATGACATCCATATGGAGACCAGTGGCGGCCTTTTATGAGGTCCAAGGTGTCTTAAAAAATACACAATTTCAGTAGCTGCCCTTTAAAAGTTTAAAATGTCTACCAGAAATAAACATGTGTTCAAAATCTAGGGTTATGAAAAAGATTTTAATATAAAATTGTAACTTATTTTTAATTTTCATTATCTTTTTGTTGTTTGGCAGTGTAATCATTATAACAACATAAAATGAAAACTAAGTGATTTACTAAGCCTTTTATATGAAAAATATTGCATGTAAAATTCATCATTCCAGTGCGAATTTACTTTTTCTTCAATATATTTACCTGATACCCTAATATATTTTTTTTTTTGATAAGCTTGTATATACCCTCGAGAAAAATGTTTTGTTCGAAAAGTAAGGATCAACTGCGTGAATAAATAATATTCACTGAAAGTCAGGTCAGGACTGTAAAGTGACTGATCCAAAATATTGAAGCCTGTCTTCGAAAGGCAGGTAACGCAACAGGACTCTTGTAACATTACAAGGACACCTTTACCTTATTTCACTAATCATATACTGCTATGAATATAAATGATAAAATTTTCATCGAATTATATTTCATTCAAATATACAAATAAATTGAATGCGAAGTGAGATTCTGAGCAGTTGCAACTAAAAAGAAAACCTATAACTCTACCTCATCATTATTTCGAAAAGAAACCTACGAAGAATATTACAAGATTCGATGATTGCTATCTTTGTAACTGTTCATGATTATTCTTCTTTCAACCTAAAAAATCAATATTTTCGTTAGGGTTTCTAGGAACAACTCCAGTTGTAGAAATAATAATCGGTGGAAAACAACAAATGTTATTCTTAATTCTACGTAAATTTGTCTCAATTTATTGAACAAGAGAAATATGTGGTCATCTTCCTGCTAGAAAGCTAGCTTGATCTTATGCTTCGATATCTTGGTACTTGGAACGTTTTTTATTTTGGCATTTAAAATTTATTCTTGAGACATGTTTTTGTTACTTATACGTCCCTGAAAAAGTTTTCTCAGATTTTCGAACAATTTATCGCTTCCGTACTTGATCAGCATACCATATATGTCTCCTGGCCCGAGAGGCTTGACGTTCTTCAGACATCCGCACTGCTTGGTAATCTAACCTTACCTTTTCTATGGTTATTCTCAAGGGAGATTCTATGTGATATTATTTGCTACACTATTCAGTAGAAATTCTTGTCAATTTTCTGTTAGTTATTATTCAAAGTATTAATCTCATCTCTTACTTGTAATCGGTGATATGATTCATCTCTTTTTTCGGATTTTAGATACTTTATGAA
Source organism: Cryptolaemus montrouzieri (assembly GCA_013387265.2). Lineage (NCBI taxonomy): Eukaryota > Metazoa > Arthropoda > Insecta > Coleoptera > Coccinellidae > Cryptolaemus > Cryptolaemus montrouzieri. Next base: position 46,690,717 of record JABFTP020000062.1, read on the forward strand.
CTTTCAGCTTTCCATGTTTCTCTGGCTTCCGAGGTAGATTTTTCTTTCACTCTCGTTTGTGCCACTTTTATAACCGTCTGTATTCTGCTCCTTTTGAGCTGAGGTATTTCTGAAAATACTTCTTTTCAATTTTTCTTGCTTTGTGTTCATTTCACTAATGGGATTTTTTCGTTGTTGATACTTTTGTATCTCCCCAGAGCTTCTGAAGCTGCGTTGTGTATATATTATTTTATATGATAATGTTCTTTTGCACTATCGCAGTTGTCATCTATTAGTCTGTCATCTAACCTGTTTCTGTAGAACGTTTTAATACTTTTTTTGCTTGCTTTGTTTTAGTTTTCCGTCTCTCTTCCCTACTGAATTTTATTCTTCTTTATTGGTTCTTCTGGGAAAAAATCTTTTGATGATTATATGGTGATCACTATGAGACGAAGTTCCCTACACTCTCACGTCCTGATAGATCGGTTTAGTTTTTGAAGATCCGATTATCAGTATTTCATCGTTCACTCTTTGGATTAATGAATCCATAATTCCAACTGTATCATCATCGTTAACGGCATACACCCTCAAGATGTTGAGTTCATACCTATGATGGACACGTTTAACTTTATCGATCGTTTGAATTTGGGAGGCTTTTACTTGGTAAAATTCCATTATCAATAATAAAAAACAAGTACTGTGTTTTAAGGAATTTCACTTAATAATTGCGATTCGTAACGCGTTTCACTACACCGTAGCTTCTTCAGACGAATGAATGTACAGAAAATAAGAATGAGAATATGAATATAAATGTTCTTGAGTAATTAAAAGCTTATTGGGTTGCTTCTTCTTAAGTGGTTATTTATGACAGGTATATACAATAAAATTAAGGAATAGATTGCTCCCCGAAGAGATTCAATAGAGGTGAAGGGCTTAAATCGACTTGATGAGTCTACCTGAGTGTTTGTATTTATTGATTTCTAAAGTTTCCCAAAGATCTACCTTCCAATATTTATTATCTGTATGCAAAATTTCAAACTGTGGGTCGAAAGAGTGATTATTTTCTAAGAGATGATTCGCGTAATTTGAATCTGATTTTTTATTTGAAAAACTGCGTTTATGTTCCGATATTCTAATATTAAAATTTCTATGTGTTCTACCAATGTAGAAATTATCACAGTCATTGCAATTCAATCTATAAATACCTGATTTATTGTTTTTACCTGGTTTGGTTTTATTATTTTTATATTTGCCTAAATTATTATTAGTTTGGAAAGCTATGTTGAAATTATTGCTTCTCAAGAATGATTTCAGTTTCTCACTTGTAATGCCAACGTAGGTTAAGGTGTTGAATTTTTGTTTCAATTTATCGACAGGGTAAACTTCATTCAATGCGATTCTACTTTGTTTTTATTAAAATATTATTTATTAGTTTGGGATTGTAACCATTATTTTTGGCTATTTGTTTAATCAAATTTAATTCTTTGTTGAAATTTTCTGGTGATAACGGGATGTTAATCAATCTACGAATAAAACTATTGAATGCTGACATTTTATGTTGATACGGATGACACGACGAGTTATGTATTATAATATCTGTATGTGACGGCTTTTGGTAAATTGCGAAAACATGTTTTCCATTTTCATTCGAAATTTTACGTCTAAGAAATTTATCGAATTATTGCTTTCTATTTCGGTTGTGAATCCAATTTTTGGATGTAATGAATTTATATGGTTTTCGAAAATTTTAACTGTCTATCTGTTCTTGTGAAGAAAATAATGATATCGTCCACATAGCGATACTAGTATGAACAATATTCACTGAGTGGATGATTATGAATTAATTTCTCTAAATTATTCATGAATATTTCTGCTAACAAGGGACTCAACAGATTGCCCATAATAATAATAATAATAATAAATTTTTGACAGATTCAGTAATTTAACTGATACCGATTTTACACAACCACAAAAGATCTATTAGAAAAAGGATTCAAACATAATTTACATCCAAAACAAAATAAAACTAATTTTGAACAGTTAGGCATAGACTCTGAAATCATTCTCAAAAACTCCAAAGATATTATTTTAGCCAAACATCAAACAGCAAAACTCATCAAAGAAGACTTTTCGAAATTATCACCTCATTGCAATTCCGATTATAAGATAATAAAACAATTCGTGAAAATAGTACCAAGAACGATTTAGTATTCACTAAAGCAGATAAAGGTAACACCGTCATCGCGATTAGTAAAACCGATTATATTTCTAAAACTGAAGAATTCTTAACAGCCGGAAACTATATAACATCAAAATCATTAATTACAGACCACGAAAAATATAAATTCATTAACTCCAATCCACAATCCCCCGAATTATATTCGTTGATAAAACTTCATAAACCTAATTACCCTATCAGACCTGTTGTTTCTTATGTAACGGCACCTTCTTTCAAACTTTCAAAATTCCTCAACGACTTGCTAATAAAACATTGCAATTTTAAATCTAAGTTTTCGGTCAAAAATTCATACGAACTAATTGCCAATATCAAAGATACCATTATGCCAACTAATTCCAAACTAATTTTTTCGATGTTAAAAATCTATTTCCCAACATTCCTCCGAAAGATAAGTATATTTAGCTGAAGAATTATTAGAAAAGAATCATGTCAATACTATCATTAAATCAGATATTCTTTCATTATTACAAATTTGTTTAGATCAAAATTATTTCCATTTGAATAACAAATATTGTATTATTGAAGACGGCTTGATTATGGGCAATCCGTTAAGTCTTTTGTTAGCAGAAATATTCATGAATAATTTTTAATTTAGAGAAATTAATTCATAATCATCCACTCAGTAAATATTGTTTATACTGGTATCGCTATGTAGACGATATCATTATTTGCTTCACAGGAACAGAAGATAGACAGTTAAAAATTTTCGAAAATCATATAAATTCATTACATCCAAAAATTGGATTCACAACCGAAATAGAAAGCAATAATTCGATAAATTTCTTAGACGTAACAATTTCGAATGAAAATGGAAAACATGTTTTCGCAATTCACCATAAGCCGTCACATACAGATATTATAATACATAACTCGGCGTGTCATCCGTATCAACATAAAATGTCAGCATTCAATAGTTTTATTCAAAGATTGATTAACATCCCGTTATCACCAGAAAATTTCAACAAAGAATTAAATTTGATTAAACAAATAGCCAAAAATAATGGTTACAATCCCAAACTAATAAATAATATTTTAAATAAAAACAAAGTAGAATCGCATTAAATGAAGTTTACCCTGTCGATAAATTGAAACAAAATTCAACACCTTAACCTACGTTGGCATTACAATGAGAAACTGAAATCATTCTTGAGTAGCAATAATTTCAACATAGCTTTCCAAACTAATAATAATTTAGGCAAATATATAAAAATAATAAAACCAAACCAGGTAAAAACAATAAATCAGGTGTTTATAGATTGAATTGCAATGACTGTGATAATTTCTACATTGGTAGAACACATAGAAATTTTAATATCAGAATATCGAAACATAAACGCAGTTTTTCAAATAAAAAATCAGATTCAAATTACGCGAATCATCTCTTAGAAAATAATCACTCTTTCGACCCACAGTTTGAAATTTTGCATACAGATAATAAATATTGGAAGGTAGATCTTTGGGAAACTTTAGAAATCAATAAATACAAACACTCAGGTAGACTCATCATTGAACAAGTCGATTTAAGCCCTTCCCCTCTATTGAATCTCTTCGGTGAGCAATCTATTCCTTAATTTTATTGGATATACCTGTCATAAATAACCACTTAAGAAGAAGCAACCCAATAAGCTTTTAATTACTCAAGAACATTTATATTTATATTCTCATTCTTATTATCTGTACATTAATTCGTCTGAAGAAGCTACGGTGTAGTGAAACGCGTTACGAATCGCAATTATTAAATTCCATAAAACACAGTACTTGTTTTTTATTATTATCAATCGTTCATTAATAGTTCCCTAAGTAATCAAGATTTTTTGGACATCAATGCACGCTTATCGATACTCCTTTGCTGGCTCTAGCAGTTTTAGATAGCACTATATAAATGGTCCTAGATTCCTAGATTTGCTAATACCTGACCCTTTTCCTTGGTTTCTGCCAAGATAGCTATACCTATATTCAATTGCGTTAGTTCGATCACCACTTCGCTCAGCTTCCTATTCATATCTTGGACATTCCAAGTTGAAGTTGGAAAAAAAATACCACAGGCGGGAAGTAAACACACTTAACATAGTCATTTGTAGATTAAAATCGATCTAGCAAGATGAAAGCTTCTGCCCTCATTATAATTGTCATTCCTGAGTAGCTATGAACATCCTGAGTATGATGGATTTAATTAGTTGCGCTAGTTGTTCTTCAAACACACAGTCTTTGTAAATCTGAATACAAACAAAACCGAGATTCATCGGTGAATAACATATTTCTCTATTCATTTGGTTTCCAGAGAACATGTACTGGAGCCCATGTTGATTGAATAGCACATGCCCCTGATTTAGGAGCTTACATCTTCAAGAGCTTCTGTTGACTGAATTACCTTCTCTTAAGCATTTGAAGATGGTATGCCTAAAAACATTGACGTTATGAACTTCGCGCGGATGATTAATTAATTGAGATGTCATTTTTTCTTGCCAACTCAGATACCTTTCTCCCTTTTCATTTAAATAGCGTTCAACTCTAAACAATTTCGAACAACACTAACTTATGGGCAACTAACAATTTTTGAACATGCTTTCAACAAAATTTTACATACCGTTAGAGTAATTCCCTAAAACTACAGAATGGGACCTTTGTGTACATTTACACTAATAAATATTGCAAATGATACACTATTAAACACACTTTGGACTAGGAAATAACATATAACAGAATATTTGACATCCCTCGATTCTGAGAATGTGCGTAAATAATTCAACAAAATAAATGTAATGATTACCTTCACCCTCTTTGGTTTCGAACCTCACTTTACTCTTTCCCCTTGGTTTTTGCTCCGTGTAGATTTCTTGTCTCTTCGAAAACCACTTGTTTCGTCTAGAATGTTCAGAATTTCGTGGAGATCCTTTCGAATCGCGATGTCTCTAGCCGTTTCGTTCTGTTTATTCCGAATTCGCTTGTCACATCCTGCTTCAAGGAGAATTCTGGTAAGTTTTCTTCTTCCCATGGCTGCTGCAATATGTAGCGAGGTGTCTCCATTTTTATTCTGCTCAGAAACCTAAGAAAGTAAATTATATATTATTATTATATTGATATTTTTGAGAAAAAGGCTAGCGAGTATTGAACAGGAATGAAGAACTACAGGAAAGAGCTGAATTAATTGGCGAAACGACAGAGCGAAAGAATATGCAGGTTCAAATTCTCAGTGAAAAATGTCGTTTGTTAAGGCGAAAGAAATGTGAGAGTGATATTGCAGGTGTTAAGAGACTTTGAAGAGGTAAGAAAGACAGAGAATGAGTGAGGAAGAACAGTTCTTCAGATAAGTGTGGAGTAGGAACAGAAGTCAAAGGCGGAAAACGATCTAGGAATATGAGAAGCACAATAGGAATTTATTAGGAAGAATTACAAAGAGGGACAGTGTGAAAATCAAGGAAAGAATTGACGGAAAGCAAGATCTAAGAAAGGCATAAATATTAAAACAAGAGGCAGAAGCATAAGCATAGAAAGTGCTGTATGAAAGGGACCCAAGTTTTTAGATCTGTGCGATAGCATATTGCTTCAGTAAGTGCAAGAAATGTGCAAGAGGAGAATGTGAATGGAGAGTGCCTTGAGAAAATCTTAGGAAAGCGTTTCAGAGAAATATCCCGATGAATAAAATGAGAAAAATGCCAAATGAGAGTTTGGGAGGAAGTGGTCTGCTTAAAATATGACAAACGACTTTTTTCACTGAGAATTTGGATCTGCATATTCTTCCGCCCTGTCGTTTTGCCAATTACTTCCGCTATTTCCTGTAGTTCTTTATTCCTGTTCAATACTCTCTAGCCTTTTCCTCACATTTCAAGTACTCACTATTTCCTCTAGGCCCAGTTCCTCATTTTCCTCGTTTACTCGCTTCTGTACTTCTGCCAAATTAGCAACAAATTTCAACAAATTTTCACTTACCTTGCACTGGGCTGATATGAGGATCCTAGTTACACCTGCATGACCATATCTTGCGGCAGTATGTAAAGAAGTATCACCATAATGATTCTTCACATCCACATCGCACCCTGCCAGAAGTAACTCTCGACATGATTGATTGTGACCGTTTTGACAACATAAATGAAGAGCTGTGAAGCCTGCAGCGTTCGAAGAATTCAATTTAGCACCAGCTGCTGCTAAAAGCCTTATTGTTTTACTGTAGCCTTTCCACGAAGCTTCGTGTAGAGCGCTGTTGCCGTGCTGGAAGTATATATTCTCGAATCAATATGTTATAAATACCCAAAGTTCAAAAGAAAACAGAGTTAATATTTGTTGGATGTTAAAGATAATTAAATATGAGTTAAATTTCTTGGTGTGAATTCAAACAGTATACTAGCACTAGATAGTAATTACATTTCTAATGCCTCAAAACACTAGATAGTAATTGCATTTCTAAAGCCTCAAAACGCCCCAGATGTTCTGAAAACGTTGAAAGTTATGTGTATAGATAATGTAACGAAGTTTTTGAATGAGGCTCTAGGCGGTGTGTTTTTATTATTGAGAGTATTCTAATTTTTGGGTAAATGCATGTGTATGAGGTGGAGAAAATATAGGAAACATCCTATATTGACATTCAACAGATTTTTAAAAAATGTTGTAGATCTTCTGTTTTGGAATATTCTCTAAAACGGGTTTAGACGCACCTTTTCCAAAACAACTAGAATGCTGTTCATAAAAATTTTGCAGTCTCGAGATTTGACATATAGCTTCTTTTTTTTGCGATCCTTTAAAGTGCTCTATTTCTGCCTTTCGGCTAATGACACGCCGGGGAATTCTGTCACCTCACTAATCCGGAAATTTTGTTCAATGTCCAATGTCTAACACATCTCTGTTAGACAGGATCGACGGCTTTACATCTCCCCCGAAAGATGGACACTCAAGCGATTCAGAGAATCCGAAAAATCGCACCGACTTTGTAGGGATTGAACATAGATAACTCTGCGCAGGAGACGAGCATCATATCCCCTACGCCACCGAGCTTCTTATTCCAAACAAGAACCATAAAAAATTTCATTTTCCTTTTCAAAATGCCTAATATTCAACCATAGAAATAATTTTCAGAAGAATTCTTCTGTGGATATTTTTCAATTAACGATACGATAGCATCACAGGTAGTACACGAGAAAGCTTTCAATGAACCTCAAAAGTGCTTGATTTCATATTTGATTTGCACGCCGTACTACGGCAATCGATAATGATGGCATGCGATTAAGTTCTTTCTGCGCCGGTCGTTCTCAATAGTCAATAACAATAGAATTGAAGCAATCACCTTCCACTAGCGATGTAAAAATCAGTGTTCCTACACACAACAGTGGTATTGGCGCCTGCGTGTGTTAGTTTAATTGAGAGAATTTGTTGATTTTAATTAATTCATAAGTATAATTATAATTCCATCCCTCCCCAAAAATGAGGGGGTATATAGTAGTTATCGATGGTCCATCAAGTTTGGGCATATCCAGAAAATGCTTAAGAGTATTCCAAATCGTCAATGCGTCGAAAATTATTAGATATATGGTTTTGTGATCAAATCCGGCACCGTAAATATTGATTCTCCCATTTCACAATATGTGACATGTCAGGTATGCTTCTCGAATCAGAGTATGAAACCAGCTGATAAACCTATAAATTTTTTCCGGAAAAAATTAAGACTATTTCAGCTATCCAGGGGCGGTGTGAGGGTGAAAAACTTAGTGTAAACCTCACAAGACCCTTTTGGTGCAATACACTAGGAAAATGAGGTTATTCGTATCCCTCCGATACTGAGTGAAGCGTTTATTCTGGATACAGAGGAAGCAAACTATATGGGGCTTACTTTGTATAGCTCAAGTGGAATTCGGACCTAGAAAACATAATGTAAAAGGCTAGACATTCTTTATGGGCATGTTAGTGACCTGTGGAAAGAAATGCGGACTTGTCCCGAAGTAACTTCAGTGGTTATATGTAATGGTGGTAGACCACGTACCACATAGAGCTGTTTGGTGGGAGTGCAGTTTAAAGAAGCAAACACAACTCAAGCTCTCTGAACGGAAGATATATTAATTGGCATGATGATCATTGGAGCATTTCGCTCTACAGGTACTGCAGCCTTGAAACTGATACTGGGCCCTGCATCTCTTCACCTGGTGATTAGAGTAGCAGTTAGAATGGCAAATACAGAGTCCATCACCTTTCCGGAAATGGGACAAGTATGTTTAGCTTCGTGCACGCCGTTTTCAGTCTGAAATTGAAACAAACGAGATGCTGAGTATGAAGTATGACATAGCAATACCCAAAAGTAATATAACGCTTCTATTCCTAGTAGACTGGTATGGGTCAGCTCCAAGGACCATCTGCGTGAGGATTCTGTTGGTTCGCAGACGGCCTCAAAAAAGATGTTTGATTAACAAGTAGGTCAAAAAATCATTACGGAAAGCCAAGCTGCACTGAAGGCATAGGCATCATAACGGCACATTGCTTATTGTGCAGTATTGTCCTTCAACCCTCGACGAACTGGGAGAAAGAAATCGGCTCCGTCTGATGTGGCTCGGGCATTGAGGACAATGAGAAGGTAGCCTTTGCAAGTAGGATGGAACTTGTAGTGGCAGGGTTGCCAATCAGCCCACATTCAATTTTGATATCCACCTATCTACATCTCCGTATATCTTATTTCCTTCAGTTCTGGCTTGCATGATGTTAGATTCTGATAGTCATAACCCCTATCTACTATAAGAGTATGCCCTAGCTGAAATGGGGACCCTGTATATCTGGATGTTATCGTTTGGAGTAACCAAAAGAGCTGTCTTTTCCAGCCGTAGATATTAATATTGAACCGACATTGTTTGTCCCAAGACTCTGAAACTACTGGATTTATACATTCCGACGAGGAACGAAATATCAATTGTGGATACCTTAAAGAGGGAATCGAGAGAACGAAAATCGAGACATATTTGAACAAGAAAAGATAATAACATATTATTGCACTTGCAGAACGGGTACGAGGACAGTGGGGATATGTGCACATTTAACTGAATCTTGGGATTTGTAAGGCGTCAAGAACATAATAAAGTACATCATTTTTGGATAATATCTTGCATGCCGAACACAGATAGCGATAGTATACAATGGAAAGATAGGATCGATGTATTTTATTTATGAATCCTTTATATGAATACAGATAACTTTATGCGCTTTGGAATGAGGAGGAAAGAGTATCATCGTCCATAGTGAACAAGAATGAAGTATGTACCCCAACAAACTAGGCAAATATTAGTTTTTCATGAGAAAAAATTCACATGAATATTTATAAAGGTGGCAATGAACATATTATATGGGACACTCAATATATATGGGGAGATTTGCAGTCTTGTTGTGTATAGAACGAACTCATTGATAGTGAAATTTTTTTATATTGCAACATTATGTATTTTTATGCATTCAAAACTATTGTGTTTCATTATTATTATATATTATAGTATATTCAGAAAACGTGTAGAATAATAAAACCTTATTAAGTATGTAATTTCCTCGACCATGTCGTACGGGGGCACATCGAAAAATCCGGTAAGTTCTGTTATTTCACATTTGGCTAGGTATAATTGTAATGACGGTCAACTGAAGAATGCGTCGTACAACGCTATACCCGACTACCTTCAAATTCTGTCTTTATTTTCTTATCGATATCCGATATAGGTCTCGTCATCTATATAAAACAACCAATACTTCTCACCCCTTCAAAACCTCGACTCAGTGGCGTAGAGTAATGTTTAGGGTTAATTTGTCAAAACAAATTTGTTGAAATGTATCGATTACAAAAATGAAAACTATGTATGAATAATATCATATATATATATATATATATAAAATATATATATATATATATATATATATATATATATATATATATATATATATTACTTTTTAATGACTCTTACAGTTATCTTCATCCTCTGATGACGAACCTTCAGCACCTGTATTCACTAAAACCGGGACTGTTGAGGCGTCTATAAGATGGTCCAGTTCCGACATCGTTTTATTTTCTTCACCAATTACATGGGCTATGCACTTGGTCCAGTTCTCGGCTGTAACACTATTTTAATGTGTTATTTAGAAGCACTTTAAGATTCTTCAGTCTAAACTCTGTATTATTCCTGGTTATTTCACCTGTTACTTGTGTCCAAATCAGCTCAATAGGGTTCAGTTTGCAATGGTAAGGAGATAGCATAAAACGAAAACTTCTTCGTTCTATGCCATTTCGTCAATATCATACTTCCTATAGAATTACTTGTGAAGTTTGGCGATTGAAAGGAGTTCTCTTCGAACCAGATTTCCTTCGTATTGAATATTCTTTTCTGACAACCACCTGATGATGTCTGGTTTTCGCCACAAACTTGTTGGTATTATTTCTACTTGCCGCGAATGGTAGCCTGCGTTTATTGACTATTGAACCGCTTTGATGCTTCAAAGGATCATAAGCATTCAATATCATGTTATCTCTTTGCGATAGAGGCGACTTTTTGAATCCTCTAACTTGTGCCCAAATCAGCTCCATAGGGTTCAGTTCGCAATGGTAAGGAGGAACACGGAGAACTTCTCCGTTCTATGCCATTTCGTCAATATTATACTTTTCAAGAATTGCTTGTGAAGTTTGGCGATTGAAAGGAGTTCTCTCCTAACCAGATTTTCTTCGTATTGAAGATTCTCTTCTGACAACCACCTGATGATGTCTGGTTTTCGCCACGAACTTGTTGGTATTATTTCTAATTGCTGCGAATGGTAGTCCGTGTTATACAGCACTATAATCTTTCCTCTTGGAATTAAATTGAACAGTTGTTCAAAATATACCTGAAAAACTTCATGTCTTCGTGGTAGTCACCAGTGCCGCCATCTACAAAACCGTTAGCACCATCTATATGGGTTATTATTATTCGTCGTCCTTTTCCAGATATTACATGAACCCCTGTTGATAATCCTCGTAGGTTTGCTTGTGGGGAATATTATACTTTTTACCAACCCAGACTTATATCCTTCATTAACCAAAGTCTCGTTGAGATGAAAATATAACTCTGTTCAGCAAGATAATTTCTCAATGACCTCAAATATTGTCGTCCCCAACCTACAATTTCTTCTCTTGTTTATGAGAACTAATTTCCTTTTATGTTTTTCCCAGCAGAAATTCAGAACCTAACACAGTTTGGTTTTGGATAATAAAGGCAAGATAAGATTGTGTATTATCACAAAAGTAGGAATTTCTTCCCGAAAATGAAAAACTATGCATTGTTCTTCGAATGTTGATCTTGGAGCCTTAAATTATCGTTCGGGATCTCCTTGGAGGTACCTTCGAAGGTTTCACTATACCATTTACAGATTTTCGCTCCGCAAGAAGTTTGTAAATGGTTGACATTTCAATTCCCGTCATTTTCGCATGATTTACATTTTTATCGACTATTGAACCACTTTGATGCTTCAAAAGATCATAAACATTCAATATTTTTAGGTTATCTCTTTGCGATAGAGGGGACTTTGTGAACTCTCTAACTGGCGTTAAACTTGACAAGTTTTCCATTGTTCTTCAAATTCACAATATTCACACAAACAACATCACAGGATGTTAACTAATGCAGGAATGATAATGAATCTTCGGCGATTAAAAAATCACTTTGAACACTGTCAATACCTAAATACCTAAGTAATGTAAGTACATCTCTTGTGAGATAATGAATAAATAGGTTTAATTAATAGAAAAATCAGGTCATCCCTTTGCAAACGTGCTTGAGGATATATTATCATAATGCAATACTTTGAATTCACCAATTAGGAGAAACTACCCTTTATCTGTTATATCTTTCTATTATAATTTCCAAGAATATAAGTAGAGATGACAAGAATTATATCTTTACTTCTTTTGAATATGTAGTACGAGGGTGATCTGAAATTTCCGACCTAACAAAGATACAAGACATTTTTTCTGAATACTGCTATTTTATTTTTCAACATAGTCTCTTTGTAACTTTACACAATTTTCCCAGCGATGTTCCCATCTCTGTAGCCCGCCCAAATAGTACTCGGCGTTTTTCTCTGCAAAATAACGATTCACGAAGGGGATTGCCTCTTCATTTGACGAAAATCTCTGTTCTCCCAGGTGAAATTTTTAGAAGAGGAGATAAAGATAAGTCGCTTGGGGCTCGATCAGGTGAGTAAGGCGAATGGACATGCAGTTCAAACCGTAATTCATGGATTTTCGCCCTGGCAACCGCTGAGGTGAGAGACGGTGCGTTGTCTTGGTGAAACAGGATTTTCTTTTTCTGTAAATGTGGTAATTTCTTCGAAGCTCTACTTTTAGCTTGTAAACTAATGATGCGCAGTATGTTGCTGTGATGGTTTTTTCTTTTTGAAGATAATCGATCGAAATAACCTCATGAATATTCCAAAAATAGACGCCATCACTTTCACAGCCGAAGAAACAATGCTTGCTTATTTTGAAATCGGTTTCCCCTTTGCAGTTCATTGCCTGAACTGTATTTTTGTTTCTGGCGTTTGATGGAATATCACAGTTTCATATACAGTAATGAATTGGCTCCAAAATTCAGATTTATCGTGCCCAAATTGCGCCAACAGAGCTTTGAAAATGTTCATTCGAACACCTTTTGGTCTAATGTATGCAAACGCGGCACCCAATGGAGGACAGCTTTCTCATGTGAAAATGTTGATTGAATATGTGGAAAAGACGTTCTTTTGACATGTTCATAACCTCTGCCATTTCTCTCACATTAATTTGGTGGTTGTCTAGCACCATTTGTTGAATTTTGGCGATTTCATCGTCGGTAGTTGCACATCGTCTTCTAAGCTCTTACAGCCACGTTCAAATTCAGCTGCCAAAAATTTCACTGTGGTAAATGATAGTACAGAGTCCCTATACCCAGAAACCAATTCATCTTTAATTTGCATAAGCTTATTGCCTTCCAAAAACAAATATTTAATGACAGCTCGATACGCGATTTGCTCCATCTTCAAAAAAACACTCAAATTAACTTATTCAAACTGTTCCAAAAGAACTGTGCGTCCAAAATGGCTGAAATTTTGGTGAGTCACTATCAAAAGATGGAGAATGAAAACTCAATAGCTTTTATTTACGAGTGCTGGCATCTTCACGTAGAGGTCGGAAACGTTTCGGACCATCCACGTAGCGTAACGAGAAAGAATGAAATGGGTACATACACTGTTTTGTATCCGGAAATTTGAAATAAAAAGCAAAAATCTTTGAATCATTTGAAGCGATATACATGTGCAATTGTTTTTTCCTATCATCGAAACTTTTTTTATAAGCGCCTTCAAGGATATCCTTCAACTACTTCTGCGAATTTTCTTTTATGATGCCTATGGAATCAAATCTGGTTCCCTGGAGCGGAAATTTCAGTCTGGAGAAGAGCAAATAGTTGCACGGACCTAGATCAGGCGAATAAGGCGGCTGCTCGATAAAATTTATCGAGTGTTTGGACTTAATATCGTTAATGATCGATGATATGGTGCGTTATCGTCATGCAAAATCCACGAATCCGGCCGTTTACGGCGAATATTTGCACGCAAATGTCTCAAAACGGTTAAATAGAAGTTCTTATTGACCGTTTGACCTTTTGCGGACCGAATTCATGATGAACCACACGACGAATATCGAAGAAAACAATCAGCATTGTCTTGATTTGCGAAGGACTTTGCCGAGGTTTTTTCGGTTTTCGCTCATTTTTTTCCACCCATTCCGATGATTGTTGGCTCGTTAGTGTGTCGTATTCATAGACCCATGATTCATCACCAGTTATGATCCTTCCCATGTACGTGGGATCAGAATTCGCACGATTCAGCATGTCTGCAGCTATTTGCATCCGGTACTGTTTTTGAAAATTCAGCACCAAAATCAAACGAGCGGTTTCATGAAAGACGTTGAGATCGAGAGCTATCTCTCTAACACTGGCATGACGATTTTCGAATACCATTTCCCTGTTTTTTCGGACGTTATCGTCGGTTAGAGAGGTCGAAGTCGTCCGGACCGAGTCAAATCTTCGACGATCTCCTGACCGTCTTTAAAGTCTTTGTACCGTTCGTACACTTGGGTTTTCGATAAAACAGAGTCTCCATAAGCCTTTCCAGCATTCCCAACGATTCAGCACACGAAATTTCATTCAAAATACAAAATTTGAGACAAACTCTTTGTTCAATATTTTTTTCCATTGTAAAATTCGCAAAGTACCACTGAGGTCGATTGGTTTCAACAGCTGTCGTATACAAACTAGTTGACAGATCGCGCCCATGTTTGGCATAATAATTAACGACAGTCCTACCAACATACAGAAATTTAAGATAATTTAAAATACTCAATTCGGGAAATTAAAATGAGAATTTCCGAATACTTTCTTGTCACAAAGTATGTGACCGCATAGAAAGTTACATTGGACTACAGACTTCTTAGGTAAATATTGCATTCGATTTGTCTGGATCCAGTCTACAGAATAAGTCCAAACAGGACAAACTCGCGAGGGCCGTATCGAGAAATCGATCATTTTTTGTTCACATGAGAGTACATCGTAGAACAGTTTGAAACTTTGCTTGGTGTACGTACAATATATAAATATAATATAGATATACTGGTTCCTGCACATTTAATGCAACGCTATATTGGATTATAAAGCTAAATCGAACCAGTGAGCACATGCTCATAACCTCCTTGTCGAATATTGATTTATTACTCTACACCTTTTCTGAATGGAATATACCAAGTTATTTTTCCTCGACCAGTATATTATGAGCTGGTGGAAATAATGATCTATGGTAAATGCATACGTTGTAAGTAGAAATCTATTTTATTATCTCGGTTAGAAAGTACTGAACCTAATTTTGTGGACACACAATGGGAAATTTGCAGGAACCGCCTCCGAGAAGAGCCATAATCAATCAGTTTCTATGTGGAAAACCAATCCAGCTCTGTTGATTTTTAATGTGGACTTGAGATCAATGTACCAAGGATTACTTCTCATCAAAATTTGGCGAACTTTCACAGAAAGCAATTTTCAGCATATTGTGTGCGGGGACCTATTGAAACGTAGGCCACTAATGAATTTCTAATAGATGAAAGAGAACTATATATTTAGAATCGGTGCCAAAAGAGTGCATATCCCAAAATATTATTTAATAATATTCTATCATCCTTAATTGCTTTATGGAACTATTCACAAAGGATGACAGACTTGAAATAACAATTATCATAACTGGCACGATGTCAAATAATTATTTCCCTTTGTTTGAAGACAGATTTAGTCTGAATGGAAAATCCGTGATACCGATCCGAAAGAGTTTACAATTCTTATTTTTAGACAATCGAGATATATTCGGCACAAACTATTTTTAGGCCAACAAAAAAAATGAGCGTTGATCTTGAGTATTGCAACAGGTGAATGAGGCGAAAAATTGCAAAATGATTTATTATTATTATTGAATAAGGAAAGAAGCTATACTATGAATATTCGAGCTTAAAATAACTAATTTTTTATATCATTCTAATAATTAATAATGAGTTTTTTATAAATATCATGAACCACACTGAGACGAGTTGTTTGAAAGGTTGAGATAGTCGAAATGCTATCACTCGCGAAATCCCTATTTTCTTGATTACATCATTGGGGTGATAAAAATGAATGCTTTCATCGCAATTTTCCTGCGTGTGGGAAACGATGAAAACAGCTTGATATTATATGATCCTACAAACATATTATCTAACTCAAGATTTTTCTATTAAAAAAAATTTCTTGGGATGTTTCTCTGATATTTCTGCCATCAATCTTACTCTTTAGTTTCAGAGCGAAAACTCAACTTTCCCGCTTCTGCGTTTGCGGAAAACTATGGAAATAGTCTAATTCTATATCATCCTACAAACATAAAAGCCAACTGAAGATTATTTAACTCCAAAAAGTGTTTTTTTGTGTGGGATTGTTAGTCCCCCATAGGGCGCCACCCCAGGTGACGGATAGGAGAAAGCTCGCCAGATATGGAGGGCCAGCAAATCAAATACCCGGGGCGGACCGAAACTAGCGCACAGCTTTGATAAAGTGCAGCAGTTTTATCAAAACTAGCCTACAGCATGGGAAGAATGACTTCCAAGTGGTGCAGTTCTAGAAAATGGAAAGCGTGGTTGCAACAACTTTAATGTTTTCCGTTGGATGATAGAGTTATGGTACTGAATTTGTAAACTTCCCACAGGATACTCAACATCATTCACATATATGCCCCCACAAACGACGAACCCGAAGAAGACGTTGAGAGCTTTTACAACAATCTGGGTAAAGCTCTCAAAACCACTAAAAAGGGGTGAAATAACCATAGTCATGGCAGAGTACAACGCTAAAGTCAGACAAGGAGACGAAGGGGACACTGTGGGTAAATATGGTCTTGGCGAGAGAAATGCAAGAGGAGATAGACTTGTGCAATTTTGCACGGAAAACAATTTTTTGATCTCAAACACGTTAGACGACTACAAGCTGCGCCCTAGACGACTTCTTCTTGGTAGACCAAAAATATAAGAAGTTTGTTAAATCAGTCAAAATATACCACGGTTCAGACATCAACTCCGTTCATAATCCGATTGTAATGACTATGAAAATGCAGCGTTTTATAAAAACTGTAAAACAAAGAATAAACCGAAAAATAGAGATAAGGAAATTAATAGAAATTGAGACAAGAAAACAAGTTCAAACAAACATAGAAGAAATAGATGAAACAGATGTAGAAACTAAATGGAACAACACCAAAGACGTGTATAAAATGATATAGGATATACAAACAACAATAAAAAACAAGAATAGATGACGCCAAACATATTAGAGTTGATGAAACCAGAAGACAATTTGAAAGAAATGAAATAAAATACAGAGAGCTCAACAAAATAATACGCAGAAAGTGGTGGGAAGACAAAGATGAATGGCTATCGGAAAAATGCAGTGAATTTGAGGCATTTCAAGGAAAATATAACTCCTCGATGTGCACAAAAAAGTGAAGGAATTTACTGGAAAGAGCCGTAAACGAATCGCAGCGATTATGAAAAACATGAACAATGAAATAATAATAAAAGTTGAAGACAAGATCGAGAGATGGGAAGAATATATAAGAACACTTGTCGAAGATGATAGGCTAAATGAAGGAGTGAATTTGGAAGATTCAGAAGAAACAGGTCTAAATATAACAAAAAGCGAAGTAATAGATGCAATCAAGATGCAAAAAAATTGTGAGGCTACAGGACCAGATGAAATCCCTTAAGATCAAGAACAAGAAGAAACAGGCCTGAACCTATTGATAAAACTTTTCAACTATATCTATATACAGTTCAGGAAAAATACCCTCTAACTGGCTAAAATCAACTTCTGTAGCTTTGCCAAAAAAGTCGAATAACTCAGACTGCGATGACTATCGGATGATAAGTCTAATGTCCCATGCACCCAAGGTATTTCTGAGAATCATCCACACAAGGATATATCGAAAATGTGAAAGCCAAGTAGACGCATGACGTCTACTACGTCATGCGTTTGGTTTCCAAATTGGTGTAGGAACATGTGAGGCAGTATTCTCTTTAAACGTCCTCACATAGAGATGTTGCGACATGAATGTTGATATATGCTTGTTTCATCGATTATAGCAAAGCATTCGACTGCGTAAAACATTAAAAGCTATTAGAAATTCTTAAAACTACAGACATAGACAAGAAAGAACTTCGCATCATATATGAATTATACTGGAACCAAACTGCAGGGGTTAGGGTAGATCAAATGGCATCTGAAACAATATCAATCAAAAAAGGGGTCCGTCAGGGCTGAATTCTATAGCCTCTATTATTTAATATATACTCGGAGGCAATATTCCGAGAAGCTTTAGATAGTGAAATCGGTGGTATCAAAATCAATCGACACAATATAAACAACATAAGATACGAAGATGACACCGTCATAATTGCCAGTAGCATTGACAATCTGCAACACATGATAAACCGCATTACTGAATACTGCCAAGCTTCCAGTTTGTCTCTAATGTCTCCAAAAGAAAACTAATGGTATTCTCAAAAAGGAGGGTCGAAGTCCTACGCATTCGGTTGAGCAATATCGAACAGGTTTCCTTCAAGTACCTAGGCACAAGCATAAATGATCGGTGAGACTTGAAAAAGGAAATTAGATCACGAATCGAGCAGGCCAGAGAAACTCATAAACATGAAAATTTTCTTCACCCGAACAGATATCAACTCAAAATGCGGATGATAAGGTGTTATGTGTTCTCGGTTCTTTTATATGGATGCGAGTCTTGAACTCTTGATTCGGGTATGGTTAGACGCATTAATGCCTTTGAGATGTATCTTTACAGAAGAATACTGAAAATAACATGGACCATGGAGTGAAGTATAGTATTTTTTGCAATTTTTCATAATTTCCGCCAAATTGTTGCTTCTTGGAGTTGAGATTATAATTTACAATCTGCACTCTCGTTGAAATTTAATTATTTATGAAATTACAATTGCAAAATAGAACATTCAACTGAGTAGTTTCAATTTGCTTTTTATTTTCTCGAAACTTTTTCAAGTTATTTTGTAATAGAGATTGAGAAATACGGTATCTCCTGTAATTTCTTTATTGTCGTCATAATTTTTTAGCTGTGTATAGCTCCTAATGTCGTTGTGTCAATACCGTATTATCAATGTAAAGAACAAAATATTGAACTATGTGCAGTTCGCTTTGTTGAGTACTAAAAAAGTAAAAATGAGATTGAAGGCAAAAATAACCAAAAATCGTCTCTAAAAATTTTTTTTGAGATGAATAATCTGCAGTTGTCTTTTATGTTTGTGAGGTAACATGGCTTTAGACTATTTTCATTGTTTCCAGCGAGCGCAGAAGCGGGAAAATTGAGTTTTTGCACTGAAAGGGGCTAAAAGTAATATTAATGGCAAAAATATCTAACTTCATCAATAAAAAATATTTTTGAATTGAGAAATCTTCAGTTGGATATCATCTGGATGGGATATTATAATATTGAGCTGTTTTCATTATTTCTCGCATGTACAGACATGGGGAAACAAATGCAAAAACAGTTTTTTTGCAATTTTGGAGGTACCGCACCATCAGATGAAATCTAAAAAATGAAGAGACTTTTTGACAGCAAAAACCAAACGCCGTAGAAACTGAATCTGCTGAAACATCCATCAAGGGTAAGGAAAAAATTTTTGAAGAAAGAAATTTCTTCTTTGGCGTTTGCGGGGGTCAATAATTACGAAAAAATTCTGCATATTTTGTAAGGTGGTTAACAGTGTTCATGAATTTTTTCAGATTTTTCAAGTGTTCAGTATACGAGGAAAAAATAAAGTGTGAAAAAAAATGTTTTTTAATGCTGGGAGCACAGGGAAGGGAAGAGGGAGCTTAAAATTACGATGAAAGCTTTTCATTTGATCACATCAATTATGTAATTAAGGAAAAAAATGACTGAGAGTTTTTCGACTATCTTAACGGGGGTACCCTTTGGCTCAGTTATTCACAGTAAAAAGGCGCTTATAAAGTTATTGGCTTAACAGCGAATATTATAGAAAAATAAAATTACCACTTCTTTTTTGTGAATTTTTGTTAGTCCGAACGAAGGAAAATACTTTTGTATTTTCTTTATTTCTTGTGTTTCAAGTAAAAATCGAAAACTGGCTATTACATTTCATGAAGATGAAAAATAAACTATTTTATGCAGTTCATGTATATTTAATTAGCTTCTGCTACTACAATACAATAACAAATAATTATGTAGTTCACAACAAAATTCAAAGGCAATCCATTGAAAATTTTCAAGCCAGGTTGAACAGAGACTTTTTTAAACACCTAGTCTTAAATTTACTGATATTATAATCCTCCCCGGTCCTTCAGGTCATCCGATATCATGGTTGATCTTTTTAGAAGAAAATGGGAAAGATATGGTGCTGCCAAATTATTAATTATTTAATAAATGAAAACTAAACTAGCTTCCTCTATCATATTTTGGATTTTAATGAATTTCAAAGAACGCAGCATGTTATCTATCCTCGTGTACTTATTGCACCCTAATAAAACCCTCATTGCTCTGTTTTGCAAAATCTGCAATCTGTCTATATCTTCTTGGGTGCATCCCTACATTACTGATATGCAATATGTTAATTGGGGATGAACTATCGTATTATAGACAATTCGTTTCGACCAATCAGATAATCTTCCGGATATCCTACGAAAATAACCAATTTTCTCACCAAGTTTTTTACACATATAATTAATATGGGTACTGAGTGTCAACTGCGGATCCAATTGAACTCCAAGATACATAATATCGCTCACTTGTTTGTTCTACAGTGTCATCCCCAATACTAATTTTCAAGTTTTCATCTTTAAACACCCTACAGTTCTGCCGTGATCCAAATACAATGAACTTTGTCTTTTGTGAATTTAACTTCAATTTCTTGAGAGCAAGCCAATTGTAAAAAATTTTCAATTGTCTATCGAAAATTCATATCGTTCATGATATTCATAGCTGTAAAATTAGAGTTATCTGTCAATTAGCAGTGATCCATGAAGGATAATTATACTCATTCTGATGATATGCAATTTTTTTATGGATTCGCAAATAAATCGAAAGAAGCTTGGAGATTGAACCAGAACATATATCCCAATAGTTCTTCCATGCGCTAAAAGATTTGAATATTTCATCCAAGCTCAACAGGGAGTTTTAACCCAGCGGTAGGGTGTGGTATATATTTGGATGTAACGTGAACACTAATGTATTACTGGTTGTCGACTTTTGTTTAGCTTTTCTCTAGTTTGAACTCAGCTGTCAGTTGACTGCAGAAGAAGTAACAGTGTGAATAATATCTCTGAAGTTTGTGACATTCCACCGAACTGAAACGTCTGTATTTTTTAGCCGGAAACCCTATTTGCAGCGGAAGGTATTGTGCTGCTGGAACCAGAAACAGTGGAACTCGTCATGGTTAGATCAAAGCCGAAACAAGCACAGATTGCTTCCACATTTCCACCTTATGCAAAAATAGTTCCTGGACGTAAGATTCTTATGGGGGATAACTTATTCTCACAGACGAGGTATTGAAACATTGTGAAGAAGGCAACAACAACTTCATTTGCTTGTTCAAGAATTCTATCCACCTACCTCACACCTTGGACTCGGATTTTTTCGTCCTTTCAAAGGATGCTGGAGGGGGATTTTAGATGAGTCTAATCCAACATTGGGATCATTAGATGAAAAAGATTTTCCCCAGCTCTTGAACATGACACTTACTAAGATAAACACAAAAAGATGGTGAAGGAGGAAATGTAATTGAAAGAGATTGGATTTTATCATTTAGAACAACAGGCATATTTACTCTCAACTCTTAGGAAGTATTGAAAAGAATACCTGGTTTCGAAACGAATAAAAACGACATATAAAATGCCCTAGCATATCTGAAAGAGCATTGACATCTGTCTATTCCTACAAGAAAAAATTTGAAACAAACAAAAATTTCTGTAGAAGCTGAAAAAGTGTGAGTGATATGCAGAGAGATTTCAGGAGAATATCTTGATCCATTCTCCATAAACTTCGAGTAGGTCATCTAACTTGGGTACACGGGTACATTCAAGAAAAAAATCTTACTTTTCTATCGGGGAAAAAGTCTTTTCATAGAAAGTTATATTTTCTTACCTGTAAGTAGAGATAAAATGTCAAACGTGTTCCCGCCACAGAAAGAAATCATTAATCACTTGAAAAAGGCAAAATTTTGAGTACACAAAACTCATTTAAAATTGAATTAGCAATCACCAACTGGTGAAAAAAAAAGGGAGTTTACCATTGAAACAAGAGAGTTGGGACTACTTTCGATAGAACCGGAAGTTGTGGAAATTTGATAATATTCTAGTTCGCGAGAACATCTCTGAAAAATCCATATAATAAACAAGCATACAATGATAATCGAAGAGTCAGCTGTTACTAAACTACTAGATGCCGAAATCACATTCACTCTGAACCGATCAAAGTCGGCGTTTTGAATTGAAATTAATTTTCGCGGTAAAACGGACGAGACTTAACGGCAACAATTTGTTGTATATCTACTGAAATAACTTTCTTAACGTTTTTGTTATTTTACTCACTAGATTATCTTGTCTGTCAGCATCGGCACCTCTCGCTAATAATAGTTTGATAACTTCTTCGTGCCCATCTGCTGCCGCTCTTTGTAATGCGGTGCATCCTTCCCCATCCGGCGAATCGACCTCCTTGGGCGCCGCCACACCCAAGAGCAACCTGACCACAGAGCCGTGCCCCCCTTGTGCTGCCAAATGAAGGGCCGATCGGCCCATTTCGTCTCTCGAGAATCGCACGCATCTCTGTCCGCCCAGGAGACGAGCGCACGCCGCTGCATTCCCTTTGCGGCTGCCGCACGGAGAGCCGCGGTCGATGTGCTGCCCCCTGAGCCCCCGCCGCTCCCTGCGCTGCCGCCTGCGCTCATCCAGTGCCATCCGTCATCCTGAAAAAAAAGAATAGGTAAATAAATATAGGGTACGAGTCATTTTAATGAAAATATTATAGTTTCAACTAGGTTAACAACTTGTATCGAATTGTTGAAATGCTGGGAAAATAGAGTATATGAAAGGAGAAGAAATTTATTTGCCAAATATATTTTCATTTCCTTCTATATCTACATAAAACATGGATCCATCAATGCACACCAGGGTCGAAAAAGCATCTGCTGAGTGTATTTTAGGATGTGCATGGAATATTTTTCATCGACTATCTGAAGAAAGGCCAGACGATCAACAACTTACTCGGCCGATTAAGTGGCGAGATCAAGCGCAAACGACTTTATATGGCAAAGAGAAAACATTGTTTCATCAAGATAATGAACCAATCCATTAGTAATGGAGATGACGATTTACTTTTGTAATTATTGCTGCACCCACCCTTTACTTTATCAGGCACTCAGTGATTGCTGGCTCGTTGCTGATTTGAGAATGATGCTCGAGGCAAAAGGATATGGCTCGGGCGAAGAGGCTATTATCGAAACTAATATTTATTTTGAGGACAAAGATGAAACGTTCTACAAGAAAGGCATAGAAATGTTAGGAAAGCGTTGGAATGTAGAAGTATATAGATGAATAAATTACAATTGTATTTTCATTGGTTACTCCTAGGGTTTCATCAAGTCAAGCAGATTAAATTTTTTTCGAAAAGCTCGACTTGAGTTGAAATTCAAGCCTTAGAAAAATCAGAGGTTCGACTTGACTTCATTTTGTAATGCAAAAGCTTGATTTGACATCAACCTCATCCAAGCTACTTGAGAGCTTGATACTTGTGAGCGCATACAGTTAAGTTCACTTTCTAGAAATAGGCAGTATATTTGTTGATAGAGTTAAGTGTTTGCATATTTCATATCACGTGGTGAGCAGTGGTAACGTCATCAGAGACGGCTAACTCACGCAGGGACCTAATAGAGGCTGGTATAAGCTTCCTCCCAACTCCTCCTTAAGCTGGTCTGGGCATTCTTTTGTCCTAAGGTTGAGAAATCGGTTCCGAAGGCGGAGGAACTCGACTACGTCGAGTTAACGCCATAAGGATGCAGAAGGCAACGGGAAACCACTGCATAACCCAACCTTCCCAAGTACAATCGTCATGCTGTTTAATACTAAATTATATACCGGAGTAAGTCCCTCATTCGGATCTCCGAGGGGGGACGGTCTCAAACGATGTGATGGGAATGAAGATGATGAAGAAGAGAAAGGTAACGAAGGTTGCCACATGGAATGTTAGGAGTTTGTATGAAATGACAAAAGTGGAATGAGCTATTAAAGAGATGGAGAGACTGAAGGTTGATGTTCTGGGAATAAGTGAAATGCGATGGAAGAGAAGCGGATCACTGAATATGCCCTACTACGCTGGAAACGATGAGCCTGGACACTGAAGAGGAGTAGGATTCATCGTCACCAAGGCTGTCAACACGACTGTTTTGAACTTTATACCTCACTCGGACAGGGTGTGCATGCTTCAACTAAATGGTACATTCAAAATGAATCTTATACAAGTGTATGCACCCACAGTGGACAGCGATGATGAAGAAATAGAACGCTTCTATGAAGAACTGAAAAGCCTTATACGAATAACAAAGAAGGAACAAGTCAATATTGTAATGGGCGACTTCAACGCCAAAGTTGGTGCCGAGGAAACCCCAGCAGTGACAGGGAAGTTTGGACTAGGAGATCGTAATTTAAGAGGCGAAAGATTGATTGAATTTTGTCAAGAAGAAGAGATGTTTCTCACCAATACCTTTTTTCAACAACCTGCTAGAAGACTCTACATATGGAGATCACTCAGAGTTCATTGTTCGAAATCAAATTGACTTTATTGCGATCAACAAAAGGATCAGGAATGCAGTGATATCGTCAAAGGCTTACTCTTGTGTAGGTATTGGATATTGGAACAGATTTGCAGAAGAAATTGTCTGCAGTTTCAATGATGCACTAAGAAATTTTGAAGATGTCGATGTGGAGGAGATGTTGATGAAAGTGAAACGAATAATCAATGAGTTAAGTAAACAACACTTGAAACCAGCAAGAAGGCCGCACAAAGAGTGGATGACAAACGAAATTTTAACACTTATGGAGGAGAGAAGAAAATGGCTGAATGTTGACCGAATGAAATACCGAGATGCGCACAAATGTATTCAAAGAAAAGTCAGAGAAGCTAAGCAACGTAGAGAAGAGGAAACATGTCGAGAATTAGAACAGCTGCAAGAACATGATTCGTTTAATCTCGACGAGGAAGAGTGATCTTCAAGATCAACTTGGCAACACTGTCAACGAGACCGATGACAAAAAGCGAATATGGGAGGAATGCGTTCAGCAGCTCTTCCATGATGTGAGAGAAGAATCACAAAGCTTGCAAGAAGCGAGTACGAGACCAAACATCCTGGAAGATGAAGTTCGATATGCAATTAAACAACTCAACAATGGAAAGGCCACTGGCCCAGACGACGTACATGGATAGGTTCTGAAGCTGCTTGATGATGGAGCAGTTGAATATCTCACCAGAATGTTCAACAAAGTATACAGAGACGGCAAATTGCCAGTGGTTTGGTTGAAATCTTATTTAATCATTCTGCCGAAGAAACCCAATGTCAGGAAATGTGAAGACCACTGCACTATTAGTCTCTTGAGACACGTCCTTAAAGTATATCTCAAGATTATACTTAAGAGAATATACAGACAATGTGATGAACACATCTCTAGCGAATTTTGACAAGAGATGCGCTGTTTGGCTTGCAGGTGCTAGTGCAGAGAAGCTTTGATAAGAACGTCGATGTATTTGCCTGTTTTATCGACTATAAAAAAACCTTTGACAAGGTCAGACACACTCGACTCATCGGGATACTGAAGGATGTTTGTGTGGATGACAGAAATGTTTATACTATTGCAAGTTTGTATTGGAATCAAGTGGTGTCAGTTCTCGTGGACTCTGATGAGACAAGAGACATCCAAATCGTAAGAGGAGTGAGGCAGGGATGCGTGCTTTCACCTACACTTTTCAACCTCTATTCGTAAAAAATAATGGCTGAAGCTTTGGAGGGTGCGACTGAAGGAATTTCAGTGAATGGAATACTTGTCAACAACATCAGGTACGCAGATAACACAGTTCTTATTATCTCGTAGGCAGAAGGCCTACAACAGCTACTAGACCGAGTACATGTTGCCAGCAGAAAGTATGGTATTCAAATAAATGTCAAAAATACGAAGCTTATGGTAATTAATAAGAGAGATGATGTACCGGCTACGCTACATCTGGATGTTATTCTTAATGGTAAACCCAAAGTCTCCCTCGAAATTTTGCTTTGTCGGAATTTTTATTTTCAAATCAGTTCTGTTATTTCTAAATTGACAGGACTGTCATTGTGAAAGTTTATCAAGTGGATTGTACCGTAAAGTTCAATGAGTGTATAGCTAAGATAATACGAATACACATCTCTGAATAAATAAATTTCTTCAAACGAGCAAATAAATTTCATGAGAGGGTAAGAAAATGAAAAACAAAATCCTAACCTATTCTTGCCTTTCTATGAAGAAAACTATCTATTTATCGGGGTGAAGACATATTTCTTTTCCGCACTGTATTCAGTGATATGATGCTATATTCAAATATCTAAAAATATTCGATTATTTTTATTCACATGCTGCAACATAACATAACTAATAAATATACTTCCCATTCATAAAAGAAACAAGTTTTCAAAATAACAAATAAAACGATGACCCGAAATGTTGTTCGTGAATGAAGAAAAGGAACAACAATTCAAATAGTCAGGAAGAAATGCGCGATTGATATTCATAACCATGATTTCACGATGACACATAACTAGCAAACAAAGGTCAAATTTAACATGAAACTCGTTGGAATTCAGGATTCGAAACGAAAGATTTCCCAGAGTTTCGGGATAAATTTAAACAAAAGTATTCTTATGCATTGAATTATTTCGAGGAAATATTTGTTTTATTCGAATACATGAACGTAACGTAAATATGCAATAATTGTCATTTTTTAGCGACCTAGATCAAGGTTTGAAAAATTATTATTTAACTCAGCTTTTCGATTATGTGAAAGTAACATTCCTCATTTTATAATTTATTTAATTTCCAATAAAATCGAAGTAATTAGCATTTTTGTGAGCTGGTAACCCGCCACTGCACGAGATTTTCAACCCACGTTGGGACATAAAATATTTTTATTCGTTAGAAATAGAAATACATTACACGATCGTATATCATTAGAGTTTTGTTGAAAAGTTATGATCAATGTGAAGATTTCTTATTCCAAGTAGAAGAAACAATTTTGAAAATTTGCGTTAGAGTAAACCTGCTAAATCTAATTTTAATGTTTTGTTCATACAAACTATAGGCACTAACGATATATAAGAAATCATGAAGTAACTAAAAACCAATTCTGATGCGGGCAACGACATGATAAGGGATATTCTAAACTTTGAGAGTGAATTGATTCCAATACTTGTCCGACTTACCAACAAGTGTTTCAATACCGGTGTATTTCCACAGGAGTGGGAATAAAATAGGCATGGAAAACTACAGACCAATGTGTAATCAGTGTGTTCTCAAAGATCATAGAGTCTGCAATAAAAAAACGAATGCTATCCTACTTGCAGAAAACTGTTGATGTGGACGAACATCAATATGGATTCATAAAAAATAGTAATACTAGGTTTATGTCTGGCATGATCGTTAATGATCTACCTATTAGTAGGTAAGCAGGTGTCGAAGGATCAGGATCATCGGGGGTGAAAGATAAAGATAAGAGAGGACGGGAATTCAAAATTGCTTTAATTTGTGTCAACAATGTGTACAAATGCACTAAAAAACTCAGTTCTAAACTTGGAATGGTTATCTTTTCAATCAGTGCAGCCCTGAATTTAACCACAATAAATGAGGATTCAACATAAAACTCATTACACATATTTATAGTAACAATTGGTCATAATATCATTAACGAATCGCTTACACTTATATTTTAGAATACCTTGGTAAAACCCTATATAGATTGTTTATTAATGGTTTCATCTAATTGTTATTCCACGAATACCGGGCGTCCAGGCTAGATGGGACATTAAAAGTATATGGAGAAAGGTTGACCGATTCGAGAAATTTTATTTTGTTGTCTTGAATGTTATTCAAACTAAGTTCTGAAAATATATTTAAGGTGTTGAATTTTTGTTTCAATTTATCGACAGGGTAAACTTCATTCAATGCGATTCTACTTTATTTTTATTTAAAATATTATTTATTAGTTTGGGATTGTAACCATTATTTTGGCTATTTGTTTAATCAAATTTAATTCTTTGTTGAAATTTTCTGATGATAACGGGATGTTAATCAATCTATGAATAAAACTATTGAATGCTGACATTTTATGTTGATATGGATGACACGACGAGTTATGTATTATAATATCTGTATGTGACGGCTTATGGTAAATTGCGAAAACATGTTTTCCATTTTCATTCGAAATTGTTACATCTAAGAAATTTATCGAATTATTGCTTTCTATTTCGGTTGTGAATCCAATTTTTGGATGTAATGAATTTATATGATTTTCGAAAATTTTAACTGTCTATCTGTTCCTGTGAAGCAAATAATGATATCGTCTACATAGCGATACCAGTATAAACAATATTTACTGAGTGGATGATTATGAATTAATTTCTCTAAGTTATTCATGAATATTTCTGCTAACAAAGGACTTAACGGATTGCCCATAATCAAGCCGTCTTCAATAGTATAATATTTGTTATTGAAATGGAAATAATTTTGATCTAAGCAAATTTGTAATAATGAAAGAATATCTGATTTAATGATAGTATTGACATGATTCTTTTTAATAATTCTTCAACTAAGTAATACGTATCTTTCGGAGGTATGTTAGGAAATAGATTCTTAACATCGAAAGAAATGAGTTTGGAATTAGGTGGTATAATTGTATCTTTGATATTGGCAATTAGTTCGTATGAATTTTGACCGAAAATTCATTAACTCCAATCCACAATCCCCGAATTATATTCGTTGATAAAACTTCATAAACTTAATCACCCTATTAGACCTGTTGTTTCTTATGTAACGGCAGCTTCTTTCAAACTTTCAAAATTCCTCAACGACTTGCTAATAAAACATTGCAATTTTAAATCTAAATTTTCGGTCAAAAATTCATACGAACTAATTGCCAATATCAAAGATACAATTATACCACCCAATTCCAAACTCATTTCTTTCGATGTTAAGAATCTATTTCCCAACATACTTCCGAAAGATACGTATTACTTAGTTGAAGAATTATTAGAAAAGAATCATGTCAATACTATCATTAAATCAGATATTCTTTCATTATTACAAATTTGTTTAGATCAAAATTATTTCTATTTCAATAACAAATATTATACTATTGAAGACGGCTTGATTATGGGCAATCCGTTAAGTCCTTTGTTAGCAGAAAGATTCATGAATAACTCAGAGAAATTAATTCATAATCATCCACTCAGTAAATATTGTTTATACTGGTATCGCTATGTAGACGATATCATCATTTGCTTCACAGGAACAGATAGACAGTTAAAAATTTTCGAAAATCATATAAATTCATTACATCCAAAAATTGGATTCATAACCGAAATAGAAAGCAATAATTCGATAAATTTCTTAGACCGCTGCTGTGGCAGTACCGGTTATCTTTGTTATTTCAAATGGCATAATGTATGTTTATATTTTTTAACTGTAGAAAATTAAATTCTGAACAATTTTTCTCATATTATTGCCACCTGAAATCAACCGAAAGGAAGATATGAATTTTTCAATCGGAATTTTGCGATTTTTGGTTGTCTTTTAGACATCAGAAAATACTAAAGATCATTTGATATCGATTATTTCTAGCTCGCTGTAACTAAAGAGGCTTATTCAGCAGAATTCAATGCATCTAGAGGCTTCAAGGTATACAGGGTGTTTTCAAAGCATGAGGCAAATCGTAGTGCATTCGAAGGTACAAAAGTCCGTTTTTTCAAATCAGAATACCTATTTTTGTACACGACATTTAAGAAAAACGAGAAGTCAGAATTCTGACCTGAATTACTTTGATGAAGATTTTGAGATGGATCTCGTATTGAGAGATCAAAATGCAAAGTTGAAAGATTTCCGGTTATATAATCTGGGAATTTTAGGTCCTAACGCAAGAAATTGTAATTTTTGGAATAAAATCGCGAATAACGCGTCAACATCAGGTATAACCAGAAGTGCCACACAATTGAAAATATTTTCGGAACTTAGTTCGAATAACATTCTAGACAACAGAAAAAATTCTCCAATGGGTCATTCTTTTCTCCATATTCTTTTAATGTCCTATCTCGCGTGGGCACCCGTTATATTGATTGGTGTTTTAGAGATGTTCTGCTGAAACAAAATCCCGGTAGTCGAATCACAAGACTTTATTTTGGATCGTTGCTCAAAAAAACTTGGGCAAAGGCAGCTTCAGTGGAAAATGCAATTTCAGAATTCAAATCCATTGATGTGGATCCTTTCACCCCAGATGTAGTACCGGAATGCGCTTTGAGTGAACAATCTACGAATGTATTATCTGAAACTCATAATGAACGGGCCACTGCAGCTACAATGGAGGTTTATAAAGAAGGCATTCCTTTCTCCATTTACTTTTAATCTCGCGTGGACACCCGGTATATTGATTGGTGTTTTAGAGATGTGGGATCTACGAGACTGAGTTCACAATTGTATTCGAGCTCTCTCTCTCTCTCTAGTCGTTGCTTGATTCCGAGCGTCGTGACTTATTCATGGTACAAGCCTCCTCCATGCTTCTCTGTCCTCCACGGTTCTCATGACT
Source organism: Cryptolaemus montrouzieri (assembly GCA_013387265.2). NCBI lineage: Eukaryota > Metazoa > Arthropoda > Insecta > Coleoptera > Coccinellidae > Cryptolaemus > Cryptolaemus montrouzieri. Next base: position 46,721,369 of record JABFTP020000062.1, read on the forward strand.
TCTGCCACTGACATATTTGTTAGGTCCTTGATTTGGTCCAAGAATCTAACAGGAGATCTGCCTCTCTTTCTTTTGCCGTCCACTTTCCTTGGACAACAATCTTCTGCATCCCGTCCTTCCGTATCACATGACCGAAATATTTAATTATGTGTTTCTGGATTGTTGGGAGCAGCCTTTCATGATCCTGAATTTTCAGTTCCTGAGTATGGACACGTTCGTTCTATGAGCCTCCCAAGGGATCCTTAGCATCCTGCGATAACACACCATCTCAAAAGCTTCTACTCTCCTGCGGCATGCTGCATTTAGCGTCCAGGATTCTGACCCATAGGTTGCGATGGAGAATATCAGTGCTTTAAGAAGTCTCATTTTGGTCATCTTACGGATTTTGTGGTCTTTCCATATTTTGTCCAGTCTGCCCAGAGCTTCCTTTGCCATCCCAATCCTTCTCTTGATTTCCTGTTCGGAGCCTCCTTTGTTGGTTATTTTTGCGCCAAGATAAATAACAGTGTCACTGACTTCTATATCATGGATGAGCTGAAGTGGTACTGGGATTGTCTGGGATCTGTCCACAATCAGCAGACAACATTTGGTCCTATTTAGTCGTAGTCCCGCCTCTAGACTAACAGCTTCCACACGTCGTAGAAGTTCAAGCATTTCCTGTTCGTTTTTTGCCAAAATTATCGTGTCATCTGCATAGCGTAAGTTTGACACTTTTTTTCCACCAATCGATATTTCGCCTTCCCAGTTTTCCAACGCCTTTCTCATAATCCATTCTCCATATATGTTAAAAAGAATTGGGGAGAGAATGCACCCCAATTCGAGCTACCTTAGTGAAATTGATCGTAGTATCACGGCCGACCCCCAATACTTCTGGACCTATATCAGGAATTTGAAAAAGTCTGATCAATTGCCCTCTTCAATGATTTTTTGTGACATGAGTAGCACTGATGGAGGTGAGATAGTTAATATGTTTGAGGGTTCTTTTGCTGAGACGTACGTTGATGAAAAAATAGTTCTCAATGACTGTAAGATATCGCAGCAGGTTGATGTGAATGAGCTGTGTCTAAGCCAGACGAAAGTCTTCGAAGGAATACAGAAACTAAAAATGAATTATAGTGTGGGACCAGATGGCATACCATCTGTAGTGTTGAAGAAGTGCGTTTTCTCTTTGGTTTCTCCACTGACGGACCTGTACAATTCTTCTCTGGGTTCTGGTGAATTTCCGTATTACTGGAAGAATAGCTTCATAGTACCTATTTTCAAAGCTGGTGATAAAGGTGATGTGGCTAATTATAGAGGGATTAGTATTCAGTCAGTGATTCCCAAGTTGATGGATAGCTTGGTTTGCAACTACCTTACATGGAGGTGTATGTCTGCGGTGATAAATGATCGGCTTTTCAAAGGGGAAATCCACAGTTATAAACCTACTTTTGTATATTAATGACATAAAAACTGCAATGGAGGACAGGCGGCAGGTTGATTCAATTTACACAGATTTTTCGAAAGTGTTCGACAAGGTGAACCATACTCAGTTAATTGAGAAATTACGCAAAATAGGTATAGGGGGATCAATGCTCTATTGACTCAACAGCTTCCTAAGGAGTCGTGTGCAGGCTGTGAAGTATAGGAGATTCACTTCATATTTCATTCCAGTTGTTTCATATGTACCACTTGGGACCTCTTTAATTCATTCTCTTCGTGAATGACATCTCTGTTGTTTTCAAAAACAGCAAATTCTTGTTGTTCGCTGATGATTTGAAAGTGTATTCAAGTATTTCTTCGATAAATGATGCTTTGTTGCTGTAAGAGGACTTAGATCGTCTTATAGTGTGGTGTAGTCTCAATCGTATGTTTCTGAATCCGGCTAAGTGCGTTGTCATAACTTTCTCTCGTGTGCGTTACCCTGCTCGATACCAGTACTTCCTGGATGAATCTGCTCTGCTGCCGATTCACTGAAAGACCTCGGTGTAGTGCTTGATACGAAAATCAGTTTCAGTACTCATATTGACAATATAAAGAAAAGAGCCCTAAGAACTTCAGGTTTCATCCAGAGAAACGGTCATAGCTTCTCAGAGACATCACTCAAAAGATTATATTGTGCATTAGTGAGGAGTATACTAGAGTATGGGTCTGTTGTGTGGTCACCTAGTCGTATTGTTGGTTCAAGCGCGCTCGAGAAAGTGCAGAGAAAATTCCTAAGGTCGATTGCCTTCAGTCGAGGTGTGTTTAGGGACCGTATAGACTACGTGGGGTTGGGATGTGGGTTGAATCTTCATACTCTAGCAAATCGGATGACTATGTTGGATTTATGTTTTGTGTTCAGACTCTTACGTGGTTTCGTTTCCTCTCCCGAACTACTTGGACGGGTTCAGTTCAACATTCCTGATAGGAGAACATTCTACACGGGGCTTTTTTATGTGCAAAGGTCAAAAACTAATTACAGACAGAATTTTTTCTTATCGAGATGTCTTACATATTTCAATTACAAGTCATTGCAGCTTGCGTTTTCTCAGTCTTCTTTCAAATCGCAAGTTATGAACTTTTTTGAATATTATGTTGTGTTTATATTCAGTACATTACATTTATTTCTTGTTTCTGTATCGAGGTTGTTTGCTACTAGAGCAGCTAAATTTTGAATCACTTTCTTAGCTGTTTCAGTTGATAATTGTCTTACTTTCTTGTTCGTAAACTTTTGTTCGATATTTTGTTATTTTCGATATTCTATCATTTAAAGACTTTGTGAATGAATGGGAATAAACCTGTATATATTATTATTTAAGAATGTTTATATTGATAATGAATAAATAAATAAATAAATAGATATATCATATCTCACAAACGAAACTGCAGACTACTTTTTCATATTGTAACTTCCAATTGTTGAATGTCTACCAAGATCTTTCATGAATATCTAGGAAACCAGATTCTATTGGAGAGTCATTTAATGATTTATAACTGATTGAATAGTTGGAGCTTCACGAAAAAGTTCGTTTTTATTAATTGTTTCATATTATAAGGCACTGTTCGAGCCGTAGCGATATGGACTAGTTGTGTGGGATGGGAAGATCTTTCTTAAAAATAACTAGTTCCTTATACGGCGTGTATACACGGATGAGATGATAAATATTCGTTCTCTGAGTGTAGCAGTTGTTTGTTCTTTTGTACATGGAAAACGTGAACTGAAAAACCATGTAAATCATCTCTACGAAACGTGAAGCAGGCAATAAGTTCATTTGGATACAGGTCATATTTGTAGAAGAACTGAAATTTTGTTTTCAGATATTGTGAGAAGAACTTTTTAAGTTTCTTTGATTTACTTGTGAAAAATTTAACAAATTGAAAAAACCTAAACAGTAGCCAATAAACTAACCAGGACCGTCGACTTCGAAACGAGTTTTCATAAATTAGAGGTCCAGATTTGAAGGTGTATTCATCTATTAGATGATCGACATCTCAGTCATATTATTTGAAATAATATGTTTTCCTTCTGTTCATTTCAATGCTGAGATGACTTTGTATCAGTTGTAATTCACGAGACAACCAATACCAAAACTAGAAAAAATGTTGAAATAAAAAACCTCGGATTACCCGGGGGCTTGTTAATTCTATTTATAGGAAGAATCAAATGAATAAGCTATAAATACTTTTCGAATTTAGAAGAATATGAAACATATAATAATAAATTGAATAGTCTAATTAGAACAAGTAAAAATAAGTATTATATATCATATATCTCATATATAAATTGAGCAGGGCAGCTTTTGCATTCAGATACTTGAGAGATGTGGTGAGTTTGGGGGTTCTGAAGCTGATGTACCAGGGATGGATTGAGGGAATACTGGCATATGGAATAATTTTTTGGGGTTCTTCAGCACATATGCAGGAGACTTTCATAGCACAGAAGAAGATAATCCGCATTATGTTCAGACAGCATTACTTGAGTCATTGCCAGGAGCTATTTAGAACTGAAGGGATCCTAACTCTCCCTTCTCTGTGCATGTATCATTTGATTTTGCATATTTGGAAAAACAAGCATCTGTTTAGTACAAATGATACAGTGCATTATTACTCCACCAGAATGAGGAGCTATTGTTACCATGTTCACTACGGTATCTAACCATATATCGCTCTAGGCCCCTCCGAATAAGCGTGTTACCGTGTTAACCACGCTTCCTTAATCACATATCGCCTAGTAGGCCCTTTAACAGGGCTAGGCACAGAACGTACTCTGGGCCTACCTGGACCGAGAGTTTGAATATCCGTGCATTTTGGAGACTCCCTTTTTTTTTCTCTTCAACGACCTCTTCGAATTCACACTGTCTTAGAAAACCGGCTGCAGCACGCGTTGCCACGACCCGGCTTTCCTTACCCACGCCATATTGCCAAACCGCCGTTGTTTACCAAGAAACCACGTGTTTTTATTTCATTTTAATTCTACGTTTACAAAGAGTGTTTGTGCTAACCATCAGTGTTTCCATCGTGTGCGTGACCCCATCCCGGTAGCACTATCTGCGTTTACCATTTTCAAGAATCTCAGTGAGTCAAAATGATCCTAACTGTATTGGGATCAAATGCTTCAATCACATATATCCGCTCATGAATGATTTCAAATCCAAGAGTGCAGTTCAGCATAGAGTAAGGGAATTCTTGATTTCAGGTGCATTCTATACAGTGGCAGAATTCTTTGAAGCACACATATGACAGCTGTAATATAATATTTTTCTTAAATTGATGAGAGCTCTTTCTAAAAACTTGTTGTATTTGTATTTTATGCCGAATATTTTTACATTGTGTTTTGTTTATTGACGTGATTGAATGTGACTCATTATAGTCTTAGGAGCAAATAAAATATGATTTGATGATTTGATTTGATTTGATTTATAGGAACAATGCTGAAGGGGTCATAAATAATGGGAAAGAAGTATTGAAACTAGCACTAGAATCAATTAACCTAGGGAAGACTTTTATTCAGACAGTAATATTCAACCTTCCGTGGAATGTTTGGATAATACTTACAAGATATCGCCTGCGAGCGCATAGTTCGCCCACGTCAGTATGCGGTCGAGGAGTACAAGGTTTGTTTTTTACGAAAAAAATAAAAGGCGAGTGAAAGTTTTAAAAATCAGTGAAATCTTTTGGTGAGTTCATATTATGTTGAGTGATGATATTATATTATGCAAATAATGAGTGTCTGTATGCTTTCTTCATTGATCACTATCAATACTTTTGTTATAACCTTAAACTTGTTTGTTTGTCCCTCTTTAGGCGACTCTTTCAAATTCAGCACTTTTTTGTTCAAGGACAACATCCATAACTTGAAACCGGATTCCCGTAAGATACCTAGGCTTAGCATATGCTACATACTTGCTCACTAACCGTGCAGCTTCCCAGGCGGTTGAACCTCAAACTTTCGCAACTATTGTTTCTATTTGATTAAATTATAGGTGTGGCCAACTGTCCCGGAAAATTAGGAAAGATGGCCACGTATAGTAGATGTATGATGGCCATATCGTCATCTCACCCTGCTTGCTTACCAATATTGGTTTTGCAATTATAGGTATGTATGTAAACACGTGTGAATTTTGATTCACCAATAAGTAGCGCCTTACACTTGCTTTACTTAGTTTTATATGAATTTTATACGGAATAAGATCATAATTTCATGCTGTAAAATACATGAATACATGAAATTTGAGTCGGACTTCTAGCAATACAATCATGAAAAGTGCATTTCATTCCATGCAGGTTTATTATATGTAATAGATAAACTTTCTACGTTTGTTTCAGATTCCGAGTAAATATAAAAGAGAAGTAATTTCTCTGCGAGAGAATTGGTATGAAGAGTTACTAAAATCAGTAATAACTGCAATAAGAAAAATAATCCATGGGACCTTCTTCTTTATTTGGAGTAGAACATGAGAAGAAATTACCAACTCACATTAAATCATTGCAAGAAAGAGAGGATTTTCTCTCACCATTGATGATGCCAGACCAATAGCGGATGCGTTCGCGAAGCAATTGAGCTACATAGATTTGATGAAGAAAATGATAAAGGCGGCGTGGGACCAGTGAAAATGTTCCTTAATAATAAGAAATAACGCTAAGGAAGTCAGAGGGTATCTCTCTAGCTACAACCATTACTATGAACAAGTCTGAAGTAAATGAATGCTTCAAACTGCTTGAGAATTTCCTAATGCAAGACAATCAAATGCTAGCACCGAACTGTATCTTCAATATGGACGAGACAGGTCTACAATTAAATAATCGCCCTGTACATGTACTTGCTGAGAAAAGTTATAAAGCGGTATCCTCTGTAATGTCAAATGAGATGTGCGAAACGATATCCATCATAGCTTGCTGTAACACTCAAGGTACGCATTTTCCGCATGCTGAGTCATACATCTCGCTACCTCCAACCTTTAGATCTGGCAGCATTTAAATCATTAAAGACTAATTTCTACGAACAGTGCCGACTTTGGCTAAAACAAAATCCCGGTAGTCGAATCACAAGACTTTATTTTGGATCGTTGCTCAAAAAAGCTTGGACAAAGGCAGTTTCACTGAAAACTTCAATTTCAGGATTCAAATCCATTAGTGTGGATCCTTCCACCCCAGATGTAGTACCGGAATGCGCTTTCAGTGAACAATCTACGAATGTCTTGTCTGAAACTCAAAATGAACGGGCAACTGCAGCTACAATGGACGTTTATAAAGAAGGCATTGACGATAATGCTCTCGACTAAAAATCTGATGAACAACCAAGCAGAAGAGAAAATTGTAGCTGGGAATTTTTTTCCAAGAAACCTGAAACCTCATTTAATTTTACTTCTGTTGGTTTAGGAATAATGTGAACGTTAAGAACACCACAATTGATAAACATCACCAATTTGACAACATCTTGTATTTTCAAGGAAATATCTTCCATTCCGAGCCTACTTGCGAAAATTGTACTCCGTTCGACAACATGGTATCCACACACGACCAAAAGAATGGAAACACAAGGTTGACCAAAGAGAAAGCCAATGTACCAAGCCAATTAGGTACTGACTATCTCTCCCCTGCTAATTTGACCAACCCATCCGGACACTACGGGAGAGATTGTAAGGTTGATCTAGTCACAAATTGTTACTTTTTTGCTAATTTTAATAAACTTAGAAGTTCATATTTTCTGTTGAAATAAAGATATCTATAGGAACGTATGTACAGGGTGGGTAAATTTCGATGTATTTGTACGGCAGCTATGTGAAATATTGCTGATAGAGAAAAATGAACCTTCCTCTCTCGATCTTATTTTCAGGGACTAGTTTAGTGGTACCAAAATTTTTCTGATATCTCTTTCCGTTCTTGACAGAATTTCTCGAATTTTGTGAAAATTGTCCATCGCGGATATCTCGATCATCGTCAAAGTTACATGAAGATAAGTTTGACATTCTGCAGGCACTTTTTTGAGTAGAATACAGTTCTGTATGAAAAATTTTTTTCACCTCAGCGGTTTTCGAGTTTTAATGCAAACATGCTTTTTTTGGATACAAACCATAGGAAATATTATTATTATATTTTTCCTTTTCAGAAATATATAACACTTGCAGACAATTATTGAATTCAATACCTTCTTTCAGATAAAAACCTGAAATTTCCACAATTTCATTCATTAGGTGCGTGCCCATCAACGATTCATATTGTTCTATGACTGAAAACCACAGATTTTAAACATCCTTTCTAAGGTCATGGTTATTTCTATGGTTTGATTCGATTTAGACCATAGTATTTAACTGTGGTCTTAGAGTTCGACAATCACTTATATTCTTAATAAATCGAAATATAGATGAACATTCATTTTTTGAAATTCGAAACTTGCCAACCCGAGGAATCTACGTAACATATAAGTCTATGCATGTTGCTTTGGTAATATTCTTCTAGAATGATTAGAAAGTTATGCGAGTAAAAAAATATAATATTAAGAGAAACAAGACCTATGACATTAAACTTTTCTCAAACGAAAACCAAAAACACATACGAAAATCTTTAACAGAAACAAAAAGTCCTAACGATACATATGGGGGAAACTACTTTATCGTATATATTCAAAAGTGTTGCCATTGTTTTTTCAATGCATAAATTACATCGCTAAGAAACAATACGGCAGGCATTGTAAGCATGAAAATTGCTAACAAGGCATTCCCTGAAATTCTCTTTTAACTCTTCTAAATTGTTACTGTTATTCTTGTAGAGTGAATCCTCAACATGACCCCAAAAAAAATCTAGTGGCGTCAAGTCAGGGGAACGAGGCGGCCATCTCACAGAATCTTTGCTACCGATTCAATTATGTCCAAAATTCAAATTCAACAGATCAGTGATGGCCCTTGTTTGGTGGGAAGGGACCATCGTGTTGAAAAATATATTTGATCTTTGTGCTAATAGAAGTTGATCGAAAAATCCTTCAATTATATTATTGTTGTTGATTTCTTCATAACGTGCTCCTTTCAAATTTCATCAAAAATTTCAAAAGCCAAAACGCGACTATCTCTCAGTGCACACCACACATTGAAACCATATCTTCCTTGATGCTGGTCATAAATATGGCGTTGAGGATTTACATCGGACCGCAAATGTTCATTAAAGCGATTAAATATCCCATCGCTAGTGATGCGGACTTCATCTGTTCATATGACTTCTCTGAAAAAGTCTGGGCGTTCTTGGATTTTTTCTAGATACCAATCGCAGTCGGCGAGGGGGATTCCCTGGCTGCAAAAATTGGCAGACTCGCATTTTGTAGGGTTTAAACTGGTTCTCCTCCAGAATGCCGAGCACCCGACATCTCAAACTTCTTGTTTCTGCTTCTACACTCGGAGGCAAAATTAGCGGAACACTCGAAAATTTAACCAAATTCGAAGTTCGATATTTTTCCTAATTCTCAACCGATTTAGATGATTTGTTCGGCAAGTTATAGCTCAACTCTTCTGCTTTGTAAAAATTATAAGAGAAAACAAAAAAAAATTGAAAAAAAATTTATACGGGGGCAAAACTAAAAGTGTTTTTTTTGTCAAAAACACCCTGTGGAATTTCGTGGTCCGAGTTGAAACGAACAATATCATGGTCTGTCAAGACACATCTTCCTACAGTAACGCCCTTCTTGTTTCATGCGCTTATCTCTATTTTCGCAAAATATATTCAATTTCAAGTGGAAAATCACCATTTTGGAGAAATTCCATTGAATCAAGAAATTGTCATTAAAATTTGTCTATCAATTTGGAATTTTCTTATTATCACTCAGGCGTGTCGAAATTGTCCTTCGCGATTTTTATGTTCGAATTGCATTAGTTATTGATGACAATTTTGTTAATTTGGTGAAAATTAGGAATTCATAGGAGATAACAGTCGGTAGGTATTAAAATACACAACTGAATTCTGGGACCATTGTTGAAACTTTTCATTTACACATGTGCACACCTTCTTTTATCAAATATGAAATACAACACACGTTTTTTTGTATATGACCACATTTGCACTTGTTTAAAGAATGAGAGTTTTCCATTCTTTGATTTGATACAAATTCGGTCGGTTGCGGTGTTTTGTGATTCTTTTACTGTTTACGATTCGAAACGGTATTTTTCATTCAGAATGAGAGATTTACCACCAACCTCAGTAGCAAGGGCAGTTACATTGATCGAGGAAGGGCGCACCTACCGCTCAGTCGGTACCATGTTGGGTGTCTCGACGTCGGTTATCCATCGAATCTACCGACGTTACAGGGAAACTGGATTGTACGTGAGGAGGCGAGGACAAGGAAGAAATCGGGCAACCCACGCTATACATGACCGTTTCATCGTCAATCAAACCATAAGAAATCCTCGTCTTACTGCTGTTCAGGCACGTAACCTTTTACAAGCAGTGGATAACATTAACGTCAGTGTGAGGACAGTCAGAAGACGATTAAATGAAGTTGGTCTGAGATCATACGCGCAAGCAAGAGCACCAAGACTCGATAGAGCACATCGGGTAGCAAGATTGGCGTTTGCTAGGGAGTATGTAGCATGGACAATCAATCAGTGGAGACGAGTTTTATTTAGTGATGAGAGCCGATATTGTGTGAATTTCGTGGATGGTAGAGATAGAATATGGAGGCATCGAGGGGAACGGTACAATCAAGCGAACTTCGCAGGAACTGAGCAATACGGTAGAGGGTCAGTTATGATATGGGGTGGCCTATGCTTGGGAGTACGAACAGAACTGGAGATTATTGGCAATGGATCACTTAATGCCCATCGGTATATAACAGAAATCTTGGAGCCCCATATTGTGCCTTTTGCTCCTTACATAGGGGAAAATTTCCTCTTTATGCACGATAACGCGCACCCTCATACTGCGCGCATAGTGATAGAATATCCCAATGAAGTTGGGATCACACGAATGGACTGGCCGTCGCGGTCACCGGATTTAAACCTGATCGAACACGTTTGGGACATTCTTGGAAGAAGGGTTCGACAACGGAATCCAGGCAACGTTGAAGAGCTGACATTGGCTTTGGTGGAAGAGTGGGAAAACATACGTCAACAGATGATAGACAACATTATTGGGAGTATGCGAAATCGTATGCGCGCTGTAATAAGAGCTCGGGGGGGGTCATACTCGCTACTAAAATCAAATGTTTTTTTTTTGTGGGTCATCATGAACATTTTTCTCAACATGTTCATTTCATTTCACGAGTGTATCGCCAGGATACACACCTGCTCTCAATTTTGGACAGGAATGATAATTATTATAGTGTCACCCAAAAAATTCAAAAATAAATGTGCAGAATCAACGATTTTTCCAGTGTACTTCGAGTTCTCCCGGAGCGTGAAATTGGCCAGTGAATTTCAAAAATTTTCATTTCGTTAGATTTCCGCTTCTCTAATTTTGATTTTATTTTTTGGCTTACCTCCGATGTTATGCACCTATGCAAGATTAAAAATAAATTCTTGAAATTTGTGACTTTTCACTTCAAATTGGATATCTCTTGTAAAAATAGAGATAAATGCATAAAACAAGAAGGGTGTTACTGTAGGAAGATGTGTCTTGACAGACCATGATATTGTACGTTTCAACTCGGACCACGAAATTCCACAGGGTGTTACGAATTTTTGGCAAAAAAAACACTTTTAGTTTTGCCCCCGTATAAAATTTTTTCAATTTTTTTTGTTTTCTATTATAATTTCTACAAAGCAGAAGAGTTGATCTATAACTTGCCGAAAAAATCATCTAAATCGGTTGAGAATTAGGAAAAATATCGGACTTCGAATTTGGTTAAATTTTCGAGTGTTCCGCTAATTTTGCCTCCGAGTGTATTTGTCTTCCCAAAATCGAAGGTTTGGCCGTTACAGCTCCTATCACTTCGATCGTTGCTTCCTCTCTATCACCTAAATGATCTTTTTTATTTCTTGATTTTCTTAAATGCTACCATTTAGTTTAGAAAAAGCGAAAAGAATCATGTTCTGAAAATTACATCAGGGAGACGACGTCCGTGTTCCGCAATGCTTTGCTGTGGTTGATTCTCAAAGTTCTGCATAACTCGCTCTAACAAATTGGTATCGATTTCCTGTGATGGCTTCTTTCAACTTTTGCAGATTTCGAGGTTCATCCACGTAGACCTTAGCCATTGGGGGCCATTGCACATCACCAAAGCGGAAGATTATATGACCAGGAAAAATGCGATGTACAACTTCCATTGAGGCTCTAATTGTATGTGCCGTGGCAGCATCCAGTTGGGACCAATCATTTCTTCTGTTCATTCTTCGTCACCGCAACTCTGGGATAAAAAAGTTCTCCAGCATGAAAACATATCGCTCAGAGTTTACAGTTACGGTTTCCCTTCTATCGTCCACGAAAAAATACGGTCCAACCACCCCAAGACGGCTCATAGCGCACCAAACGGTGACTTTCTCAATGTGAAATGGGGATTGATGCAGTTCACGAGAGTTTTCTGCTGCCTTATATCAGCAGTTCTGTTCATTAACCGAATCGCTCTAATGAAAATGAGCGTCCTCACTCATCATTATTACTGGATCATTTTCATCAGCGATAATCATTTGCATTCTCTCCGAAAACTGCTGGCGTTGTGTAAAATCTCCTTCATTCAGGTGCTGGACAATCATGAGCTTATAATGGTGAAATCGAAGGTCTTTGTGTAAAATTCGGCGAACAGTTCGACTACTCATTTGGAGTGCTGTAGCTCGTTTTCGGACGTAGTACCCTGGTCTTTGAATTACAGCTTGTCCCATTCTTTCCACGGAAGCTGGCGTCCTTACACTTCGGGGACGACCTTGAGGTTTCGAATTCATTGCTGATGCAATCGTTCTGAAATTCTGTACCCATCGGATGATGGTGTCACGAAACTGAAGCGATACGACCAATGTTGAAGCGCTGGCGAAAGCGTAGCTGCACGAAAATGACAAACTCTTCAGATTTTAAATACTCTTCAACTGCGAACGCAAGGTGCTCTCTTGTCCAGATAACCATTGTGAAGTAAATGGTAACTCCTCCTGAGTCGAATGACCTCAGCCGCTCCCCTCTACTTACTCAACGTCCTTCGATTACACCCCACCCTGTATTTGTAGGAGGGGTTTATGAATGTCACCTGAAACATTATAATATATTGCAGCGTGAACCTATCAAAGTGATGTACAGGAAAACCTCTCACTACTTTTCAAACTATTGAAAATTTAAATATAAGGCAACTTTACATCAAAACTATACGTATAGTATGTTATACTTTAAAAACAAGATTTTTACCACTTCGATTAATCAATCACTTTCTTTTACAAGGTGTTTAAAAAAGACAGGGCAATATTCAAGGAGGGAATTGCTGAAGTTTCTCCATGAAGAAAAGTTCATATAAATATAGGACCTCAAATACTGCGTTATTGATTTACAGGGTGTTAAAGTTTAATCGAAAGATGCAGTTGAATTTGAATTTTTTGTAAACCGCTTGAGATATTGAGGTAAAATTTTGGCAGTGTCGAAAAATAACGAAACAGTATTTTGGACTCACCAGTAGGGTGCGTAGGGGCACAAAGCAGGTTATAATAACAATAATGATAATAATAATAATCTGATTATTTGTTCCATAATAACACTTATGTTGTAGAACACGTCATATTTCACAATATACATATTCACATACAAATTATAAAGTTAAAAATACAAATCAATTATATTCAGAGGAAAAGAATAATACACAACTTGAGAGAATTCACGAACAAACAAATTACAAATTACATCAAAATACTCACAATCAGACATTTACATTCTCAGTTAGTCGGCAGAGAAATATTCATCAAGTGAGTAGTAGGGGTTCTGCACAAGATGTTTATTTAAATTTGTTTTAAGTTTATTTATTGGCCAATTCTTCGCATATAGGGGCAAGTGATTAAAAATTTTCGCAACCTTGTAGGAAACATTCTTCTGCAGGTAAGCAGACTTCATATGGGGCAGTTCTATATCCTTGGCTCCTATAGTAATGTATGGATTAATTTCTTCTCTTTTAACAAAAAATTCCCCATTATTCTTGATGAAAAGAATACATTCATATATGTACAGTCCAACAACTGTGAGCAATGATGTTCTCCCGAAATATGGTCTACACGATTCGGTCCGGTCCAGGTCCAGCATCTAACCTAACCTAACCTCTTCTGCAGAACGAGCAACCTCCTCCCCACGTGCACAGAGTTTCCCCAGACAACAATGCCATACCGCAACCTACTGCTCTCACATGCATGGTATGCCAAGATAGCAGCATCCACATCAACAAGTTTCGACTGTCCTTAACGCGTATATGTACCTAAACATATTTCTGGCAACAAGATCGATATGTTCAACCCAGCTCAGTCGATAATCCACAGTCACCCCCAGCATCTTCAGACTTCCAGAGATCAAAGAAAAAACTAGGACGCTACTGATTTTTTCCGAAATAAAAAATATTTCTGAATTTTTCAATTATTTTTCAGGAAAATCGCTCTCTTGACATTTTTTGTACGACGCCCAGTTTTTGAGTGAAAAATATTTTTGAAAGCTTTCATCGACGCCTATATGATAAAGGCACATTAAGACAATATGGTGGAGCAGGAAAGCCAAGGGAAGTAAGAACGGTAGAGTTGGAAAATGAGGTTTTTGCAATAATTCAAGACGATCCTGGTACCTTCACTCGTAAAATTGCTGACGCTTTAGATGCCAACTATTTTAGATTAAACTCGTCGCGAAGCTTCTTATGTTATTTACATCAATCAGATTGCCGATTCACCTGTTCCCTCCTTCAATCCCTTTCCATATTCACAAGCCATATCGACTTAATGAGAAAAAAAGGATGGAGGATGGAAATGCAAGAACACATATGATAGATCGCGACGAAGGGTCGATCTTAAGACAATTGCGATACATACGACTTCGAGTGCGCTCACGAAGATTTTTCCGATACAATGTGTTACGAAAAATTTCGAAATTAATCAAATTAGTGACTTTACTTCCGGACATCCCGCATACCTCCCACATTTTCCTATAAGTTTTCATTTGGTAAGTCTCAATCTTAAATTCCTTTTCATTTACACATTTCGCTTGATAAACGCTTTCAGTCAAAACGCTCAGAAGAAATAATTGAATCAGTTTCTCCTCAACTTTTACAGTCCTCTTAACGCAGACATAACAGAGGGAAACATCAAATAACACAATTGTTATACTCCATAAAAGATACTTGCTTCAAAAAATCCGTTACTTTCAACTATTCAGGTCCTCTCTCCGATAACTGGAGCATCTATTTTACCAATTTTAAAATTACCACCTCTATCTCAAGTGACCCGAAATTGAGCAAATTATTATGCAATGCTAAATAAAACACAGACAAGTCCAAAAAATCAGGAGTTCATGAAATTGTTTGCAATGAGCGTACGGCAGCTTATGTTCGGCAGACATTCAAAATCATTAGATAACATCAAAGGTCTTCATAATTGCGACAAAGGACAGAAAATGAATCTTCGTTGAAAATGAATTTCCATAAAATAAATAAAGCATCAATATTACTCAAAATTTTGTTTCGTTATATGAGGTTGAAACAAGGTTCTATCTTTTGAAGCAATAGCATACTTTTGTTGCTTCCCTTTTTTCTGTTGAATAGTATGTTCTCTACATTTGTATGACTAACATATTATTTGTATTATTGAATAAACTATTGAATTACTTTTTTTCATTTTATTCAAATGATCAATTTAATGGACCACTTTGTATTATTCCATGATTGGGTAATTTGAAGCATCTACAACTGATAAATGTACTTCAAACTTAAAGCTACTCTTCGATTATCCATAGCGTTCCAAGAGGTGAATGAACAGAGAAAGGAAATCACAACAATTATAATAAGGAAATCAACCTCAACATACACACATAATAATTATTAAATTTTTCAAATGATATGACAGCTTCTTTTTCTAATCTCGAGTAATTATTCTTGAATCTCTTCTCTACTTTATCTAATTCATATGTATTACAAGCTACCACACTGTTCATTACGCAAGTACTCTCTTATTATCTTGTTTTTCCATTTTGTATTTTGTTGCAATCTTGGTAGAATTGAGAAATTTCACTATGGAAGTAAGAAAAATGAATGTAGAAGCGTAGACAATTCTCTATCATCAAATAAAGTTATCAAATTCTGTAGCAAATTGAATTGGGGAGTTCCCAAACATATTATGTGGAGAAAGAAAGTTTAATATTACTACCCTAGGTGTTGATAACAATCTATGGAGAATTGAACATTAACTAGCGGAAATTAGGGAGAGGGAACATCGTGCAAGAAATATTATAGTGCACAATCTATCGGAATCTACAAGTGCCAGTTTCGAGGAAAGGATCCAGCATGACGGAAATGTTATCTCCAAACTTGTTGAGCTCGCAAATATTCGTGAAGATGATGATATCGAGAAGGTGATACGCATTGGGAAAAGAGGTGCAAAGGCACGACCTATCAAGGTAGAGTTTTCGAATCAGGGGCTTGTTGGAAATATTTGGAGGAACAAGCCACAAATTTTGAATAATTCTAGGAGCAAAGTTTCTATACAAGACGACAGAACAGATCAGTAACGCTCCTATTTTAGGGAAGTGCAGGATAAACTGGAACAGCGAAAAGTGAGAGTGACATCACTATTAAATTCCTGAAGGACAGCCCCACCATTGACTAGATCAGGGATCAGAATAATAATACAACAGCCTCAACTACTAGAAAACTACAAAAAAACTGGTTACTTCCCCACTAGATATCCTGGTTTGCTACCAGAATGTGGGAGGTATGAGGAGAAAACTCAGGGATTTATACTTGTGGCTCGAACAATGTTCATATGATATTGTTGCTCTGACCGAGACTTGGTTCGAGACATTCTCGATTCGGAGTTGTGTTCTTCCAAATACAACGTCTTTCGATTCGACAGATGCGTGGAGACTAGTGAAAACCTCGGTGAGGGTGGTGTCGCTATTCTTGTGAACTCTTCTCTGATGTGATTGATCACTCAATTAGAACGTGGAACATTTATTCCTTCTAGTTACCTACAATACTTGTGAATTTGTGGTTGGGGGTGTTTACATACCTCCTGGGTCTGCTGAGGACGTATACTCTGCACACGGGTATGCTGTAGAAGAAGTTCCCCTGGCGTATCCCAATCTGGAAGTGTGTGTCTGTGGCGACTACAATGCTCCGGGAGATGAGTGGCGTGATGGTGAGTTCGTTTTGTGCGATGAGAACGACCAGTATGGCCCGGCTTATTCGTCTCTATTTGAAATCTTTAAATAATATCTGCTTTTATCATAGTTATTTTTTTGCCTCTTGTTTGCACCCTTAATAATTTTGTACCTTCCGATTTATATATGTATGTATTTTCAAATTTAGTTCAATACTTGCTGTGAGCTGAAGATGGTCGAGAGACCGAAATTGCAATCCTGACTTTCAATAAAATCTCTCGTGATAGAATAATACATAGTTTCAATTTCTTATCATCATCAGGTTCATATCTTTTTTTTCGAAAACTGAGCTCTCGACTTTTAGATATCTCTGTTTCGGTTTTAATTCGATTAGCTGGCAGTTACACTACGTATTACATCAATTGTTGCATCTTCTCAATCAACTCCTTTATATTCTTTTTGCTGTAGGTCGTTGAATGGACCATGGTTTATCGGGTTTTCCCTCAATTTATTGAAGATACTTTTATGAGGTTGTTGTCTCTTAGGGAAACGATCCAAATAAGCAGCTTCTGCTGCTGTGATATTCGGCTATTAAGTGAAACAAATGATTCAAATGACAGACTGATTTAAATGAGCCAGATATACTAGCACATATGTCCAATTTATAAAGTCGTTCAGTTACACAACAGCTGTTTTCTCTCATCTTCATGAGAATGTTGTTCGAAACATATAACGTTCACCTATCATAAGAAAAAATACAATGAAAAAATATGTTTTTTTTCTATCCAATAGTCTATGACAGCACTAAATAATATCTATTCAGAATAAAGTAGTTTTTGGCAGCTGATATTCTCCATACACCTCTTTAAATTCGAAACTTGCTAATGGCTAAACGGTTCATTAATTTGAGAGATGCTCACAAGCTTCTTGAGATGATAGATGATTTATAACTCAATTAGTAAGGTAAGATTGTGGCCTGCCAATTATTACAAAGTTAGAAAAATTATAGACCAGAAAATAGAGTACAGTTTCGAAAGTGAGAAACATTAATTAATTTAAATAAACTAAAAGACAATTATGATTATCTTCGGAATTAACGAATTGTACTTGAGTCGTGCTAATTAATGGTTCAGAAATTATTTAGGTTTTCATGATTGATATGTGAGTTCGCTTTTGAAGAGAACAATACAAGAAGGGGTAAGATTGAATTGAATATTCCAGCATGAAATGGCACATTGCTGCATTTCTAATTTACTCAATTTTTTTTGTTCATAACGTGGTTAGTCATTCTGTACAGGGTGTCTGCGGTAAAGGATCCATTAGAACTATCTAGGGAACGGGTTTATCAATCAATTTTTGGAATTATTGTAAATGGATACTGATCTACAATATGAAGTTGTTTTCAGAGCGGTTATAGCGGACATCGACATCGTGTAATTTTTAATTTTTTTCATTAGAAACATCTCTTTTCAAGCATCTTCTGTTGAGATTTATCTTATCTTAATTAAGATTATTTTTATCGTAATTTTCGGAATTAGTGTCATTGTCTTTGTCGAAAAAAATTGACTCAGATTTGAGTAAGATTATAACTTTTTTTAGTTTAACGAGAATAGTGCTATTTTTGAGGCAAGGTACTTTCCGATGCTATTTTATTCTCGAAATTCACTTCGAACTGAATGAAACTAAAAAAAGGTTTTTTCAAATACGAGTACCCATTACTTGTTACTTTCTTAGTACCGTATTTTAACTTAGTATTGCTTGGTATTAGGTTTCCCTCTGCTAAAATCACGTCACAACGATTTGAATTAAAACACCTGATTCCAGTCAACCCTCTATCTGTGTCAAGCCACTGGTTAATAGTCTGATGCGCATAATCTAGCTTTCCGATGATATGTGCTACCAGCTTCGTTTCAGTTCAGAATCTTCATTTTGCTTACTTTTCTTTGCCGACCTTTGGACTAATTAGTCGTTCTTGAAAATCCTCTTTAATTGTAGTTGAAATAATTAAATTATAGCAAAATTCTCTAGTGAAAATTAGAGATATATCTTTATCATGAATACTGTGTAGTGACCTAAGATATCAAAAATATAGGTCCTAGGTGGAGACTCGTAGATAGAGATTCCTAGGTGGAGACTCGTAGATAGAGATTTCTAGGTGGAGAGTCGTAGGTGGAGCTAAGAGGTTGAGATGATATAACTTCTATCTGGAGTCCAGAAATCCACATGAATCCGAAGCTGAAATAGAGGTTTTCCCCCAAATGCAGCAGTAAAAACAAGAAAGTTTTGGAATTCGAACTCCCTAGGTGATTGGGGACTATAACGTAGACGACCTCAATTCATCTATTTCACCAAGATGAGTCTTATTGACTGAAAATATATAAAGAAGCATTTGTGACACTGTGTACCATAATTTATGTAATTAAATATCTGAGCTAAACTTCCTTGAGTTTCCTTCCAAGATTTCAGTGACAATTATTTAATTAGAGTCTCATAGCTCATTTTTGTCTGGGCTTAACAAGTATAATCCAATTCTGTTACAAATTGAATCATTAGGCTGTGAAACATAGGAACAGACAAAGTGTATTCAATTCCGATGCCAGTTTCTATGTTCCACGAAATTCTATAAGGTTCAAGGAGTTTTGACGTTTTGAAATAATCCAAAAATAGCCCTGATTTTGTTTATGTATATCTTTTTGGATGAATGAAATGGCAAATGATTACTCAAACGAGAATATTATGAATTTATTCATAATTCATTGTCAATTTCAAGAAATAATGAGTCAAACTTGCAGAACATTTTACCCCCGAATTTACAATAGATTAACAGAAAAGAATTAAGAAAATAACAGTTAAATTTTGTCACGTATGGAAAACAGACAGTCGAAACGGATAGTTAGTTTCATTACCAACGATGAAGACATTGTAGCTACCATCATCGGTTATTTTTATGCCAATCTGTGCCTGGAGTTGTTGCAGATTTGCGGTAGCACGTACATCAATCAATAAAATTTTGTTTAAATTTAGTTTCCACCCATAATAATTATCCCCAACCAAGATATACCTGACGTTTTATATGTAGCATGTCATTCAAATTTGGTGCTCGCGAATGCGTGCGCATAAGAGAAAGTCTGGAGAACTTTATAACAGTTCGCACCTAACCTCTATTTCTTTCTTTCTTTTTCCGTGGACCTACAGCTCATAGTGGACTCCGAACCACTCATCTAGACCGTACAATGATAACTGCCACCACTTATTGGATTACAAGTTATCTGGCCTTCGATGGCATATGGGTTTAGCCTATAGCCATGTGCCTAACTCAAGCCATTTGCCCAACTCAATGTATGTCTTTGTCAAATTCACTTTTTTGTTTCAAGGACAACATCCATAACTTGAACCCGGATTTGAACCAGGCATCTCGGCTAAGCATATTCTTACATACTTGTTAACTAACTGCAGCTACCGTAACCTCTATATCATGTCTCATGTCTGAGTTGCTTAAGTTTAGAGTGTTGTGAAAATGAGCAAAATTCCGAGGATGAATGTGGATGAAAATTGTGGTATTTCCTTCGAGCGGTAAGTTTTAACTATAATTCTATTCAATACTAAAAAATACGTCATAAGAAAATTAATGAAAGAAATGCAAAAACATGAATGCATATTAGTTTGGTTAGTTTGGAGAAATGATGATTCAAACCTTGACGTCCTGAATGTAGGAGGTTAGGAATATTTGAATTTGGGAGGCTTTTACTTGGTAAAATTCCATTATCAATAATAAAAAACAAGTTCTGTGTTTTAAGGAATTTTACTTAATAATTGCGTTTCACTACACCGTAGCTTCTTCAGCCGAATGAATGTCCAGAAACTAAGAATGAGAATATAAATATATATGTTCTTGAGTAATTAAAAGCTTAGTGGGTTGCTTCTTGTTAAGTGGTTATTTATGACAGGTATATCCAATAAAATTAAGGAATAGATTGCTCCCCGAAGAGATTCAATAGAGGTGAAGGGCTTAAATCGACTTGTTCATTGATGAGTCTACCTGAGTGTTTGTATTTATTGATTTCTAAAGTTTCCCAAAAATCTACCTTCCAATATTTATTATCTGTATGCAAAATTTCAAACTGTGGGTCGAAAGAGTGATTATTTTCTAAGAGATGATTCGCGTAATTTGAATCTGATTTTTTATTTGAAAAACTGCGTTTATGTACCGATATTCTAATATTAAAATTGCTGTGTTCTACCAATGTAGAAATTATCACAATCATTGCAATTCAATCTATAAATACCTGATTTATTATTTTTACCTGATTTGGTTTTATTATTTTTTATAAATTTGCCTAAATTATTATTAGTTTGGAAAGCTATGTTGAAATTATTGTTACTCAAGAATGATTTCAGTTTCTCACTTGTAATGCCAACGTAGGTTAAGGTGTTGAATTTTTGTTTCAATTTATCGACAGGGTAAACTTCATTCAATGCGATTCTACTTTGTTTTTATTTAAAATATTATTTATTAGTTTGGGATTGTAACCATTAGTTTTGGCTATTTGTTTAGTCAAATTTAATTCTTCGTTGAAATTTTCTGGTGATAACGGGATGTTAATCAATCTTTGAATCAAACTATTGAATGCTGACATTTTATGTTGATACGGATGACACGACGAGTTATGTATTATAATATCTGTATGTGACGGCTTATGGTTAATTACGAAAACATGTTTTCCATTTTCATTCGAAATTGTTACGTCTAAGAAATTTATCGAATTATTGCTTCCTATTTCGGTTGTGAATCCAATTTTTGGATATAATGAATTTATATGATTTTCGAAAATTTTTAACTGTCTATCTGTTCCTGTGAAGCAATTCTAATAATTCTTCAACTAAGTAATACGTATCTTTCGGAGGAATGTTGGGAAATAGATTCTTAACATCGAAAGAAATGAGTTTGGAATTAGGTGGTATAATGGTATCTTTGATATTGGCAATTAGTTCGTATGAATTTTTGACCGAAAATTAAGATTTAAAATTGCAATGTTTTATTAGCAAGTCGTTGAGGAATTTTGAAAGAAGGAGCCATTACATAAGAAACAACAGGTCTAATAGGAAATTAGTTTTATGAAGTTTTATCAACGAATATAATTCGGGGGATTGTGGATTGGAGTTAATGAATTTATATTTCTCGTGGTCTGTAATTAATGATTTTGCTGTCGAAATTATGTTCTTAACCACTTTCTGAAATTTTGCGGTAGGATCCTTAGTTGATGTTATATAGTTTCCGGCTGTTAAGAATTCTTCAGTTTTAGAAATATAATCGGTTTTACTAATCGCGATGACGGTGTTACCTTTATCTGCTTCAGTGAATACTAAATCGTTCTTTGTACTATTTTCACGAATTGTTTTTATTATCTTATAATCGGAATTGCAATGAGGTGATAATTTCGAAAAGTTTTCTCTGATGATTTTTGCTGTTTGATCTATTCAATTTTATTTTACGAATTGGTCCAATTAGTTATTTGCTCCATTGTGGAAAATCTGAGGATAGGTCCGATTAGTAGGCTTGACATCATTATTCATATCCCAGGATTGGTAAGTAACACATTTGGAAAATCCATAAAGGGTTAATTTCGAAAGCCGTTCTATAACAGTAACTGGGAATTGTTCAATGAAGAGGGGGACAATGATTCTTGTCAAACTTCTACCAACCTGCTTACAGCTTAGTTTGGATTTAATCTCTTGTAAATTATTGTATTTCCATTAAATATAATCATTGTGATCTCAAATCAATTGATGAACTGAATTAAAATTTTCAATGAAAGTAGTTTTTTGCAGTATATTGTATCTGAGTATATAATGTGATGCGTAAAGGAAAAGGTCTTTTAAATACCTTTCTTCATTTACCGAGATCATTTTTGAGGTATTGCATTCGAGAAAAATTATCTTCGATCCAGAAGAAGAATACGAATTTGACAATACTAGAATGACATTGAGCAAAATTTTCAACGTAATTTGAAGGATCCTAATGTTATCAATACTAGTGCATAAAATGAGATACATGTTCGAAGAATATACAGATATGTATCGTATATTTGGTCTTCATTCAGAGATTTCCGAACAAAAGAATCGGTAGAATTTTTTGAATGTATAGGAGGACAGATTTCGACGTTTTAGTACTGCAGCTTTGTGAATAGAGAAAAATGACCACCGTTCCTCGTGTTCAGTCAAGTGCCATAGGCAACTTTGATTTTGTTGAAGAGTTATTTTTATTTTCAAAAATATACTATATATGCACTCAATTTTTTCATTCAGGGCGTGTTTTAATGAAAAACTGAAAATTGTATAACTTTTTCCTAATTTCATCTAGAAATTCAATTCACAGAATTCACATTGAATGATTGAAATAGCTTATGTACGTTCTGTGTATTCATTATGATAGCTCGAAAATTAATTCTTGCAAGGCAATTCAGATAAATTACACAGTGCGTGAAAATGACACTTCAAAATTCTAACACGCGGGAGACATACCTAGTAAACCTATATCGGGTACGCTGAATCCAGTGGTAACCACCGTTTTTGAAAGTTAGCTCTTGTTTAGAAGATATTCGCCTTTGAAGTTAGCTGATTTTAGTAGGGTTCGTCGCTCCATTTCTTTTCCACTCAAGGGAATTTCGCTTTAAAATCTCAAAATAAGAAAAAAAACACAGTTCCTATAGTTAAATCAAAAAATTTAAACGCACAATCATGATTTTAACTCAAATTTCTCACAGATGTCAATGTTAATACGTATTTATTAGTATTGCCATTGATGTTACTACGTATTTTGCTATGTATTTGTGTGCCATTTTTCAGTCTTAGTTCTGATATTTCTTAATTTGACATTTCTTGTTGAAGTTTCTTTGTTTACATAAGTTATATATTTGGTAAAAATATCAAAAATGAATTCGTGCAGTAAATTTAATAAACTTTGCTACATTCGTGGAAAGTTTACTACAATGACAAGCAAGCGTTCAAATTCTGAAGAAATTGCTGAATCGTACACACAATATTTCAACCAAACTGTAATCAAAGATGTGAACTGGGCTCCAAAAATCGTTTGTACTGGTTGTGTCATAAAATTGAGTGGATGGAAAAGAGGTAAAATGAAATGATTTATCATTTATTTCAAAATTATATCAATTGAAGCTGTTTTTATTACAGGTGAATTCCAATCTATGCCTATTGGCATTTCAGTAAGTTGGACAAATCCTCAAGAACATAGTCCAGATCACGTTACCACATTCGGAATCCATTCCAATACCGAAAAGACCCAGTCCGACAGAGGAGTACATTCCATCTACTTTTGGTACTATTGGCGAAACGTCTGCATCGATTTATGTACCATCAAATGTATCTCCACAATGTAATCATGCCGTGTTTTCTCAAAAAGATCTGGATAAAATTATTCGTCGATTGAAATTATCGCAGCGTCAGTCCATTATTTTAACTCAGGAATTGAAAAAAAAAGAATGTCTTAGCACCTGATGTGAAAGTATATGGAGCAATCGGCCGTCATAGACAGTTCACTGCTTTATTCAAATCATGAGTAGAAACCAGAAGACAAGCGTCTTTTCATCGATTCGTCCAAAAGTAGTCTCAAGGCGGTTTTGCTTCATGTCACAAACTCAAAACACAGTGTCCCGATTGCCATCAGCACAAAAACGGAAGAAAATTACGAATCATTGAAAGAAATCCTTGATTTGGTGAAATGTGAAGACCATCGTTGGAAGATTTGTGCAGATTTGAAGGTGGTAACTCTTTTGAGAGGAATACAGACGGGATATACGAAAAACATGTGTTTTATATGTTTATGAGATACTCGATATGCCGGCGACCAATATGCCAATAAAAGCTGGCCTATGAGACAAGGGTTCAGATTGCGTCGAGAAAACGTCGTTGAAATTCCACTTGTGCCAATCGAAAAAGTGTTGCTTCCATCTCTGCATATCAAGCTTGGGATTGTTAAAAATTTCATCAAGGCCCTAGATCCTGAAGGCAATGCATTCAATAAGTTGAAGCGAATATTCCCAAAACTGAGTGGAATGAAAATAGAAGAAGGTTTGTGTGAAACTATATACGTACCAATCAACCTAACTTATTCAATATTTAACATTAACAATTATTTTATTACAGGCATACTCAATGGACCTGATATTCCACGCGTGATGAGATACCAACAATTTAAAAACAGTTTGTCGAATTTGCAGCTCGTTGCTTGGGATTGCGTCAAAGGAGTACTCGAAAATGTACTTGGAATTCATCGTGACGAAAACTGGCGCATACACGTTGAAAATATGCTCGTTGCTTTCCGTAACATCGGTGTAAAAATGTCTCTGAAAATTCATTTTTTACATTACCATGCAGACAAGTTTGCCGAACAATCACCATGTGAATCAGATGAGCATGGTAAAGGGTTTCATCAGGTGACGGCTAGGCTTGAGCACTGGTATAGTTGATTCTCTATTAGGAGACATTTGCTGGAATTCACAGCAAGATGAAGATGGAGAAGAAGAAGAATGAACATGAATTTATACGTTTATTTGTTGGAATCGGAATAGAAATTTGAGTTAAAATCATTATTGTGCGTTTAAATTTTTTGATTTAACTATAGGAAATGTGTTTTCTTTTCTTATTTCGAGATTTTAAAGCGAAATTCAATTAATTTTTTTATTATTAGGCGAAAATTAACGAAAAAATGGCAAAAAATTGAGTTTTTTGGACATTTTGTTAAGAAACGGTGTTTGAATGAGGTTTTTCATGTTGGTATATTCAGAAAATTTGTTGGCCATAACAATAGCTAAAACTTTGCCGAAGACAGTAAAGCGATATTCCGAACGGTTTGGGAATTACAAGCATATAATGTACTGAAGTCATAAGCGACGAACCCTACTAAAATCAGCTAACTTCAAAGGCGAATATCTCCTAAACAAGAGCTAACTTTCAAAAACGGTGGTTACCACTGGATTCAGCGTACCCGATATAGGTTCACTAGGTATGTCTCCCGCGTGTTAGAATTTTGAACTAGCACAGTGTTATTTATTATTTTTTCTTCAAGTTACAACCATTCTGTGACTAAAATATCGTTTGTAATAACGAAGCAATCATACCGTACCGTGAATTTTGAAAAGTTTGGTATGATTGAATGTTATATTCACTCATATTATTCATATTAAACAAGATGCTGAAGCTGCAGAAGCTGCTTATTTGAATGGTTTTCCTGGGAGGTGACAACCTCATTGAAGTCTTTCGATGGATTGAGGGAAAACCTCATAGATGGGGGCTTTCAACAGCTTCGGAAGTCATCTACAAGACAAAGGGTATTTCGAAGATCCTAGTAATAACTACTACAAACAGGATATGAAAAAAACCTCCAGCCTCGTCTAAGCAAGTGTTTAGCCCTGAGCAGAGATTATGTTGAGTATTAAGTGACACACACTAGAGAAAAGTGAGCTCTTGTTCAATTTTTATTGACTTATCAAATCACCCTCGAAAATGATTCGATTGATTAATAACTTTCACACTTGTGTTGTGATATTGAAAAATGTTAAATACATTTCATTCGACAGTATTAAAACTGAAATTTCTCGAATTATTTTCATGGTCACGTTCACACTAGGAGACAAAGGATTTTCTAACGGAATGTCACTGAATTCTCCTTCTTTCTCTTCTTTCAACGCTGCAGAAATTTGTGATGGCACACTTTTTATAAAAAAAAAAGAAAAGTCGATATGTTCCAATTTATTCAATAACAGTGCCTTTCTCAAAATTCCAACAATCTCAAGGATGTTTTCTTCGAATAATCAAATTTCGTGTGCATTTTCAAGGAAATTTTCATCGTGTCTTTCATATGTGGTGGGTGTTGGATGAAGACGTATCCAAATTGATTAAATTTTATAAGTGCCGTGCGTGTGTGGTCTAGCGTCGTCATGTAATAAAATGTTTGGCGATTTACTGATGCCGGATGTTGTATCTTCAGTTTATTGTTAATTTCATTCGATATTCTGACAGTAATAAGTATAAGTCGTTATACTTTGTCCAACAGCCAAGAAGCAATATTGTGTGAATTAGAGTATGCATCATCTATGTGTTAATAGAATATTTCGTGGATGAAGTGAAGGCTTTCTCTCTGTTCTCACGATTGAATGATCCCATTTATTATTTTGGAAAGTTCGTGAGGTACTCATTTACCATTTACCTATGTAAAAATATTATGAACATAGTATGCTGCTGCAGAAAATGTCCAGAAGGCCCTCCAAAACAAGATGATCGGCGGTGACTACAATCTCTCCGGCTCAGAGCTTTTGTAATAAAAAAACCGATAAGATCATTCTAGTGAACAGATGAAATTAGTTATCGATTGAAGAAACAATTCGAAATTATAATAATAATGAATAATTTTTGACAAAATGGTAGCTTCGTAGAAGAATTCAAATTTTCGAGCAAATTGCTGTTGAAGTGGTGAAAATAGAAAAAATAAATCTTATTTTTTGATGAATACCTGGAGAATTTATTTGAGAAAATTGTGTTAAAATCTTGATCAACAATATAGTTTGAAGAAATATATATATATATATATATATATATATATATATATATATATATATATATATATATATATATATATATATATATATATACATATATATGTGGTGAAAAGGTTGATACAGATCGATCGATTGAGCTATTCTTTGAAAATCTTGGTCAACTATATAGTTTGAAGAAATATATATATATATATATATATATATATATATATATATATATATATATATATATATATATATATATATATATATATATACAGGGTTATACCGGAAGTATATACCAACTTTGTTATTTAATTATTAATATAGAACACCCCATATATTGATGACTGGTTCGATAACACTTGTTATTTCAATTCTAAAAACACTTAACACATAAGTCTAGATTGTTGCGTTCATGAAATATCCTTGTTGTTTAACCTGGAAATTATCGAGTTTTTGCTTTTTGAAAAAATTGATATATCTCGAGAACGGCGTCAGCTACCAAAATAAGGAAAGGTGTTTTGAAATAAGAAACCATGCGGCACATAACTGATATCCGACTGAATCTCAGTCAGTATACAGAGTTTCTTTTTCTCCACCTCACATTTCGAAGCGAAGAAACATCAAATTGTAACCCACAGTATTCTAAAAAACATAAACTGCACTCTCATAAATTTTCATTGGTCCAAACTCTACAAGCTGAAGATCTACAGCTTCGAATAGAATTGTGTGAGATCCTACTTCTCAGAACACAAGAGGATCCCGATATTCTCAAAGGCATTATCTGGACTGAGGCCAAATTTTCTAATGAGGGGGTGCTTAACCGGAATAACTCACACCAAAATTCCCATATTACGAGAGAAAGAAATCCTCAAAACAAATTTAGTTTAATGTGTTTGCACTTTTGAAGGACAACAGATTACCGTCTTTTGTGAATGAAACCTTAAATGGTGAACTCTATATTGAGATTTTGAGGATGGTAGTGGGTAACTTCGTTGACACTTTATCAGTAGCTGAACCAATGCGTTGTTAGTACCAATTCGATGGAACGCCAGCTCATTGCTCAAATGAAAATTATCGAATTTTAACTGTTATGTTTGAAGAAAGATAGATTGGAACGAACGCTCTTTGTGGCCTCCAAGGTCACCTGACCTAACACCTATGGATTTTTATCTTTGGGGAACGTCGAAAGATATAATATTTTCTGAACCTGTGACTTCAAGATATGACTTGCATAATAGACTGCAAAATGCTTTTATGCAGTAGGATGTGGAGGAACTGGGCGAGCCACATCACAGGGTGTTATGCGTCGAGAAGAACTATGTCTAGAAGTGAATAGTCATCACTTTGAATAGTTATTATGAAATTTAGGAAAATAGAGTTCAACTCGTTTTGATATTTTTCAATTTGACTTTGGAAAACAACTGCAGTTTCGCATTTTTTTCTCTTAATTTATCAATTATCCAATGACAAAAGGACAGTTATTTGTTAATGCTCTGGGAACTGTCAATGCACGTGCAGGAATCTAAGCCTCCTTTGCCAACTTTAGGTAAGTACACAAAATTCGTTTCTTCGCCATAACTTGAAAACCTGGAATTTCAGGTACAGGGTATGTATGGGGAACTTCATTTAGTTTTTTACGGCGGATCTAATGAATTGAAAGAAAAATATGTGGCACAATTTGGAAAACGTAGTTTTCGAAATTTCTTCGAAATATGTTTTTCTTACTTATATGGAAACATTCTTTCCAGGGCTATAAAAATATATAAAATTTATAATTTATAACATCAGTAGTTGTCAATACTATTGAATGACGTTGTTTATGAGCTTTCCTTCCCTCCAGTGTACTGCCTTGCGCAGCTGATTCGGTTTTTTTCTGCATCTGCTTTATAACAGAGATTCCCTAACAAATATGCGTATTTATCGGAAATTATTCATAGAATTGATTAGAAATTTTCAGGGAATAAAGTCAAATATAAGTACATTCCGAAAGTGCCTAAAATTGTTTTTCGTAAAATTCTAATTACGTTTAACATCTCATTCTGCATCCTCTACGACCAAAGTCTGAAATGTAATCACCCTTCTATGGAAGCATGAGGAAACACCAGATAAACACTGTATCTAAGATGTTTCCTGCTTAGAACATTCTTTGTAATTCTTTGATAACAATATCTGTTATATACAACGAAGCTGCCCTTGGCGTTATATCTAAATTGTGCCGTACTAATTATCACTAACATAAAGAAGGCCTCGACCGAGATAAGCACTCACCCGGAATTTCATTTATAATTAGGGGTTCGAAAATACATAACAAAAACTCGTTCACCAAAATTTTCAGGTCCCTAGGCGCTTCAGTGAATCTTTTATCGTAGAAAATGTGTTTTCTCGAAAAAAAAAATTTCTGCTCCAAAAATCTGAAATAAATCATAGTAGTATTCACAGAATTCTAAAAAACATGAACTGCACTCTTATAAATTTTATTGTTCCAAACTCTACAAGAAAGATTGAAAATGTCATTTCAAAACAGCATAAAAAGTAGCCCTCAAAACCCACATGAAACTCTCGCATGAATTTTCTAATAGTAAAGATGAAACTGATAAATTGGATAATACTGGAGTTTACAAGTTGACTGGTCGTTCATTTAAAACTAGATACAAAGAGCATCGATTAAATTACAATAACCAGAGAACCAACGAATCTACTTTCGCTTCACATTTTTTGAAAATGCCGATCATTTTCCACCCATAGACCAACTTCAAATCATTCACAGAATACCTAAAGAACGAAAGTTAGATTTCTTAGAATGCATCGAAATTTTCAAACTCCAACATATTCCTCATACAGAATGGCCCGGATTATTCGTTCATATTTGATATCTCTAAATAATACTTGTTCATAAATCGTATTACCCTTTGTTTGTACCCTTATTCATTTTTTATCTTCCTGTTTATGTATGTATGTATTTCAACTTTAGTTCAGTACTTGTTGTCAGCTGAAGATGGACGAGAAACCGTAGTTGCAATCTTGAATTTCAAAAACTATTGCGATAGTATATTACAGTTCAATTTCTTATTATCATCATGATTAACTATCACGTAGTAACAGTGGAATCAATTGACTCTTAGTATGCTTGGACAATAATTTTCTTTCTACCATCGAATATCCATAATGAACTAAACATGGTTCGGATTCGAAAAAATCATAACATGTAACCTCGGAACCCAGTAGCTTAGTAAAGTAAATGCCCTGACATTTACTTTTCCTCGCATCATGATATGTTGATACTAGACTCACTTTTTTGAAACTGAACTTGGTTAGAAATGAGAAAATCACTGTTTCAAAGCTTTTCACCTCTTTTTTAGAGTATACCCTTAAAACCCAGTAAATGTACAATGAATGCTCGAAAATTTATTTTTTCGTTCATTATCGAAAAAATGATTTCTTTGAATTCTAGCCAAGTGTAGGTCACTAGGTTATTGGGTTTTGAAGTTATACGCTGAAAAACGGGAAAAAATGCTTTGAAAAATGACTTCTTCGAATTCTAACCTAAACTTTTAAGTCTAGACCCAGAAAAGTTAGCATCGAGATTCGAGGATGTACGAAAAAGTAAATGTTAGAACATTAACGAATGTTCTGGTTTCTGAGGTTATGAGCTTGAAAAAGGAGAAAAATGCTTTGAAAAACGAATCTAACGTACCATGTTCAGATCTAAAAAGCTGTGTTCAACATTGATATTGAATAGTATATAGAAAAATGAATATTTAGGCACTTAGTTATTCAGTTTTGAGGTTAGGTTTGGTAAGATGTTATTATTATTAGATTATATGTTGAAAAATGACGAAAAATGCTTGAAAAAACGGTTTTTCGAGATTTCAGTATATTTCGGTGCAAATAGCGAATTGAACACTGAGACTTGACAAAGTACAAAAAACAGATGAGTAAACATTTATTTGGCCCCTACTTTTTGGGGCCATGTACTTGAACATAAAATTGCTCAAAAATATGATTTTTTTGAGATTTGAATAGGTTTCGATACGAACATGATATTTCTGCCGAGCGATTTCAAAGAGTGGCAAAAATATCCAAAAAAGCTTCATTTGA
Source organism: Cryptolaemus montrouzieri (assembly GCA_013387265.2). Classification (NCBI taxonomy): domain Eukaryota; kingdom Metazoa; phylum Arthropoda; class Insecta; order Coleoptera; family Coccinellidae; genus Cryptolaemus; species Cryptolaemus montrouzieri. The sequence continues at coordinate 46,752,727 of JABFTP020000062.1, forward strand.
GAAGTTTGCCAAATACGTACATAACCTAAGAAATCGTTTGAAAATTTAAATGATTTATTTTTAAAGGCTAAGGAACGCTAAAAAAATCTGAAAAAAATCAATTCCTGACCCAAAGAATCAGGCTTATGGATTTTTCAGATTTTTTGAAGCAGAGAGCGATCATATTTTTTTTCGAGAGAACAAGCTTTTTACTATATAGGACCCCCAGAGCATATTTATTTTATGTATTTTCGAATGCCCAATTCTTAATAAAATACCAGGTGAGTGCAATTTTTCTATCTTAGCTCGCTATAGTCTTTCAAACAAAGTTGTATTGTACTGGCTATAGGAGACAAGTAGATATTATATCAATATTTCAATATGAGCTGAAAATAATTTATACCTTTCTATTTGCTTCATGTATACATATTTTTTTGTATCAATTAAATAAATCAAATTAAGTATCTTCTGAATTCTTAATTTAATTTTCTTCTTGATGGTTGTAGGTTGCTTTAGTGGATGGTTTCTTTTTATTTAAGTTAGTTTAATTTAATTTCGCCATAGGTTGTAAACCTTTGCGAGTTTTGTAATTGAGAAGTTTAGTCGATATTGTTGTAATTTTGAATGAAGTCGTAAGATTTGTACCAACTAGTGTTTCTTGAGTGCTCTGTATTACTTTATGTTCCCAATTTATTTTTAATATTTTGACATGCTCTACCCCATTTATTTTGGGTTTATTGAATGTTTCCATTTGTGAGTTAATAAAGTTTCTTTCTATCTATCTATCATCCTTGAAAGAAGATCTTCTAAAAAATCGAATAATTGGCCGTGGCTCTTTGATGCATACTATTTGAGGAAGTGGTAGAATTAATCAAACAGGTCATGAACGATTGCCCAGCTAAGGACAGAATCAGGCTCGAGAAACTCGGACCTAGCAAACTGAAGCTGACAGCTTATTAAGCTCTCCCTCACAAAGCTTATAGTCTCACTCAAGAAAGATGGAGCTTGTAGGTGAAATTTAGGACAGAGTGTGCCATAATAGACCAGAGACTCGTAGTGGTATCTATTTATCACATGTTACTTAATATGTTGCGCAAAGCTGCCACATTATTTTTCAGGTCATATTAATCAAACTTATTATTTTCGAGATTTTCGAAATATTAAATGCATTTTTAATCAAAATTAAAAACTTCATAGATAATACAAAACAGCCAGATCGCCAAAAAAGCCAGTTCGATTGACTCAATGAGAATATCATGTGTGAAATCTTTATATTAAGTAGAAAACTTATAAATTTCGAATGAATAGGAAGCGTAGTTATAAAACGATTTGGCAGTCGAAACAAGCTTTTGTTGATTCAACCGGGCAATTGTTCTAGTTATTTTCGGCGAAAGCTCAAGTCCAACTTGTGAAATGACATTGTTTGCAGCAATTTTGTGAATCGAGATAGAATATTAGGAAAGCATAATCGACGATATTGAAAAAGTTTATGATGAACAGCTCGACTGAAAACAGATACAGAGTTTTACCGTTTAAATGGAATATCACAATAAAATTAAACTAACGATCGTTAGTATTCATCGAAATTAAGTGATTTCAAATTTAAAATAGATATTTCAGGTCTGTATCAATCGATGCTTTTATATGACTGGCATCACTGAGATGAAATAAAATATGGAATTAATTTCACATTAGCCCAACCCAATCTAATGAAATATTCATTTATTTTTCCTCGTCACCAGAAAATGTGATTAAAAAGACGTTCCGTGTAACGTCTTTTAGATAAAACCATTTATATCTTTTTCAATAAAAATGCGTTACGGTCATTCTGGGGGTTGCGTGAATGAAACAGTTCAACTCGAAATAATGGACTCTTGAGAGATTCTATCAAACCCCATCGTGTGGATGTTAGTTGAACTGAAAAGTCCAGTTAGTTAGTAGGCTAACGTAGTAAAACTTAATTTTTTCGTTCGTATAGCGGATATACAACTTTTCAGTACCATTTTTATAGTATGATTTCCCTTTATCCTCAGAATAGACATCAATTTCGGAGATTACCTTTTCATTAGCTGTATTTTGTCCAGAGAGCATCTTTTTGAAAGAATCACTGAAGGCCAGATCTGGAGAATCTGGATAGGGAATTCTTTCAACTTTGCTATCGTGTTTATTGATTTGTGACACGACACATTGTCTTGATGAAACAACACTTGTTTCTTTTTCAAATGAGGCCGTTTTTTCGTGATTTCATCCTTTACAATATACAATACTCACTGTTGGTAGTCTGGTCAGTTTTGGAGTAATCGATGAATACAATACCATACACATCCCAGAAAACTGATGCCAGTCGAGTGTTGTATCTTATAACGCTTTGGCTTTGATTGTTCCCGTTCAGTCCACTCGGATGACTATCGATTGGACTTTGAAATGCAGTGATGAATCTAGGATTCATCCAATGAAATACACCGACGTCTTTATAACGGCTAAATATTGCTAGACACTGTTCTGAATCATCACAACATTTTTGTTTTTGATCGATTATGAACACAAACGGCACCTAGTTCGCGTACAGCTTTAGCAAATCCAAATATTCATGCATTATATGTCCGACACGTTCTTTTGATATCTTAAGAGTCTGAGCTAACTCAATCAACTTTATTTTAAGGTCATTTAAAATAACACTGCACCAAGAAATTAACACACAAAAGCGAAAATTGAAATTTATAACAGAAGAAGTTTAGATATATTGAATAATTATTATTCCAGTAATCCAACAGCACTAAGGAAAGCTTGAGTTCTCACCCATGTTTGTCGCAGATGGCATAACAGTTCCTCTAAAACGTCTGTAACGTATCTCTGAGCACTCAGGGTTTCATTATTGACGATGACCAGATAAGTGCGGGCGTTCAAAGATATTCCTCCCCACACCATTATTGGAACTCCACCGAAACCACAGGTAGGTAAAAAGTTGCACTGGGCACAGTGTATTTTGTGTACTTTCTTCACCGTTCCGTTTGACGGAAATCTTCTAGAGAAATCGCATTAAGATATTATAAATGAGAATATTGTCGAGGGTTTTTTGGACGAAATTTACTTGGTTCAAGAAGGTCGTATATTTCCAGACAAGAAATGTATCAAAACTTTTAAACTAGTCTTTCGATGATACCCAGAGTGAATACAGAAGACCAGTGATATTGCCACCTTGTCCACCAGATTCAACCCGGTTAGATACGTTTTTTTGGGTCGATGTCAAGGATTTATTATACAGGGTGTTCCTGATAAGAGTGGAAATAAATTAATGATTGCCGATATGGAGGGCTCGTAATAGAGTTACAGGCTGTTTTATGAACATCAAATTCTATGAAACTTAGCAGGTTCCTTATTCTGCTAAGTATCAATCGGAACCGCTATCAAATTTCTAAAAAATCCAGGTACGGATTGTCATGAATTGATACGAAGTGCTTCAGGATACAAAACACCCTGTATGAATCATATTGAAAAATTTATCTCATAGTAAAAAACAATAAGAACGGTTGATTGAAAATCATCCAGAAAAAAAATTCATTCATGAATAAAATTGTAACATGAAACCAAACTATAAATAAGAAACGAAAACAACCAATAAACAGGGAGAACGTTCATAATTTGATCTCGAAAAAGACCATCCTTCATCAATGCAAGCTCTACATCTCTTGTAAATGTTCGCTGTTGCCTTAATTATGATTTAAGGAGATTTTCGCAACAAGTCACAGTAGAATCTTATCCTCTCGACTCATTCCTCGTTCTGATTTCTCCTTGATACACCTCCTCCTTCAAATAGCCCCATAGGAAGTAGTCTAGAGGATTAAGATCTGGCGATCTAGCAGATCAGGCGATAGGCCTTCCTCCACCTATCCATCTATTAGGGTATTGGTGATCTAGGTAGGTCATTACATCCAAAGCATAATGTGGGCCTGCGCCATTATGTTGGAAAATCGTACCTCTACTTCAATTCACTGCTAGGCCTATCAGTTCAGGCAGATCATTCCTAAGGAAGTCCAAATAACGCTGCTCATTCAGAGGTACTTCAAATATGTGGGGTTCCATCAATTGGTTATCAAATACCGCACACCATATATTCATTGAAAATTTGTACTGGGATCGCCATTTGTAAACAGCTCTAGGATTTTCACGAGCCCACAAATGCCTATGACGAGAATGGCAAATTCCATCTCTCGTGAAGATCGATTCATCTGTGGAAATTATCCTCGAAATAGATCTCCTATGGTTCGTAATGTAATGGCAAAAATTCGGTCGAGGAACTTCATCTCCAGGCTACCACTATTGTATATGTAAATTGCTTGGTATATATTTGATTAAATCTTGCCGTAGATGATAGGACTCCAAAGAACGGAGTTCAGTTGACGAATAGCATTTCTTCCCTGTCCTATTCTGTTGGAAATATCTAAATCACCTAATTTACATTTATTGTACTCCTCTTCCAACTTGCGAAACATATAGGCTGCATCATCTCGATCTCCTGCTACTATAACTTGATCGTCGGCAAATAGTAGTGTGTATAGTATGCTGTCGCCGATCGAGATGCCCATCAGATGACAATTCCTCTTCCATGAGGATAAGACTTCTTGAAGAAAGAACAGTGTTGGTGCCAGGGAGCAACCTTGTCTTAAGCCCTTCGCCACTATAAACTCTCGAGAGGTCTCACGCCCAATCTTCACCTTGCTTGTGCATCCACAATAGAGTTTTTTGACTGCGTGATATAAGTTTGACCGACACCACCTTTCAACATGCAGTCCCACAACTTACTTAGCGGGATAGTGTCATAGGTCTTCTGCAAGTCAATAAAGATGAGGTACACTGCTCTACCTCGACCAAGTTTCTTCTCAATCAAATTTTTTAAGACGAAGATTCCATCGATACACGAACGGCCAGAGCGAAATCCGTTCTGTTGCTCTGATTCCGAGATCTGACTTTCTCTTTGTTTTCAGCACCTTTCCGTAAAGTCTACAACCGTTGTACTGGCTATAAATGATAAAGGTGCAACTTCTCCTTTCTAAGAACTTTTCTACTTTCTTGTGGAAAATAGCCAGCTCATTTCCCATTCTTCTCGTACTTGGAGACAGATTATTGAGAGCCATATTAATAATTACTTCTTCTTGATTTCGGTTATTTTCCACATATTCTCGTTTCTTTATAGCGGATGGAAAGTGACCGGTGCGTCGAGAAATTTGATATAACTTACTAAACGTCTGGCTTGAAGGGAACCTGTCTCTATTCGGGAACCGAATGCGATATCCCCTCTTCGAAGCGAGGGCATTACATCCACAAGCACCATAAACAGTTAGCATGTCTGCATATTCTTCATGGGAGAAAAAGGGCATTCTGAATGGAAAAGGTATTTTAAACTCGTGAAAATTGAATTATTATTGACTAAACAACAATAATATGACAACCCCCGTTTTATGACATTAGGTTCACAGTCATCATAGAGAAATTTCAATGCGTTCTATGGCCTGTAAGCGCAGTGAATTTCGTCTATAAATTTCACTCTGTAGTACGGATATTAGATATTAGATATACTCAAATCTTCCTTGAATAAGGACATATTTTATTGGAGTCCGACCCTGCACCATGAAAAAAGTCTCATTTTCATTGCGAGAAAACGAAAAAAACTTCGAATTGATTATTTTGAGAAATTCAATTTGTTTGCTTTCAATTGCATCGATATCACCGTAATTAGGGATTCAATAATGAATTGGCTAGACGAGATTCCCAATTTTTTTCGCGAATAATTTTTTTTCTTGGGTAGCTTTCACTGTGCCAAGTTATTTTATTGGTTTTGCTGAATCAGCAGTTCTTATTGATCTTAACTATGAGATAAATTTTTCAATACAATTCATACAGGGTGTTTCATATCCTGAAGCACTTCGTATTAATTCATGACAATTTGGATTTCCTAGAAATTTTATTGTGGTTTCGATTAATATTTAGCAGAATAAGAAACCTGCTATGTTTCATAGAATTTGATGGATTGGTAACGAAGATATGGCCGATCGAAATTTCGACGAAATTCAGAAAACAGCCTGTAACTCTTTCACGAGTTTGCTGAGAACATTCATATAAGGTGTTCCGATATGCCCTTCATATCCGCAATCTACCAGTAATTTATTGTTTTGCTTGAATGACCAATATTCAGATTCAATATGCATGCAAAAGTGTTATTATTATTGCATTTTGAAATAGAATCACTTTGGAGTAGATGAGACTCTTTTATTTGTTTTCTTTTTATCAATTATTTCAAATATTTCCTCATTCATGAGTAATAAATGATTTTCGTTTGTTATTATTATTAGTGGGCTTCATTGTTTTGAGCATACAATTGAAAACATTTAGAATGTTCTGACTAAATACCACCAGCATACTACATGAAACCATACAATGTTCGAAGAATTTTAATTTCTGGAAAAATTCACGTTTCAGAGGAAATTTCCATGCATGTTAGATATGTTTAGAAGAAGAAGAAATAGTTTTTCTATTTAGTCTTTGATTTAAAAAACACGAGTTTATATTATATTTCGAAAATCATTCAACAAACAAAAAATTTTGAACATTCTTCTCAAAAAAGTGCTCGTAGAATGTCAAAATAGTTTTCATTTAACTTTGATAGCATTCGAGATATTGTCATATGCCGAAATTCCGGAAAATCAAGAAATCCGAAATAACTCTTAAACAAGCTACGCTTGATGTGTATTGCATTGTGAATGAATTATGATGTTTTTGAAGAAAACCCAATGGGTTCTCGGAAATTTGTTTTATAATTTTCCACAAAACCCGGTCGTGAAATGGAGTTCACTTTTTCGACTAAAATATTTCCATTAGTTGAGGTACTAAAATAGATCTGAATATCCTGTAAGTTTTCGTCAGAAACTGCGTAGTTAAAGTATGGATGTGAAGAAAAACTAAATTTAGTGACTCAAAGCAACACAATGATGTTAAAAACGGTTAAACATCAAACAACTCGGAACATAATGGAAGCAAAGCCCCGAGGCGGGACAAGTTTCTTAATCTATTCGCTAAACTCTATTTCGACTCACTTTTAAACTATTTTCTCGAGAATTATACCAGCATACATAAATTCACGTGCCCGAACTGAAGGTGTTCGCTTTTTACATTCCTCATAAATGGCAGTGGTGTATCAGCCTATTTCCTGCCATATATTTGGATATCTCATATAATTAATGATGAATTTAAATCGATTTTTCAAACTTAATAACTGGTCGAATGATGAATAAAAAGGCGATAATTCTTTCTGGGCATCTAGTACAAGCGTAGGAACTTGTTAGAATCCGGCAAATTATAGCGTGCAACGGGAATGTAATATAGTTATTACTCCGGAATTATTTTGAAGTTTTTCTCGCGACGGAACAAACAGTTAGTGTTGAATATTTGAAATTGTCTGTGGGTATTAACTACGTGTACAAGATAAGATGACTAAGGCAGATAAGAGTGCAGAGAAGGCTTCGAGAATTACTTTCTCCTTGTACGCTTTAACAAGAAACACGACAACCGCTGTGAAGATGATTATTAATGGTTCACTGAAAGTTCCATGAGAATATCAGTTGTAATATATAAAAACAACTAAATATATGTATTCAATCGAAAGGAAAACACACCGAAAAATTGCGTGCTTCTTAACCCATTTATGGTTGCTGTGCCAATTTGGGAATACTTAATAATTGAGGGTAGAAGTGAAAACTGTTGACGCTAAACTTAAAAAGTTTGCAGTTTTAAGTAGTTAAAAATACCGTCAATGTATAAACGATACAAACATTGTGCTAATATGTATTAATGCTATTTTCATATTTTCTTGTTGAACTTAATTATTTTTATTGTAAATATAATATACGTCACATTACAATTGTTTGTTTGTTTGTTATTTCTTTAACGTGCTCTATTTCCGCCTTTCGGCCAATGACACGCCGGGGAATTCTGTCACCTCACTAACCCGGGAATTTTGCCGAACCCCTCTCGTGTCGAGGGAAGGGATCTTTAATGTCCAACACATCTCTGTTAGACAGGGCCGACAGCTTTACATCTCTTCCGAAAGATGGACACTCAAGCGATTCCCAGAATCCGAAAAATCGCACCGACTTTATGGGGATTGAACCCAGGTAACTCTGCGCAGGAGACGAGCATCATATCCCCTACGTCACCGAGCCGGCCATTACAATTGTAGTTCAATTATCCACAAAATTTTGTAGTGACGAATAATGATAGTGAATGCTTTTGTGATATCCAAAATATTACTGTGCCAATTCGGGCACAGCGGCCACCTGTGTACTAATTTTTTCTTGTGTTTTACAGATTTCAAAAATGAGTCGTAGGTGAAGATTTAGTGCTAGTAACAACTACTTGGGCTTAGAAGAAGCCATAAATTCTATAGAAGAAGATAGTGATGATGGTTTTGAGTATGACCTAGCCATAATTCCCCCAGAACCCAGTGTTGTTGCTGATGAAGAAGAGAGGTTTAATGATGAAAATCTACCTCACTTGCCAAATGAAAATATAGAGGTATTTATTCGCGACGAAGGTGCTCTTTCTGATAGCAGTGATGATGAACCATTAACCAAGCTGCAGGTGACCATTCGACAAACTCAACGGCGTCTATATGAACCAATCCTGTCTGGCGTAAGTATAATCCAATTCACACCAAAACTTACATGGAATCTGATACCCGATTACTGAATGAAAGTTGCATGAAAAAGGTGGTGGAAGATCTCACACCTGTTCAAATATTTCAGAAGTTCTTTGATGATGAAGTATTTGAGATGATTGCTGGATTTAGCAACTTGTAGGCGAGTCAAAACAATCGACACAGTTTTTCCATGACTACTGGAGAACTGAAGGTTTTCTTCGGAATACTTATACTATCCGGTTATAACAAAATTCCTAGAGAACACATGTATTGGTCAACAGATGAGGATATTGGAATGAATGTAGTGTCAAACGCAATGACTTGTAACAGATTTCGAGAAATAAGAAGGAATCTACATCTTATCGACAATAACGACGCTCCAAACACTACCGATAATAAGTTCAATGTTTTTCATGAAAATATTTCCATAGATGAATCCATGGTGAAGTATTACGGGCATCATTCGGCAAAACAATTTATTAGAGGCAAACCTGTACGCTTTGGGTATAAAAATTGAGTTGCAGCAAGCTTCGCAGGATATTGTTACAGCTTCGATATTTACTGTAGTAAATCTACTGCTTCAAATACAGAGCCTTTGGGAACTAGAGTTGCAAAAATGTTGCTGAATAAACTTACAATAGATCCCGCAAACCACAAAGTTTTTTTTGACAATTTTTTAAAGAGTTGTGATCTCCTGAACGATTTACGTCGATTAAGTTATCGTGCTACAGGAAACATTCGAGAAAATCACACTAAGAAATGCCCATTGACGAATGCTAAGGATATGAAGAAAAAAGCAAGAGGTTAGTTCGATTACAGATTCGATAAACAAAATGAGTTGAGTATTTGCACATTGGCAACAAATTATGATTCTCATGAGTTGTTGGGAACTATAAAGAGATGGTCTGCAGAAAAGAGGCAAAGAGCTGACATGACGATCCCGCATTTATTCCAAAATTATAATGAAGGCATGGGAGGTGTAGATGAATTGGATCAGTCCATTGCACTGTACAGAATCGGCATTCATGGAAAAAAAATGGTGTATACCTACATGGTTGACATGGCTATATCAAATGCTTGGCGTTTACATGTCCAGTCTAGAGAAGAGCCCATGGATCAACTACTGTTTCGAAGAACCATAGCCAGGTTTTACCTAAAACAATCGCCCAAAAGACAGTCTGCAGCTGCACGTCCTTCGCCTTCTAACATAGAGGGACTACAACTTGATGGCGCCGATCACGTACCTGAAAAGCTTCCGAAACGAGTACGCTGTGTTGTTTGTCATAACAGAAGTCGATGGGGCTGCAAGAAATGTAAGAAAACTTTGTGCATTGAAAAACAGTGTTTTGTGAATTATCACTCCTAAGTGGCCGCTGTGCAATTTGGGCACATCCCTTTAAAAATTTCAAGAACATTGTTTTTATTTCTTTCTTTCTTTTCTTCTATTCTTCGTATCCTCTTTCATCGTGAAATATAAAAAAAATGTGGAAAACCTGCTAGTTTTATTTTGACCATTAATGGGTTAAGACATCTTGAAAAGGTTTTCCTTTGTCTGGAATAGCTCGGTGTTTTCGTTCGTCGAGGTTGTCTCCTCAGGAAAAGGGATCTGTTACACCTTTTCTTCCAGATCGCTTTAGGCGTGACCTGGTGAGCTGCACTTGGCGCTAGCGATAACCAAGAATGTAAGTTTCCATGTGGGCTTCAAGCACTCAGTAACTAGTTTTAAAACTTCCGATTTGCTATAGTTTGAACAGATTATACTCGGACTTGACATTCCGAGAAAGGGATTAAAGAAAAACAAGATGCTTGTATGATTATATTCAATGTCGAAGACAATGTTGCATTATACAGTATCTACACAGTCGGTATCAATTTCAACAACAGTATAGATACATGCGTATAAACCACAAAGCAATATTCAAACAGAACTACAGGGTCAATCAACACTTTCAAACCCGGATGCTGCATGTCTAGGGGGAACACCACAGCACCGAATCGACACGAGCCTGAACGTCCTGCATAACCTATGAATAGATCAGAACGGAGTTGTCGAGAGAATATCAATGTAGTGTGTGCGGAGGGGAGGGGGTGGGCAGCACTACAGGGCGAGTTGCAATTTCCAGATCTGTGTACTGCGTGGGTAATGGTAACGGCACAGCACAGAATCAATAGAAGCCTCAGAAAAAACTACGCAAATACAACGGAATGAAAAATTATTATTAGCCAATTGAAAAAAATTTCATCATCGGTACGTAAATCTCATTAATGATCATTAATAGAAACTCGCAATGGCATATGGTCGTGTGAAAATGGTAAAATGCCTATTTGGCAAGAATAATTCACCTAACAGAAAATCGAATGACGTAATTATCACTGTTAGCGTCTGGATGGCAAGACAGAACATAACTCAATTCGTTTCACGAATCTTTCAAGTATCCACTATCCCATCTTCCCGATTTTGCGATTAGATTACAAGCGGTGCCTATCAAGCGAGAGTATCCACGAAAAATGGGATAATTTCCGATCAGAACAAATTTCAATATCGGGAAACAAGATTCGAACGAACAAAAATAACACGTATTTGAACTTAAGGGGTATTATCACTTCGAAATTTTGGGAAAATCGATTTTGAGTTTTTTATATATTTGTGTTCTTTTATTCCTGTAGAATATCACTTTTATATTTCAGGTCAAAATGCAAACCGGTTGCCCATATATCTGTTCATGCAATCAAACTGATTTCATGAAAAATATAAATCCACCACCTGGTAATTAATACCATTGCCAGGCAATGATTATAATCAAAACATATCCTGGAATAATTATATATTAGGATAACGTTGTATGTTATGAGAATATATCAATCTACCAGAATATATACATACTATAGCATCATCAGACAATGATATCAATGTACCAACGAGTAGTGTCAGAGGCTTTCTCCCAAAAATCCAGTGTACGGACCTTAGTCAAGTAACACTGAATGTTACTCATTAATAGTTTCCTTTGTGTGAAGTGGTCAACGATCGAATAGGATACTGCTCTGAATATAAATATGACAAAATTGTCAGTTAATTATATTACATTTATATAAACAAATAAATAAAATATGAAATGATATTCTGAGCAGTATAAACTGAAGAGAAAACCTATGACTCTACCTCATTATTATTTTCGGAAAGAAACCTACGAAGAATATTACAAGATTTGATGACTGTTATCTTTTGTAACTGTTCAAACAAATTTTTCTTCAGACCCAAAATCTCAATACTTTTGTGAAGATTTCTAGGAATAACGCCTGTTGTGGAAATAATAATCAGTAGAATAAATATTTTCTTCATTTTCCATATATATATATATATATATATATATATATATATATATATATATATATATATATATATATATATATATATATATATATATATATATATATATATATGTGCGACGGCCCGGCGCTTTAGCAGCGACGGCAGATTTTGTACATGTCAGAAGTATAACATTTTTTTTTCGAAAATGCCACCGAAACAGGACAAAATTTATCATCCAACTAAAAAGGATCTAGAACGGTACTCGTACGTAAAACGTAAAAGTTCTCATAAAGAACTTAAAGGTAATTAACAATCTGGAAATTCAAAATTGGAAAAAAATTTCGTGAGTGCTAAAAACTGGAGATTTAGATGTCGGGTTTGATAGCAAATTTGGCTATGTTATCCTAGCTTTCAGTTTTGTATTTTCTCACTTGGAAAATATTTTAAAGTGTAAAAAATGTGATGGTAATATTAAGTTCTTACGAAAAAGTGCTATTGGCTCCGGTTTCAAACTTGAAATTCAGTGTTCTTGTCAGCATCCAAGTTCGGTCAATTCTTGCACTAGTACCTATAAAACTTATGAGATCAACAGGCGAATGGTTTTGATTTTCCGCCTATTAGGGATTGGACTCAATGGCATAAATTTGTTCTGTTCCATGATGGATCTAGGTCGACGCTTCAATCAGAATTTGTACTACACCGCGTGCACAAATATCGCTTTTTCGGCTGAATGTTTGGCTGAAGTTATATTTCAAAAAGCTGGAAGAGAAGAAAACAAAAAGAACGTTGAGCACGGATTCTCATAAGACGAATTGACTGTGTCCGGCGATGGTACTTGGGCCAAGGGAGGTTTTTCTTCTCTCATCGGAATTTGTGCTCTAATTGGAAAATACACAGGCAAAATTTTGGATTGTTTCGTCTCGTCGAAAACGTGTGAGAAATGTGAAGTAAACAAAAAACTGATGGACCCTACCGCATTTTTAATTTGGAAAGACGCGGAGCACGTCGATGAATGTTCCAAAAATTATGACGAAAATTCCGGGGAATGGAAGTCCAAGAGGTGTTAGAAATGTTTTGTCGTTCGGAAAATTTACATGGCTCAAAATACGCTCGCTGCGTTGGAGATGGGGATTCAAAAATGTTTCTCAACTTATTGGAAAGTAAGCCGTACGGGGACTTCAATATTGAAAAATTAGAAGGTGGGAAAAAGAATGTTTCGAAGGCTCAAATTTGTCGAAAAAAATCTCACGGAAATAAAAAAATTAACAAAAAAGAACAAACGAAAAATGAAAAGGAAGAACCTGCAGCTAAAAGGAAACGCCGAAAAAAAACTACTCCACCTGAGGAAAAGAGAACCGAACTTACTGGCAAAGTTATGAAAGAAATTTCTTTGTTTTACAGTCTTGTCGTTCAAAACAACCCCGATGACAAGCAAGCCATGAAAAATGCCATTTGGGCGGGATTTTAATATAGAATTTCAACTAATGAAAAACCACAGCATCAGTATTGCGACAAGAGCTTGTGTAAGTATCTACAACACGTCGAAAAGGGCAAAAACTTCAACCATAAAACACCGCCCCTTAGTGACCTTGTGTTAGAATACGTGAAGCCTGTTATCGAAGACTTGACAAAAGATGAACTTTTGGATTGCTGTTTGGGTAAAAACACGCAAAACAATAACGAATCTTTCACCATCTGGGGACTTGTGCAAAAAAAACATATATATTCAGGAAAACAAATTGTCGATTTATCAGCCTGAATCATTTACTGCGTCGTCAACGAGGGGTCCAAAGCAATTCTGAAATTAATGGAGATGATGGGACTCGACATTGGGCCTCATGCCTATGACTTTTGTCACGACAAAATGAGTTGCGCATCAAAATTGCAGAAAAGCGATGTTCTGATCAGTCGAAGGAAGCGAGACTTGCACGGAGAAAGGACGCTGCTGAGCAGGAGGCATTATTTGAGCAGGCTTATGGGTTTCTTTACGTTGCAGGGATCACTGATTGATCAAATGCCAGGTATTAATTTCATTTATTTTAATGTTATCACAAAAAATTAGCAGTCGAAACTTTGAACGCATTTTGCTCAAAACATGTTTTTTCAAATCAGTATCAGCGTTAGCGCCACGACGAGTGTCAGAAATTGACGTAACTAGGATTATTTAATTGATAATTTATACCCCTTTATAACATACCTCGGAAATTAATCAATTCGAAGATTCGCGTAAAAAAGTACTATTATTCAATTTTTTTCGAAAGCTAATTTTCTCAAAATGAAAATTTATTATTTCCGAGGTAGGTTATACAGCTACATACATGTTTTTCAAAATTTGGTTTAATTTTTTGATTTCAGATATCGCGTTCCATCTGTATCACTGCAACCGCAAAACCAATCATTTTTGAAGCGTCGTCATCGGCGCCAAAAAAAATTTTTTTTTGTATACCTTCCTTTATGCATGACAATATGTGAAAAGTTTTTTGATCTATAATAAAGATTTCTTTAAAAAATTCTAATCAAACCTTCCATTTTGTCGTTCTGAAGTGATTATATCCCTTAAAACGAAAATCACTTTATTACATATTTAAACAACAAAAATGTAATATGAAGTATACATCAGACTTATGATATGTGGAAATTCGAACAGAAAACCCAACAGTGCCGTTATGTGGATAGGTGAATTCACCATCATTTATCAAAAAGGTCAAGAGATGAACTCTTCAGATTCAAATAATCATTGAATGAATTTTCGAAGTATACTTATCTCTGTGTTGTTTCCACGACTTTAGATATGCGAAATCTTGAGGACTGATGGATGATTGTAGTTATAATTGTATCGAGTGTCATTATTCATGTCTAACATTAATTTATTTGTAATGCATCAAAACAATGAATATTTAAACCACAAAGTATGAAACCTTAAACCTTGATTAAATATAGGGCAATGGCCGATGGCCCTAATATCGTAAGAACGGGGTGATACCATTGGGCAGTTACATAGTACTTGTTAAGAGTTGTCTCTAAGCAGTAAAACGATTGTAGAAAAACCTCATGGGTGGAAAGGCTCAAATAGAACTTTCCAATAAGAAAAGTGAGGAATATTTGAGAACTGAAGATCTTTTCAGGACTGGTATCATAGGACTGTTAACAGAAGTCACTTTGCAGAGTTTTGATCCAACCAGCACTAGGTTACCGGAGAGATACTATTTCCTCAAGAGAACACACACAAATTGACATGGAAACATCCAAATGATCGGACCATTAACCAGAATGATTATGTGGCCTTCAGAACGAAAGTTAGAACATCCCTTCTTGTTACATGTTGCGGAAGAAGTGCAGATATTGATTCGGACGACCACTTGGTAACAGCAGATGTTGGTTAAAGATATGCTCAAAGCAACCCACTTCGAAAAGTTTGGATTTAGAGCAAAGCTCAAGAATCCATGGATGAGTTGAGCAACTTGAAATGAAGAATAATAAATAAAAGAAGACAAAAAACAGGCTAAAACAGACGAACCTCAGAAGCTGATGACAACAGAAAGGCCATCCAAGAATATACCTCCAAGCACACTGTGGTGAAGAGAAGCTTTTGTTCAGACGACAGGAAATGAATAGAATACCTGACAGCTGAAGCCCAGAAAGCAACAGTAGAAAGTAACAGAAGACAGTTGCATAAGATAACCAAAACGCTGGCCAACAAAAAGAAAAACAAACATAAGCCCATCAGAAACCTTTTAGTTGGAGAAATAGAACAACTGAATAAGTGGAAGGATTACTCAATTCCAAAACCGCAGTCCAACCAAGAGGAGAAACACCAAGGACCAAGGACATACCAGTGGAAACACTTTCAACGACAATTCACCCATTAAAGACGAAGTTATTAGTACCATTAGGAGAAGGAAGAAGGGCAGAGCACATGGTATTGACATCTTCCGCCATACAAATTTCAAACAAATTCTCGCCTTAACGGTAGACATTCTATCTATCTAATCTGGAAAAAGGGAGGATTCTTGGATATTGGATTGCCTGAGAAATGTGAGTGCTAGAATTAAAGAGGAATTGCCCTACTTACAATATCTAGTAATATCCTCACAAGAATAATTTTGCACAGAATCAAGGAAAGCATTGGTCTGAGGCGAGAAGAGGAAGGTTTCCGTAAAGATTGATCGTGCTCATCAATACCATGGAGAAAAGAACAGAACTTCGAGAACTAATATTGACTTGAATATATTTCGAAGAAGCGTTTGATTTTATCCCTGGAGACACTTTTGAAAATTTTCAAAGAATAAGGTTCAACTCAAAAGCTGATAAATATCATCAAAAGGACTCACGATGAATATAAGTGTCGAGTAATATACTAAAAACAATTTCCAGAAAATGGAAAAGAACGAGGTACAACGCAGAAGAATTAGATGGAAGCTCTCTTATAATATCCCTGATGTGAAAAAATTGAGGAGCTTGTATCGAAATCAACAACAACAATGAGGAAGACAATAATCGATAGATCCAGAGAGTGATGGAGTTTTACTATCTGGGGAGCATAGTAACAGATAAAGGGACCAGCTTAGACCAATTTGGGGATCCCACCAGAACAGATAAGAGCACAAAATTAAAAATCTTTCAAAAAAATTTAAAATCGGTAATTCTGTAGGCCTAGGTATGGATGTAAAACGTCATCAAGAACACATAGAACGAAATGAAAATGAAAAACAAAGACGAGAGCAAGTCCAATATGCGGTAACTCAATCTAGGAGAACACAGAGTAGAACTAGTTTTGTTTATCACATTTGAAAAAATGTCGATAACGTCATATTTTCGACAAATGTCCAAACAATACAAATAAATTCTATCACAAGGTAAAAAAAACTGTTCCTCCTAAACACTACCTAATTGTTAGAAATATTTCATATTTCTGTCCACCTGTAGTTTTATAACACAGTCTCATCGAATCTTTTTTTGGAAACGCCCTGTACCGTTTCAATTTTCTATCAAGTGAAAACCAATATTTCTAGTAGTTATAATGAATGTTTGTTGTTAAATGAGGTAATATAATATTATTATATAATTTGGAAAAAAATTTGTGATTTTACATGTTCCTGATTAACACTGATATTTTTCTTTCAGATTAATATATAGTAATTCATAGTAACACCATCTATTTCACGCCTACTAAGATGTAATCGAGCACTTCACATGTCTAAGAATTCAGCGAACACCATAAACAGTAAGTAATAACAATTTACCTTCATGATTATCTAACAGAAAGATTACTTCAAAGAGAACAGTGGAGAGGAAGATAGAGGAAGAAGGCAAGACGTGGAGACAAATTAAATCAATCAAAAACAAAACTATAATCATAGCTCATATCAAGAATTATTGAAAAAATTAGCTATAGCTATCTAACCCTGGGATTCATGTCCCTAGTCGGGGAAAGATGGCCAGTACTTTTTTGTCTTCCCTCTTGCTCTTGAGACACTTCAGCTCCTATTTTTCCATTACCGAACTTCGAACACATGTCCTGAAAGTCTGTGAAATTTTCATGCGACAGAATATACAAATATTGCATAGTGTCCAGTCTTCAATTAGTTGTGCCGTATTCGTATAATAATTATCACCGCAACAGCGGCAGGTATATTTCCGTTTTCATTGCCACTTTCAGAGGAATCACTGAAGACCATACATAAATGTTATAACTGAAAGGTAATGATGAAAAAAATTATAAAAAGCACATTGAAGTTTATAATTTTTCTGAAGTAAAAATTTTGACCTTCTTTCCCGATTGTCCGGATGAGATGTCAGTATTAGGTAATTAAAGCAACATCTCAATGTTATAGATGATTTCGAGGTTACCAAACGAAAAAGTTATTAACGTAACAAAGAGATCAGTAATTCGGGCAAAATGTTCCAAAGATTTTTGGGGCCACTTCTTATGTCGGACGCCAAATTTATACCGAATTGTTTTCTCAAAAATAATGTCAATTTCCTCAACTTCATATATTATTTTGTACATCCACTGACACTTGTTGCCACTTTCGCAACAAAGGAAACTGAATTGGAAATAGGGCCATCAGTTCATTATTAGTAGAACTTTTTCTTTCAGCCATCCTTCAAATATGGCCTCCTCCTCCCCCGAATTACCCTAATTACAATTACATTACATTAAATGAGTTAGTTTGGTGTTTTATCTTTTCCGAACTACACCAGAGTTGATCTTTTGTTCATAGCTGTACGTCAGATGTTTCCCAATAGATTCAGTTCTTTTGAAAAATGGAAAATTTCTTTGGTAGTTTTACTTCGTTAATTTTATTGCCATACACACAAAGAGAATGTACTCAGAGGTTTCGTCGTCCCTATCTCAGTGGGTGTTGTCCTGTTAAGTCGTCAGTAATGGTACTCGAGTTGTCCCTAGATAGGTGAATAATCGATAAAGTAGATCTAAAGAGGTGGTTTTAGTAGCTGATTTAGCTAATTCGTTAGTAATTTCATCATCCCCTTTACCATCGAGGTCTTGCAGCCACCAAAGAAAAAGTTTACTCACCTCAACAAATGGCTTTAAGTAGATGGGGATGCTCTAATAACTATGAGAGTTCAGAGGTTCAATTACCGTTTGACTATTAAACTGTACAGCTATAGGTTTACTCAGTAGGCGCTTCCGATAGCACACGTTTATAGCATGACTGCAGGAGACGAATCCAAGTGTACTGATGCTCTATATTTTGTTCCAAGTATGCCCGCGTTGTTTCCTGTTGTCTTTTCAACCACGTCCTTGCGTACTATTAAGGCTCACCATGATTCATAGTTTCTTGAATAAGTAAGTGTAAGTGAATGTAAGGTATCGATTCTCTTGTTCGAGGAGAGCTTTTTCGTTTTGTTCTAGGATAATCCTGCCAATAATTTCGAACCAGATTTTAATTACTACTGGACATTTTGGGACTATGATCTTTGCTGGCTAATCGCTTTCAAGAAGAGTCTGCATTCGTTATGAACAGCCGATTCAATGAATATGATCATTCAGACTGCAGCGACTCGTAAGGATACTGATAAGACTTTTCAGTTTAGCTCTTCCCAATCATAGTATGAAGATGGTAGTATGCTTCGGTACGCCATTGATGAACGTCTTCGAATATTCGAAGTGAACCAGATATTGTTCAATATTCATTCTGTTCATTATTGTACGCTTAATAGTTCAAAGTGAGATACCTAAACAAGGTACTGGTCCCACTAGAGGAAGTGAATCTCCAATTCGTGGCAATCGATTTGCATTTTCGTTACCTGAGTAGTCCGTATGGCTCGATATCCAGATACTTTCATCTGATGTTCATATATATAGTAAAACGGCATTTCTACACAGTTTTTAAATTATAAGAATTAAAATCAAGAGCTCTTACTTTGACTGCCACTAAATATGGTCTCCCAATTCTTAGTGATGTGTTGAAGCAAGGATTGCTTTCCTATATTCCAGTTTTTGTGCCTTCAGGTTCAGATCGGTCTCCAAGAGGTCACCCTAATCATCCTGTTTGGGAATAGATTCTCGGAAGTGTCTAATCTGATCTGTTATTTCAGAAATAATATTAGGGGGTAAAACCAAGATGTTTTGTGATCATCAGTTCATCAGTCAACACTTCTGAGGCTCTCGACATCATAGTCTTCGGCAAATTTATTGCTGTATACGGTCCTCTTTTACTCTAGCCAGTAATAGATGGGGGAGAAAAAGGCTGTGGTTGGCGTAATATAAAATACCCCCGTAATAGCCAGGAAAATATGTCGTTATAAACGAGTGACGTTCAGAAGGCCAATTGTCAGTTTCTCCATTACGCAACAGGACCATATGCGATTTGTGGTCAGATGGTCATAGAGTATAACCCGTGCATCTGCTTGTTGGTTGTTATATGAATTCTGGTGCTATGTAACAGAATTCCCAGCTGTCCATTCAGATCAGTAAGTAGTAGTTTCTTCGTTTGTTGAAGCCTCAATTCTGCCAATAAATCTTTCTTATATATAAAGAGAAGCGAGATATCCGGCATTACCTATACGGCAGTTATGGGACCCCCTGTGTATATAAACACCTGTTAATTAAGTGATTGAAACAATTGTGTTTTTCGTGGGGTGGCTATAGCTGTCGCATGACAGCCCATGAGCTGAGAATAAAAAACTCAATATCTTCAACAACATGAGCTCTATTTAAAGCACAACTTCTACTGGGTATGCAAATTCTCGGTTCGAGTTGCGAGAAAATATGGATGAGTCTCCATACGAACATTCAAACTCACATTAGCATTTTTCAATTTGCAGGAAGCTTATTTCTAAAATTAGGAAAGCCAAGAGTAGATACCCAGAGCAAGTATGACGAGAAATCCAAAGATCATAGCAAGCACACGATACCGACCATACAGAAACCGAAAGCGATAGGTTAAAAAATATCCTTGCCAAAAGAGGCTTGATACTGAAACTAAGAATGCATTACTATGGTTATTATTTGTGGATGCTTTGGCTCTCTAGAAATGTGAATGATAAAATCAACACTGTTCAATAAATTGGAATAATTCGAAATGTGGTGTTATTGAAGAAATCTGAGGGTGATGTGCACATAAACAGTAATGAACGGGGAGATTGTGAGAAGAATTTCAAACATCATAGAGTGTAGAGTAGGGTGTATCGTTTTTGACTTCTTTTCGAAATTCAAAAAAGTATAGGGGTCGCGCAATGCCCTCAAAGTTTCTTATGTTGTGTATAGGCAACCCGCACAACAATCTTGCGTTTTCAAGCTGTTTTAGGGTTCTAAAGTCACATTTCTGAACCCTTTCTCTTGTTTTTAGTTGTTTTTTTTATGGAGTATAAATGAAAGAAGGATTTCGCTGTATTGTTAGGCTCTTTTTTCACTTTTATTGTACAATACAATATTAGAGTTAAACATCATTATAAATTAAAATTTTAATTATAATATTTGCTTTGTTGGGATTAAATGATAATGGAAAATTAATACAATTAAAGCCAATTGAATATTGTTACAAACAAGTGTTAATAAAGCGTGGATACAATTTAACGTTAATACAGCTTTGGTAAAATTAAATTTTGAAAATCAGAATTTCCTATGGACGCTTCCACTCTTCTTGTACAACGGCGTAGTCCTTTTTGGTATGTAGAGATGGCATCCGTTGTCTGGACTCCAGTTTTGCTTTCACGTACGTGTCACGAGATTGTGGCCCAAAAACAGAGGAAGAAGCTTCTGTTACTAATTTTACCAGCCTTTCGACAGCCTGAGTGTGGCAGGGGAAAGCGGTTAATTCCTTATCACAGAATGCTCGACTCCTAATATTTTCTTCTATTTCTTCGGGTGATAGTGATCGGGTAAGAGGGGGCTCGGTCACAGGGTGCGAAGACCAGTCTATGAGATCGTAGTCACCGGGTCACCGTTGGTACCGCTAATGTTACGTTTCTCCCTAAACAAATGTTTCATGTCGTCAATGTACGTCGGAAGCTGTATGTCCTTCATCTATTCTGCAGCAAAGTCAAGAGCGGAACGCAAACGTCTTTTTTTGCCCATGTTGCTTGCGCGAAACTAAAAGTCTATGCAATAAATCCCTACAAGCACTTTTACAGCACGGGAACACACGGAAAAAATATTCGTTCGCTCACTGTCACTCATAAAAAATATCTCAGGCGCACAGCTGACCGAACAGAATCCGAGCTCATTCCTCAAGCGCGGTTGGAAGCGGACTGAATAAAGAAACTCTTGCCACCTCATGCTGACCTCCCCTCTCACCCTACACCGCTCCCTTCCTACCCGAACCCGATTCCCCTCCACTATCGCACTGCCCTGTCGCCTCGAACATTGTTGCACGATGCAGCTACCCCACTCCCAGTGTTGCCAATGCTTGACATTTAATAAGAAAAGAGTAGCCTGTTCCTGCTTGACGCACTTAGTATAAAGAACCTTGCCGAACCAAATACGAGAAAAATAGCACTCTGGTATTTATAATTTCTTGTTTTCTTCCTCTAATTCGTTACATCGTAGTCTTTTATTCCTTTATACCACAAAGACAACAAATACACATAAACAAACCGCAAGAAAATCGACTTTAGACCTCTGAACACTTGAATACAACAGAAGAAACTTTAAGGGCATGGCGCGACCCCTAGGTATTGTTCAAAAATTCTGAAAAAAATCACAGATGCTCGGTGCCACCAAATGCAACTTTTCCGCACTATACTTTTTTGAATTTCGAAAAAAGTCAAAAAACGATACACCCTAGTATTCGAGACCTTGTTCATACAGTTGCAAATAGACAAGTCTTTGAGAATATAATCACCAATATCTAAAGGTAGTGAATAGAAATATGAAGAAGAATAATTGACCTGTGTTTCATTATGTATGGAACTACTATATATGATTATTTATTTTAATATCTCCATTTTACTGATTGGTGAATGGGAAGTGTCAACTACTATCGTATTGATTGGATTGTATTTTATTCTTCATGAAACTTTTTGTGGATATTTCTGGATCTGCAAAATTTGATGTTTCAACCATATCTCTCCATTTGCAAAAAATTGAAGTCTGTTTTGAATAAATAATGTTTGTTAATAAAGATGTAAGTGTTCACTAAAAATGAAATTATTATTTATAGTCACTTATCTCTAGTATTTCCAAAACATTAAATTTTAAGCACAGCTTGTTTCAGATAAAATATCTGAGTCTGATGGAATTAATTGTGACCATCAATCAAGTGGTTGTAAACATTGGATTAAACTGATCAAACAAGTACTACTGTCAATTAATAATAACGGTTGGATTTTGTATCAGTATTCATGAATCTTTGTCTTGTGGTCATTAATTCTCAATACCAATAAAAACATGAATTTCCAACAAATTTAGAAGAAATGGAAATTTTGAAGAATGTTTACTGTCAATATAGCGGTTGTAATCGTTCTATTCTGTTTCATTATGTATGAAGCTGATGCTTATGGTTATTGGAATAAAATTCTAAAACGTGGTATTCGTGTATTGATAAGAATCTTCAGAATAATGAAAAAGTTCCAACGTTCCTTCATGCAACTTCTGGTATATATGAGAGTTGGAAGTATCAATATTTCAACAGAATAACAATAGCGGGCTTGAGTACGGCTAAATAACCTCAATACTGAATACCTAGGATTTTCATTTTTTATTTGTTGAGTGCATTTTAACAAATGTTCATGTGGTATAGAGTCGCAATATACTGAATGTCTGAGGACACCGTAAAAATTTAAATATGGAAATGATTATTTGATACATTATAAAATTGAATATAAGGCATACATTCGTTAATGACTTTCGCTAAGTTATTCGTAAAATTGAAAACGATGTTGAAGTACACCTTGTAATTATTCATATCTCTAAACCAAAATATTGAGTATACTCATTTTATGATAGCGCTTTTGCTTAATTCAACAAAAAAATATATAGCGAGAAGTAGGATAGCAGTGGAAGACATTTTTATTCGTTCTTCGATGTTTCAGCCACATATCTGGTCTGCTTCAGGCTAAAAAATGGTACATATAAATTATTGAATTGTCATAGAAATACTTTATGAAACAAACAATCGAAGACTCATCAGAATTGACAACAATAACACCAGACAAGAGATGTAATAAAACAAACCAGAATAGGACAGCAAACATACCTTTAAAATTGATAAAAATTTGAAATGCTCAATATACAGGGTGCTTCAACGAAAACTAAACAGAGGCTATATCTACGAAGATATTCATTTCTGATCAGAATGCAAAAACAGGTCAATTTTTGTTTCAAAGGGGAAATCTTTTGGGGTACAAAACTTGCCTGAAATATCAACCCCCTAAGCCGGGGTTACAATCCTTGAACATTTTGAATAGGGAAGATGGGTCGAGTGATGACTCAAAAGAATGGTGGTATCTTTGTCTACATCGCCTTGAACGAATTTCCATTTTTAATTGAAAACTGTAAAAGATACAGGGTGAGCAACTGAAAGATAGGGAAGACTATTTCCCTGAGATTATTCAAGTTTCAGTGAAGTAAAATGGAACAGATCCATGCTGATCAATGGCAGTCATCATCAAATACCATCCTCATCTCAAAGTTCAACCCCTAGAGCAGGGGTGACCACTCTTGAAAATTTGGAAGAGGGTAGATGGGTCGACTGATACTTTGAAAGAAAGGTATCTTTGTCTGCATCCCTGTGACCGAATTTTCATTTTTGATTGAAAACTGTAGAAGATATAGAGTGAGCTACCGAAAAATAGGGGAGACTATCTATCGCCCTGAGCTATTCAATTATTAGTGCAAAAAAATGGAACAGATTCATTCCACATCAAAGGCTGTCATCTTTGATTTAAATGAATTTATTCCAGTTTTTTGCACTAATACTCCAATAGTCTAGGGGCGATAGTCTTCCCTATCTTTCAGTTGCTCACCCTGTATCTGTATATACAGTTTTCAATTAGAAATGGAAATTCGTTCAAGGCGATGTGGACAAAGATACCACCTTTCTTTTGAGTCATCACTCGACCCATCTTTCCTATTCAAAATGTTCAAGGATTGCAACCCCGCTTAGGGGTTGATATTTCAGGCAAGTATTGTACCCCAAAAGACGTCCTCTTAAAAACAAAAACTGACCTGTTTTTGCGTTTTGATCAGAAATGAATATCTTGTAGATATAGCCTGTGTTTAGTTATTATATATATATATATATATATATATATATATATATATATATATATAGGGGTTTTACCCCGACGAGTTGCCCATATATCTGTTCATGCAATCAAACTGATTTCATGAAAAATATAAATCCACCACCCGGTAATTAATACCATTGCCAGGCAATGATTATAATCAAAACATATCCTGGAGTAATTATATTATTAGGATAACGTTAAATGTTATGAGAATATATCTATCTACCAGAATATATACATACTATAGCATAATCAGACAATGATATCAATGTACCAACGAGTAGTGTCAGAGGCTTTCTCCCGGAAAAATCCAGTGTACGGACCTTAGTCATGTAACACTGAATGTTACTCATTAATAGTTTCCTTTGTGTGAAGTGGTGAACGATCGAATAGAATACTGCTCTGAATATAAATATGACAAAATTGTCAGTTAATTATATTACATTTATATAAACAAATAAATAAAATATAAAATGAGATTCTGAGCAGTATAAACTAAAGAGAAAACCTATGACTCTACCTCATTATTATTTTCGGAAAGAAACCTACGAAGAATATCACAAGATTTGATGAGTGTTATCTTTGTAACTGTTCAAATAAATTTTTCATCAGACCCAAAATCTCAATACTTTTGTGAAGATTTCTAGGAATAACGCCTGTTGTAGAAATAATAATCGGTAGAATAAATATTTTCTTCATTTTCCACATTTTTTAATCTCGTCGCCAAGCATCATATATTTTGAAATTTTTTCATTGTATTTATTTTGTATATTATGTGTGTCGGGTATAGCAATATCAATTATATATGTTATTTGATTCTGTTTATCATTAAGAACGATATCTGGTCTATTGTGTTTTACAGCTCTGTTGCAAAGAATTGTTTTATCAAAATAAAGTTTATATTTGTCATTTTCACAAATAATCTCAGGTTCATATTTGTGAAATTTTTTTCCTTTGGGAATTAGGTCATGTTTAATTCCTAGATTGAAGTGAATAATATTAGCGACGGATTATGTCTTTCTAAATAATCTGTTGAAGCAAGGACTGAGCAAGATGATAATATATGAAAAACTGTTTCTGAAGAACAGAAACATCTACGGCAAGAATCATCTATATTTTGTTTGATGATATGTTTTCTATAATTCCTCGTGAAAACAACCTGATCCTGGATCGCAATTGCCAAGCCTTCTGTTTCAGCAAACAATTCTCCTGATACTAACCATTTATTCGATGCAGTTTCATCAATATAATCATTTTTCAATTCTTTAGGTGCTTTCCGTGTAATTCCTTCTGCATCCAACTTTCTCTTTTAGAATTATCATCAAATATATCAAAATCTACCTTTTGCATTGTCAAGTTCAGAGGTGTAAGATTATAATCTGAAGCAACAACAATATCATGTAATTTAGACGTTCTCTGTTTATCATGAAAATGGGAACGTAGATGAAAAATCTGTTTACTATGAAGATTATTCAAATCAATTAATCCACGACCTCCAAGATGTCTAGGTAGTGTAACTCTCTGAACAGCTGACTTTGGGTGGTGCTTATGATATTTACAGAGCATTTTCCTCGTTTGACATTGTAATTCATTTAGATCAGTTTTAGACCATTTAATAATTCCAAAAGAAGATGTAAGAATAGGAACAGCATAGGAGTTGATAGCTCTGAAAAGGTTTTTACTAGTTAAATAACTCTTGATGATAATTCTAAGTCTTTTGTAATATGAACTTCTAATATTTTCTTTAGTGCTGCTATGGTTAATTGTCTTCTCTTGACAAAATCCAAGATATTTATATGTATCTCCTTGATGCATTGGCTCGATCTCGATATTAGAAATCTTTATATAATCAGAGGTGATCTTTCCTTTTTCAACAGAAAGATTTTTACATTTTGAAAGCCCAAATTTCATATGAATATCATTGGAATAGTTGAAAGTAATCTCAAGTAGACTTTTAAATGAGATCTGGTTCCGGCATATAATTTAATATCATCTAAATAAATTAAGTGACTTAATTTGAATTCAGTTAATAGACTCTTTATTTTGAAGCCGAAAGTAGTAGCATTTAATTCATGAGATAATGGATTGAGGCAAAGACAAAACCAAAGAGCACTTAAAGAATCACCTTGAAAAATGCCTCTTTGCTTGGAATTATTTCGGATTTTAACGATTGTTTTGAAATATTTAAATGAAGATTGGTTCTCCAATTTTTCATTACAAATTCAAGAAAATGACAAAGTGTCTTATCAATTTTATAAATTTCAAAATTTCTTGAAGCCATGAATGGGAGAACTATCAAAAGCCTTTTGGTAATCAATGAAGGCTGTATGAATATTTCTCTTCTTAGTTTGAGCTTGATTCAAAGCAACAGAATCAATTACAAGTTGCTCTTTAGTACCAAGGTGTTTTTTCTACATCCTTTTGATGTTCGGAAAGAATATTATATATATATATATATATATATATATATATATATATATATATATATATATATATATATATATATATATGATGGGCCAAATATTTTCCGCGATAAACTTCATGAGGAGTCTACATATGTAAACTTGAGACAAGAGGAACTATTCAAAATCCGTAGATCAATGAATAATCCTCCTGACAAGAGCTACTTCCCAAATCTGCCCGCCATGCACGCAGCCCCAAGATATATATATATATATATATATATATATATATATATATATATATATATATATATATATATATATATATATACATATCGAACCTGGTTTCGACAGATAACTTGAACTTTTCGATTGTAACCCGATATGGGCCCTTTCATTAAATCAATTCATTCTCGAATGTTATATACAGTGCTGACAGCAATTTCTGTTTACATCATACTAAAGGCTGTCTTGTAACTAGTGAAATGTACACCAACTACAGGTAATACCTTTTCTGAGGTATTACCTCAACCATTTGTTTATTTATAGAATTAAGTATCCTGAGGAATGCAATGGCATCTGTCAGGAATATTTGTAAAGATTTTTGTTGAAACTTGCAAATAAACATATATTATTATTATTATTATATATCATATAGGGCTAAGATTAACAATATCAGTTCTAAAATTCATATTATCAGAAATAAAATTGTTTGTTATTCCCAGAATTCGAAAAATCGCACCGACTTTGTGATGAGTCAGAAAATAATGGCGAGCTAACGCAGTTCTTCTCGTTTTCCTTCAGTGCTTGGTAGTCGTTTTGATGTTGTTTGAATCTGGTTTCCATTGTTCGCTTTGTTTGTCTTATATTGTTTGGTATAGGTGGACGGCGCAGGGGGTTTGGTTCGTGAGTTTAGAAAATAAAGTAGACACATTCTTTTCGGTGTGGTGAATTTTTAGAGCCGTTGTATAATATCAATTTGTAAAATTCATTATTCACAGTTTGATATTACATTCTCAACAAATTAATATTTTCCTAGAATATTAAAGAATTCTTTTGATTCAATTACAGGATATGCAATGAAATAAAATTGCAGATTTTATTTCGAATTACATTCGGAGTTGAGAAAATAACGCAATAAAATTCGTTGGTTACTGGAGTCCACGAACTGCAAACGTTTTTTTATTTTCAACATATCAGAAAATATGAGCTTATAACTAGACCTCTGCATTTGCAAAATATTGATGTTGGAGATGAATAATAATGAGTTAAAATCAATCAAGTGGTTTAGATACTTGGCTTCAGTTGATTACATATAAAACTACATTTTACTGTTATCTACTATCTTCAAAACATGAGCTTTAAACGATGATATAATCTTGAATTTAAAGTTGAATGAATGATTGCAGTTAATTAAGTGAATATAAATTTGTTTCATTATTCATGAAACTATATCTAATGTTTATTTATCTCCAATGCCTTTAAAATCTTGAGTGTAAAAACGAGATTTTTTTATGCGAAATCTGAATGTCTACAGTTTAACAATTGTATTTCATTTCTTTTAGGTTTTTTCTTTTCAATAATTTCAACGGACTCAGATTTTGTTCTTGCTAATGAAAGTATCACCGGAGGTAACAGATAGAACCCACAGGGTGAAAGATTTGGAGAATTTTATTTGAATAACTGCAATGGGCTCAAATTTTGTTTTCTCTAATGCAGATATCACCTAAGATAGTAGACGGAAGCTCTACAACTTTGAGCCTGTGCGAAAGATCTGTCGAAGTTCTTT
Source organism: Cryptolaemus montrouzieri (assembly GCA_013387265.2). NCBI lineage: Eukaryota > Metazoa > Arthropoda > Insecta > Coleoptera > Coccinellidae > Cryptolaemus > Cryptolaemus montrouzieri. The sequence continues at coordinate 46,781,595 of JABFTP020000062.1, forward strand.
TCAAAAACTTCAACGTACTCAAGTCTTTTTCTTGCTAATGCAGATAACACCTAAGTCTTTTCATAATTCGGTTCGTACAGTTGCTTTAAGAATTCTTACAGTTTCAGCAATCGCGCAAATACTTAACTAGCGGCCGAATCGAATCAATGGACTAAAATTTTGTTTCTGTTTATAGAGATTTAATGTAAGGTTACCGACAGAAGACACACGGCAGTGATAATGAGAGGTCCGAAAATGTGATGAGAAATTTTTACTGCAAATAACACAGGTCAACATTTATCTACGAGTGAACATGGAAAACGAAGAATGGATTCTAGGATTTTTGGAGTCGTTTATTACAATGAGCGGATCAGTTAACATCCTTCAGGTCAGGTTCGAGGTCATTTGAAGGTTAAATTTGAAAATCGCGACAAAAAATATCTGAAAAAATTCACACATGCGTTTTTGAGATCGCAGAGTACAAATCTGTGTTCAACTTATTCGTGCGGCCTGTTCGATCGTTCGAAGTTATTTCAGGTTTATTAATTAATTTTTTTAGAGTTTTATAGCTGCACTTCACTTTCCTGATCCGAAAGAACCGTAGAATGACCTTGAAATAATAGCCTCAAATGACCACTAGGAAACGATGCACAAATGAACTTGATTCGTACTAAGTGGTCTCAAGACATTATTATGAATTTCTTTAGATTTTTCAATGACGATTTTCTTGATTTGACCGTCAAATGATCTCGAACCGGACGTGCTGAAAGTCAACAGAGCTTGTATTCGGATTCTGTGGGCTCAAAAACGTACACTTGCTTTTTAAATTCTTCCAACTGCTATCAAAATTTTTATTTCGTGAAATGACCTTCAAATAACCTTGAAAATACCTCCAATCATCTTGAGCACAATTCGCACGAATAAACTAGCCTTTGATTCGTATTATGCGGCCTTAAAAACAAACATACCACTTTTCTAAAATTTTTGATAGTAATTTTCCGATTTGATCCTCAAATGACCTTGATCCGAATGTCAGGAAGGTCGAGAGAAAGTTAGAGGCGTCAAAAAGAAAATTTTTCAGATTTTTTCAACAATTCTCAAAATTTTCACCTCGTTAAACTAAAAAATGACTTTGAGAAGAAGCTAAAATTATCTTGGATGATCTCTTGAGGAAGACGGACGAACAAAATGAGCACAGATTTGTACTCAGATTGTGAGATTTTTTTAGATTTTTTCGGTCGCGATTTCTCGATTTGACTTTCAAATGACCTTGAATCTGATTTGATGGGTGTTAACTGAACCTTTCCTTGTAATCAGCGACCCCAAAATCCCTAGAATTCATGTTTTCCATGTTCCTGTGTAATCTAAGTTCACAGGCCTAAGAAGGCTATAAGTTCAGAAGTCTTGTAACTTAGTAGCTATTTGTGCCCAGAGATAAAGCTGGTAGTAACTCGACATGGCTATTGCTATGACGATGACAAGAGTGCCACCGTAATATTGTTGCTTGCAGTCAATGTTGTTTTTTGTTTACAATGTTTCTATTCAGTTTCCGTTGTAATTTGCTTCTTACGTGTCTACAAGAAGAAATGCCACAGAGAAAAAACAACTTCAATATTGTTGTATGAAAACCGACACGCTATATTCGAGAGATAAGGCTTCACAATAAACTACAGACAGTTGTTGACATTTGTAGTGCTTATCTGTAGCAGTGTATCCTTATTAAAAAGCTTTACCCACTACTCTAAAATTTCAGAAGCACTTATTGAGGCACTAACAATGAAATATCGAAAAAAATCATAGAAAATATTATAAGTTCACAGATCAATAGGGCTGAAAAGGTTATTAGTTGAGGGTCTTTGTAACTTAGTACCTATGTGTGCCAAGAGGTAGCGTAGGTAGTAACTCAACACGGAGATTAATCTGACATAAGTGCCACCGCAATATTGTTGTTTGCAACCTAAGTTGTTCCTAATTTACATCCGTTTTACAACTCGTGGGTGTATTATTCGACTTTTCGAGTTCTGTACTAAATTTAATTTGTTTTTTTGAATTCAAACCACAGGAAATGTTGCAGAGAAAGAAGACTTATTCTGCCAGGTAAGCAAAGACCAACGATTCCGTATTTACCTTGCTCACTGATACATTTTGATTGATAGTACCTTACAAGTTTGCAACAAAACCTTTAAATGTTTTGAGGAAGATATATCAAAAAAATAAAAACTTAGTGGTCAAAAATAGTTTCGGAAAACACACTTATAGCAGGAGACATAACTATACTGATGATGATCGACGTCAGATGAAAGAACTCACATTCTTTTTCCTGCGTACGAGCCACTAGTCGCAAAGAAAATCATTCAAAGAAGTCATAACTTGAATCAATACCGTTTGTATAGGGAATTCGAAAATAAGCATCCATTTCTAACAATTTATGGCAAAATGAAAAAGAAAATCTGAAAGTTAAGTTCCAAAAGGTCTTAAAAAAATGACCAATGCGTCGGCACTAGCTCGGGTCATCCTGAATGTTTGCGCCCTTCTCTTTTCATGAAAAAGTAGCTGAGGGCGGTGACGCATAGAGTGGGATTTTACGCGGCCTCGATCTTGGTAGGAGCGATGAAGATCGAAAAGCTGTTACGCGTATAGGACCTTCTAGCGGTAAAGAGGAAAAGGCCGACACGGAGACGAGTGGAGCACTTGCGGGGTTCAGGAGTCAGATTAGGCAGAGGATGATGAATAAGTGGTGTAAAGATGATAGATACAAGTCGTAATGGCCGCTTGGGCCATAAATTTCCATTGATCACTAAAGGAAAATTCAATCAAAGAAAAGTAGAGAATACTTGTTGCTTTGTAATTCATTTGATAAAATCTCGACACGTATTATTCTGGCTAAAAACTTGCAGCCAGTGATTTTATACCCACAAAAACCTACAGCAATATGATTTACTGAAGACAGATGTCAAATTATAATGTGTGAGCATATGGGAGATACCAAAGTGTTCATGTGTATGTGGCATGAAATAAAAGCAGGGCGAGGAAAAATGAGCTCCTCACTGTTAACTGAAGAGTTTGACTCGAACCCGAATGTATGATGTTACCGACACTGCACGATTTGGTGAGATCTGAAAGGTTGGAGAAATCAGTTGACGTAACTTTTATGGAAAAGTTTGATTTTGACACTGCTCGTGTTTGTGATCAATACCTGAACACCAGCTCCTTGGAACATCCAACATCTAGATTAGAACATCTTCAACTGATTTTTTCTACATCTAGTTAATATCAACAGTTCAATGGAAGTATGGGAAATCCACACCATTTTCCATTTTGGTGATGATACAAGGAGTAGCGTGTTACGGCTTTGATTTGTGAGTCGAAGGTAAGCCAAGACTAAAAAACCACGATAAAGCAAGTCGAAACTCGAGGATACGTTGAGTAATGCGGTGTTGTCAACTATAACTTCCTTTCACCTGTTTAAAATGTCAATAAGGAATATCAGTTGAGTTTTACATGTGTTTTGTGTGAAGCAATACGTGGGAAGACGCCAGAAAGGTGGATCTTTGTCTCCATAATGTACTATCTTACGCTTTGGTTTTGCGGTATTTCGATCGAAAATTCCTTTTATATCGCTCCACTAAACACCCCATTCACCATATGCATAAAATTTCTCTTAAACTTAAGAGAATACTTTGCTTTCATCGCTTTTACTCGATTGGAGGAAGCGGCATCGAAGAAGTCGCTCAAGGTCATGCCGAAGATCGAGTATAGTAAATGTCGCGAACATTGTTGCAAATATTTTTCTTTTATTTTATTTAAGATTCTTTGCGATACTGATGAGTTGCCCCATAATTAGTATCCACATTACAATATTATGAAATGATAGTAAAAATATATAATAATTATAATCACTTAAAACATACAAAAAAACAAACTGTATCAGCAGAAGAAACGGTAACTTATTATTGATCATTAATACATATTAAAGAACAAGGAAAATGATCTATGTCTGTTCGAGAATATGTGCTTTCAACCAGTCCTTGACTTGAGCTTTCGACATAAAAAAGACATCCACGATGATATTTTACATTTCTGTTTATTATTGTTAAAGGGGAATTTTGCGAGCACGACGTTCTCTTGAAAGGAATAGTAAATAGTTCAGACTCTTTCAGTCTCCAAGATAGAACGTTTATGCCAATCGCGGCGAGCAATTCCTCACTCTGAACAGAATTCTGAAACAACCCGCATAGAAATACTACGTCTGCTACTTTGCGTCTATTTTCAAGGCTTATGATGGTAAAGTGTATTATGGCTAGTGAGTGCTTGCCCGCAAAACTCATACCAAATCTAGAACAAAGTTGGTGAAGAAATCTTATTTGAATAGATTCAATTCGAGACCTGTAAATCCCATACTGGGGGCACCAAACCACACTAGCGAAACTCAGCCTACTAAACACAAATGCATAGTACAAAACAACAACTGTCTGCGCGTTTGTAAAGTATTTAGTTCCCCTCACATTCTTGATGCTGCTGTTGAAATATAATCAATATGGACGTCAAGTATTAATTTGGAATCCAAAATAATACCCAAATCCTTCGCGCGCTCATCGAGCAGAAGATTAACCCCACCAAGGGAGTAGCTGAATTTGATTTTTGATTTCTTTCGAGTGAACGTAATAGAGAAGCACTCAGTTGTATTCAAAAATAGACCGTTTTGTTGACAGAACTGGAAAAAACGATCCAGATCACATTGTCAGGTTCTCACAATCGGTCAGGGAATTTATCCGTAGGAAAACATTTAGGTCATTTGTGAACATTTAAAACCCCGAAAACTTAAAACATTCCTTGATCGGGTTTATATATATCAAGAACAGCACGAGTTCTGAAGTGGGACCCCTGGGGTACTCCTGACAAAGAAATATAACTCTCAGATTCAAATTGCTCGACTAATACGAATTGGAATCGATTCCTCAGGTAGGAATCGAACCACTGCAGAAGATTGCCCTTCAATCCGACCTCTGCAAGACGCTGAACGTGAATATTATGGCTTGTTTTATCAAATGCATAGATCAGAGTAAGCGGCATCCGTCTGCGCCTGATTGTCCAAACTGTTGTGTCTCACTATAGATAGACATGTTCGTTTCAACAGACTTCCCTTTCAAGAAACCATGTTGTTCAGGTATGATGAGATGTTTTAGAAATGGAAATAAATAATTGTATATCAATTTTTCAAACAATTTTGGAATTAATGATGATTTGGATATTGGTCGGTAATTTTTGACGTCTGACTTTGAACCATCTTTAAGGATCGGAACAACAGTTGCATTCTTCAAACTACTAGGAAACTTACCACTCGCCAAGGACTGGTTGAATCATAAGCACAGAGGTACAACAAGAGTTTCAGCAGACTCTCTCAAAAATACAGCGGGTGATACTTTTCAGGTTCAAACACACTCTTGAAGTGACAATTCACAAATCTGGTCACCAGTGCTACCAGTTTCCTGATCCAGCAGCATCTCCGAGGGAAAATTTGCTGAGTTGTGTTTTTTCAATGACATAAAATTCCAGAAAGATTTCGTATTGTCACGAATCTCGTCCTCAAATGAATTCACAAATCTTCTGAAATCCGCCTCAATCAGCGATTTCGAACGAATCCTCAGAGAAGAGTATCTGCACTTTGAATCGTTTCCATCTTTTGTGTAGTTTGTTTTTCTCCTGAATGACCCTCACCGTATTAAGCGAATAATAATGGGGAAATTTTTTGTTTTTTCGGTAGCGCGGTACGTGCGTATTAATTATGTATCGAATGAATATCGCGTAAAAATATCGATATTTTAGTCTACTGAATTTCCCTCAAAAGTGCCGATCCAGTCAATGACCGAAATATCTCTATTTATAGAATTATAATCAGCTCTCTTGAAACATAGCGTATATGAGTCCCGTGCGCTATGTAACCCTCGGAAGAGGGACAGATCGAATAAAAACTCGATACAAGGATGTTTTCTATCTTCACTTACTGGTGGATGTTGACACTTTGCAATGTGTGAGATTTTAATTTTATTACACATTATCAAATCCAATATTCTGTCATCCTCGTTAGTGATATAATTAAATTGTTTGAGATTCAGGAACGTGCAAGTGTCCAATAAACAAAAGTACTCATTTTTCACATTGAAGGGTTCAAGCCAGAAAGATTCATCGCTCGAACTTCTCCAAGATGTGCTGGAGTAATTAAAATCGCCACAAAGCAATGCAACGTTGTCCTCCGGTAGCTCAATTGAAATAAGTTTGGCGCAGAACGCTGCATACGCAACACTGTCATCCGGAGGAAGGTATACGCAGCACACAAATACTTTATAATTATATATTATATATTGGTACTCTGAAGTAGATGAATAAAGTTTTCGAGAATAATATATCGTGTATGTTTTATTAAAAGTCTTACTACTTTTAAATCATGGGAGAAGTATGTCCAATCATGTTCAACGTTATATATTATAACTATTCTTTGATTTCACAGTGAATTCACTGCCCAAGAGAATAGCTATATTATAGAAGTTTACGATTAGTTTCACATATTTTCAGTGTAGCTTTTTGAAAATTACGATTGTTTTCTAATACGACTCTGGACGACTCAAGGTCCAATTTGTGTCCACATGCCTTGTGGCTGCTATAACAGTACCTCTATCCGCAGAACATTCATAATAAGAAGTAATTCGACATTGACCAAATGGCTATTAGAACTATTGGAAGTACAAGACCGCGTAGTCTGTTTAAATGAGGAAGAAGTAGAATGTAGTTATTAGAAATTATTGTTAACTCAAGCAATAATTTTGTTAAACGATTAAACGATGGACTATGTTCGTTAAATATAATTTCTCGGTAATCGAAGAATTGATGCAATGTCATTTTTATCTATAACTAAAATGGAAATTTCTTATTACTTTCTATGGAGTAAAACTGTATTAATTATGACTGTGACAATTACAGTTTGTGTTGAATATATCCAAAGAACAACTAAACCTAAACGAATTTAAATTGTTTTATTCAGTGAAATAGGAATAATTAACATTTATGAGAGTTAAAGCTTTAGTGTGGTGAACATTCAGAAAAAATATGACCGATTGAAAATTTTGTTTTTTCCTACAATTCTGATTTTCAAAGGAGTTATATCTACTTCCTTCTAAGGAACCATTACTTGCTATAGATAAATTATGGCAATTTAGGTTTCAAATATACAGGATGTTCCAATGAAAATTTGATCCTTCAAGAAGAAGGCTGTGTCAGCCGAAAGTTTATGCCGATTTTGGGTGTCAGTTTAACACCCGACCCGCACCCTCAACTATTTACAAAATAATCATAAGGAATGAGTCTTTCTGTCTTTCGATTATCTAATATGACTCGATAATTTTATTGAGTTGCATTTTTCGAATAGGGTGTTATAACTACAAAAAGATATTATTATATGATAGTTGAACTACCTTTTATACCTGATGTATTTCGATTTATTATAATAAAATAATACACGATATCACTATTGAAGTATTTCAGCATTATTCAATTATTGATTGTTTGAAGGTCCAGTTGAAAAAAACTAGTTTGATTAAAAGGCCAACAGTTTCGATTTATATTCTAAATCTTCTTCAGGGCTCAAGAAGAACAGAAAAAAATATATACATACATATATATCAAGATACATATTATAGAGATCTTTCGAAATTTGTGAAATTATTTTCAAAAAGAAAGATAAGCTAAAATCGATAACTAATGTATAGATAAAATATTATAAGTTGAAATGAGAAAAATATATAGAACTATTTAAGGACTGACAGAACAGAAATGACACATGCATAATATATAAATAAAAATAGTTAAATTTTTTTTAAAAGTTGAGATTGAAAACTACAGTATTTATGGGTTGAATAAAAGAGTTGTGAGTTACCTACATGATCGTTTAGTTTTTCGTGTCACCATTACAAATAAATATTTGAACGAACGAACGATACATTTCACTGCTACATGACGGGACGTGTGATGATATCAACTGAATATTAGGCAGCGGACGATCTTCAGAGATTATCAACAGCAACAAAAACACATATTTTCTGAAGGATAGCAATTGATTTAAAAACTTATAATATTCTATGCGTTTTCATTTTGATGCTACTAATAAGATTGAAATATGAAGTATTTAGATGTTCTATATTGGATATCTTATTAATGAATTACTGTCTTTTTTGACTTCAATCATCTCATGCAATAATCTTTTCTTTAAACACATTTTGTCTACCCAGTACTTCAACCACATTGAAATTGAAAGTATGCTAGGGCTGTATTATTGGATTTTCGTTTTGACGGATTATGAATATTAAGCATATCCCTCTGATGTTGGGAGATCCTGGTACTTAAGTAACGACCTGTTTGGCCTATATAAACATCATCACAGTCAACACACGGAATTCTATAAACGATATCACTCAGAAGGCTTTTAGGAGATTTAGATTTGAGTTTGGAAAAGAAGCATTTATTTGTGTTTTCAGGTTTTAAGCTTACAACAATATTCTCATTACCATCTTGTAAGATTCTTTTTACTTTAGCGGAAAGATTATTAATAAAAGGTATTTTGAAAAATTTTTTGTTATCATCATTCACAATAGTTTCTATCGTTTATCTATCTATTAGTGTAGAAGGATAATCATTTTATAAGGATCGCTCGAATTTTATGGAAGTTAGAATTAAGGAAACTGTGATGTGATAATTTGGAGCTCGGAATTTTAAATTATATAATAAATTATTGAGAATTTCAAATTCCGAGCTTCAAAATTATAGGCTATATATATTTTTATTCGCTTTTTCTTACATCTGAGAGAGAAAGATATGAGGAGTTATGAGAAAAAAGAGAAGCAAACAAAAACATAACTTGGTCGGCTTTAAAGTACCCATTCTGTAATTCCGACCACTGGTTAGGTAATAATGATCATTAAAGAAAAATATCACAGTGCGTGAAAATGACACTTCGAAATTCTAACACGCGGGAGACATACCTAGTAAACCTATATCGGGTACGCTGAATCCAGTGTAACCACCGTTTTTGAAAGTTAGCTCTTGTTTAGGAGATATTCGCCTTTGAAGTTAGCTGATTTTAGTAGGGTTCGTCGCTTATGACTTCAGTACATTATATGCTTGTAATTCCCAAACCGTTTGGAATATCGCTTTACTGTCTTCGGCAAAGTTTTAGCTATTGTCATGGCCAACAACTTTTCTGAATATACCAACATAAAAAACATCATTCAAACACCGTTTCTTAACAGAATGTCCAAAAAACTTAATTTCTTTGCCATTTTTTCGTTAATTTTCGTCTAAATAATAGAAAAATCATGGAAATTTCGCTTTAAAATCTCAAAATAAGAAAAGAAAACACATTTCCTATAGTTAAATCAAAAAAATTTAAACGCACAATCATGATTTTAACTCAAATTTTTATTCCAATTCCAACAATTTTCAACAAATAAACATATAAATTCATGTTCATTCTTCTTCTCCATCTTCATCTTGCTGTGAATTCCAGCAAATGTCTCCTAATAGAGAATCAAGTTTTTTTCCACTAAACCAGTGCTCAAGCCTAGCCGTCAACTGATGAAACCGTTCACCCTGCTTATCTGATTCACATGGTGATTGTTCGCTAAACTTGTCTGCATGGTAATGTAAAAATTAATTTTCAGAGACATTTTTACACCGATTTTACGGAAAGAAACGAGCATATTTTCAACGTGTATGCGCCAGTTTTCGTCACGATGAATTCCAAGTACATTTTCGATGACTCCTTTGACGCAATCCCTAGCAACGAGCTGCAAATTCGACAAACTGTTTTTAAATTGTTGGTCTCTCATCAAGCGTCGAATATCAGGTCCATTGAGTATGCCTATAATAAAATAATTCGAAAAAATATGTGTTAAATATTGAATAAAATAGGTTGATTGGTACGTATATAGTTTCACACAAACCTTTTATTTTCATTCCACTCAATTTTGGGAAAATTCGCTTCAACTCATTGAATGCATTGCTTTCAGGATCTAGGGCCTTGATGAAATTTTTAACCATCCAAAGCTTGATATGCAGAGGTGGAAGCAACACTTTTTCGATTGGCACAAGTGGAATTTCAACGACGTTTTCTCGACGCAATCTGAACCCTTGTCTCATAGGCCAGCTTATATTGGCATATTGGTCGTCGGCATATCGAGTATCCCATAAACATATAAAACACATGTTTTTCGTATATCTGTTCTGCATTCCTCTCAAAAGAGTTATCACCTTCAAATCTGCACAAATCTTCCAACGATGGTCTTCATATTTCACCAAATCAAGGATTTTTTCAATGATTCGTAATTTTCTTTCGTTTTTGTGCTGATTGCAATTGGGACACTGTTTTTTGAGTTTGTGACATGAAGCAAAACCGCCTTGAGACTACTTTTGGACGAATCGATGAAAAGACACCAGTCTTCTGGTTTATACTCATGATGCATTTTTAATACCAATTCTTTGATATCAGTGCAGTACGCGAATGAATTGTCTTCGATGGATTTGAATAAAGCAGTGAACTGTCTATGATGGCGATTGCTCCATATACTTTCACATCAGGTGCTAAGACATTCTTTTCTTTTTAATTCCTGAGTTAAAATAATGGACTGACGCTGCGATAATTTCAATCGACGAATAATTGTATCCAGATCTTTTTGAGGAAATTCGGCATGATTACATTGTGGAGATAAATTTGATGGTACATAAACCGATGTAGACGTTTCGCCAATAGTATCAAAAGTAGATGGAATGTACTCTTCTGCCGGACTGGGTCTTTTTGGTATTGGAATGGATTCTGCATGTGGTAACGGCAACTGAACAAACCGAGTTCCTCTAAGTTCAACTTTACGTTTTTTGTTTTTTGTCATTTGAATTTGGGAGGCTTTTACTTGGTAAAATTTTATTATCAATAATAAAAAACAAGTACTGTGTTTTAAGGAATTTTACTTAATAATTGCGATTCGTAACGCTTTTCACTACACCGTAGCTTCTTCAGACGAAATATTCGTCTTCATCATTACATTATAATGATTTGTATTATTTTGAGTGCTTGTTCGAGCAGGTGTTTCACATGAAAAATCCGACGATAATCTCTGAGATCAGTCTCTTCGTATACGTTAGAAATATGAAAGCTAGTTCATAATTCTGTACCTTTTAAGGTACTTTTTTTTATAAAAATGCCCAATTGTACTTCTTGGAAGCCACTCATTAATTTTTTCACTGACATTGTTAGTAAAAATAATTTCTTCATTGAGTGCACATGTGATATATTTTTGAAAAGGAGAGAAACTCTACTTAACGAAATCAATGTTAGTTATAGTAAATATTAAAAAAGAGTTTGCATTTATAACTCAAAAACCTTTGGTCGATTCCGCACATAGTTCGATTTAACATAAAAAATGCCTGTAGAATGTCAAAATTATTTCTACATAACTTCAAAAACAACCAATATATTGGTACTGATTCTGAAAATTTTCTAAATTTTTAAATAACTCGAGATGGAAAATAGCTAGCTGAATCTGTTTGAGACAATGAATTTCTCTTGCAAAAAAACACGAGACAGGGGAGTTATTTTCCTTTTTTCAGTACATTTCACATAGCTGCAGTGATAAATCCTACATATTTCAAAATGTGAAATATTCAGTAAATATTGATTATTAAATCTTTTGAAAGTAGGAAATACTTTCTTCAAAAACTACACATTGTTATGTTTTAACGATAGAAACTGGTGAAATGCTTTCTATATTTAACTCTTGAGTTCTTATCTCTTGGATCGACTCAAAATTTTTCGATGTAAACTTATAAGAACATGCAGCAGTGGTAGACATATTAAATTTTTAGAAACGAGTTCATTCATAACTGAAAATAATTAGTTAATTTGTTTACTTCATCAATGTCTTTGATTAAGATAATTGAATTGGTGCCACTATATCCAATATTCCAACTGAAGACAATCCTCACACTATAAAGAATAATATAATGAATCAAAGCCGTGGCTATTTATCATAATCGTTTTCTTCGATGGCCGATGAATTTTTTTCATCAAATTAACAACACGACGCGTCACTTGTATCGTTGATATATATTTAAACTCAGATAATTTTATTCGAAAAAGCTAATAAAAAATTAATGGCTACATGTATTCTCCCATTTACCATGTAATTTAAGCTTACTTACATGATGAGACCAAGCCTAAACGTGTTGAAATAAAAGAACTACACAAGTTTAAAATAATATGAGAAGTTAATTTCCAACTCTCTTAATTAGCTTGTCGAATTTCATTTTCATTATCATAAAGTAAATGAAAGAATTCTAATAAACTGAATTTCTACCAAACATTTCTTTCTGAACGTTTGTATCATTAATTCTAAGAAAATAATTTTTATTTGTGCAGTCTTTCATCTTTCATTATAAACTTTTTATACAGGATATGTCATCTTATAGTAATCTAAATTGGAATGTTACACCTCTATAATAGTGAATTTATGGATTCTAGACATATTTCATGTATAATGTTGTATACCATTCTTCAACTGTTTCAGAAATATTTATTAATATTCAAGAAAAAGATAAAACTATTTCCATTCAGGAAAAAATTTGATTTCAGAAATTCACTAGAACACACAAACACTGAAAAGTAATATTTGATAACACTAAATGTGTACGTCTATATTCAAATACTGAATTGTTGTTCATTTTTGTAGCAAACAAAGAACAGAAAAGGACATGCCAATGTATGAGATTATCAAAATAGCCGCGAGTGACTTAGAAACATTCTAAACATGAATAATTTAATAATTCTTAAGTCAGCTGAGTAAAGGAGTTTAGTTTTGAATACAATACTTTTGATATATACTTATGAGAAAAAGTTAAACAAGGGGATGGTGCTGGCCATTTCATGGATCCTCATCTCTTTCTCTATCTAACGATTTGAATATAAGTTTGAGGTATTTCTGTATCAGTAAACAGTGCGTTCGAATTAAATGATTTCTCTCTGAATTGCCTGAAACAGGCCGATTTTTGTTTGGAGGGCATTTTTTGTGACATGTTTCATTCTTCCCTATCAACCCTCTACCTCTAATTTTGAATGAGGAAAAGGGATTATGTGATACATTTTGAAGATGTGATTCGAAAACATTCGATCAAAATCGACTTGGTCCAATCTGAGAAATTTTTTGTCAATTATTAAAAGGCTTGCGTATTTACCCCTTACGTCACTCAACTACTACCAGGAGCCTTTAATTATATCGAGTTTTTAGTTTTTCAATACTTTCTTATAGCAAATATTCAAAGCGGACCCCATTTACTTTCATGTACTGGTACAATCGCCTTTTTTGAAATTTTGTGTTGTTATCTGATGACATGCTAGAACAATGCTTTCTCGTAGTTCTTCCAACGATCCCGGTGTAATATAGACTACAGACTTGAGACAGCCTCACGAGAAGAAATCGAGAGGCGTTAGATAGGGCGATTGCGGTAACATAATGGTGCAGTGCTTCATCATATTTATGTTAAGATAAATTTGGATCTCTCTGATAATAACTCCTTGGAGAGGATCAATCGAATTCTCACTCATGTTCAAATAGATTTCGACGTCCAAGTTTTCGTGTATATTTAAGGGTCCTATAATATGGTCTCTAAAAATTTCGGCTCAAACATTGAGTTTCTGAGGTCTTTGAGTAGGATTCTTATTTTTTAAAAGGGATAGGTTAGATGCACTTCGCCATTAAAAAGAAACTAGATTCTTCAGAAAAACAATCATTTTGAAGTGAATTTGGATCGTAATTATTCCGCTCACTGAAATGATCGCAGAAATCTAAATGACGATCGAAATCATCTTCATTCATCTCGTGTACGAATCTTATTTTATATAGATGGAAGTTGTATTTGTGAAGAATCCAGAGAAGGCTTGTCCAGCCTCTAGATATTTAAAACAATCCCCTCACAGATTGGGTCTTCTCCATCATAGCAAATTCAGACAATACCACAGTCACATCAATTCCATCTTCATTCAGAAATCTAATGAGTTGGGTTTCTTCATTAATAACGAATCCCGTTTCCAAGAATTTGCTTGTTAACTCAAGAACGTATTTATCCCCAGAGTTTCTTCCAGGGTTATTGTTGTCGAAAATGTACGCAAATAATCTAGCATATTTAATTATTATTAAAAAAAAAAACAATTCTAATGGTTTCCTGCAGTGTGTACACTATCTTTAATAAAATTATCGTTATTTCAGTTTTTGAAAACTATAGGAAACATTACCAACGTAGTCACCTTCGTTTTAACGAATAACCAAAATTTTGAAATGTAGCAGATCTGGAAAAAATTTTCAAAGAAAAAGATTGATAATAAACATCGTTTTTCGCTATTCAGTAGAATTATTATTTCTTCGGAACAAAATCGGTTCGTAAGATCTTAGCGAAAAAAGTGAAGGGTTGCTCGATCGCCCATGAATTTAAAAAATGCAATGAATTGAACGTTTCAAAGAAGGTGGAAGTTGAAAGGGTAGATAACGCAAACGTTTAAACGAAAGAGAAAAAATTTTTCTCAACCAACTTTTCTTGATTTGAATTTGTCACATGCTATTTCAGAAAGTAAATAATAACGTGTTCGTATAGAGAATGAAATCACCTTTTCAAAAAGGTATCATCATTGGACCCCTTTTCTCTATATAATAATTTGGGGTAAAAGCTGTCAGGAGTAAATTCATCAGTTTGGGGGTTTGTTTTCATCGGAACGTACTGTATAATTTTCTTAAAGTTAATGAGTAATAAAAAAAAACAAGTTTTAATTATCACTAATTTATTGATGTAAAGAATGACGAAATTTTCACATTGGTTGGACTGGTTTCGGACATACGTCCATTATCAACAACAAGCTAATGAAAACTACTGCCTTAAAGAAACACTACAAAGGCTAAATAAAAGAATACTCATGTACAATACAGGAATTACCATCAATAAAATGCTAGTAGAGGTCACAGTAACTTGAATAATGGTGATTGGTAGATAATTGAGTCTACCTGGTCGTTAAGGAGCTTAACCCTTCCTACCCTAGATGCCTTGAAAATTTCCATCGATTCAAAGAAATTGAGTTTATAAGATTTATCACAGGAATGAAGAATTTTTAGCTGTTGAAGTTCTGGAAAAGGATGACATTCATTCAGACAATGTGCAGCTAAAGCTGAATCATATTTCTGATGTAGGAATGACCGGAAATGTTCTTTGTTAGCCATTTTTCGTTTTTCAACATCTGAGTGACATCACCTCTTCGTCTAGAAAAGCTGTAATTTCAGGCAATAATTCTTGAAACCTTTCTAGGAATTTTCCGCGACTCAACCACCTGACGTGAAGAACTGAATCAATGTGTTCAGCTGACTGCCTATCTTCCAACTGCAACTTAAAGAGCCGCCGTTGCAAGCTACGTGGTGGTGGGTGGTGCAATGGGTCTTCCCCTTCAGAGGAATGATTGTTAAAAATTCTTCCCTAGCAACATGTCATTGAATTGTTTTATTTTTAAAATCTACAAATAAAGTCTCTCCCGCTTCAATAAATGCTTCCTTTACAACCGATCCATCTTCGAATGGTTTCTTGTGTTTCGCCATTATATGAGATATTTCGAATGACGCGATCGTAGCAGCTTTAGATTGTATGGCTGGTCTTGTGAACATGGTTTTTCTTTTTTCAAACAAGAAAGATATCGAATCACGCACTTTTGGTTTTCTTAAGTCACACTGAGGCGGAAAATCCTTTTCGTAGTTTTTATGAACCGGTTGATGATGCCTCTCTAAACTACCACACTTAGGTATTGCAACTGACGCACGACAAATAAGACAAATGCACTTATCTTTCACCATACAAAAGAAAAATTCTTTCTCCCAATCGTAATAAGAATGATACGTTCCAGATTTTTTCGATGCACTCATTTTGTACTATTCAATAATAAACTTTGTATCGACGTAGTATTGCCTTAAAGTTACAATTCAGAATGAATGTCTCGAATGTTCCCGTCAAACGCGCCGCCCGAAATATCTAGAAAAGCGGCAAGAATAAAAAACGCGGCTCTTCCTTGGACCTCGTTCCTATGATTAAGCCGCCTTTTGCCGCTAGCAGAGTGTTATTTTATAACGTAATGAATTTTTGTAGTTTAGTTACCCACTTATTGATTTTTTTTCTTTTCTAGATCTACTCAAAAAGCACTCGAGATCGACCGTTTGAGCACCCCTGATTTACATTATTTCATATGTTGTGTAGAAAAAGAGTCAGAATGTAATAAAAGATGCTAATGAATTGTGAAGTAAAATCTCTAGCAGAATATCATTGAAAATATCAGAGCAATCTTCATAGAATATAATGAATGTCATTCGCAATCAAGAAATTATGACAGGTTATGTACCTAACCACTTACTCTTGTTATTATTTCGTTTCGAGTATTTTTCACAAAGAAGTAATAAGTATGTAGGACGAAAATCGAGTGAATACAGACAAGATGTTTATTTTCAATCTAACTGAAATAGTGCTCGAGCATTACGACTCTATCGGGAACGATCTTTAGATCGTGATGAAGCTGAGCGCAGCGAGTTTTCCAACTGGTAAAAAAGCAGATAAAGTTCATACAAAAAACCGAAAATTGTCAAAGGGAAGATTAATGAAGAAACGGAATTGAATGAGTTGTTGAGTGGAACCCAGAAACATTTCTGCAGAAACCGGGATTTAGCGACGACTGTTCAGTCTGTTTTACCTAACCATAAATACATATTTTTCAGGAAGTTTATGTTCTTATGAACATCATAGTGTTAGACGTTTCTAGTTTTCGTATTTTTTACTGATAGAATGCATTTAGATTGTTCTTTTTTTAGAACTATCCTATGGTCTCATCAGTGTACTTCTCACAACAATCGTCATTTCGATAGAAATAATTTAAGACATGGGAGCCAGCAGATAGAGACTAAAGGTCTTAGCTGGCAAGTCCGCTCCCCAAATTGGACCTTTCTTGATTTTTTGCTCTGGAGTTACCTATAAGATCGAGTTTATGGCACACCATCAGATAATTCGGTCGTGCTGAAAGGAATAATAAGAAATTCTTTAGATGCCGATCTGAAAGCCACACATGCTGTATTCAGAAGATACCAATTGGGTGGTCAAAATCATGGAGAGCAATCTGAAAAAGTTTAAATTTGTTTTCATATAAGTTGTGTTTGTTATGTCTTCACTTCCTTCAGTTTCTTTTCCTAACTGCATTATATCAAGAAAAATTTGAAGACTCATCTAACAATGAGATTTTCTTCACGAACCTTTTAAAAAACAAAGGCTTGTATTAAGGTTTTAGTAAAATTGATTGAACAGTCGTCGCTGATGTCCTAGTTTCTGTAGAAATTTGTCGAACAAATGTACACCCAACCAAATTAATATGGAATCATTCGGTGTTTCACATTATTGATTGTTTTTAACTATGACTATTTGACTACTTGTGAAGAATGAAGTTTTTTGTTGTGAAAAGACTGGATAGTATGATAAGAAATGTTGAATTATCACCACGTGTTCGGTATATTGTACTCAGTCGTCACAAAGATTTGAAACTGTGATTTTCAAAATTAAAAAAGCCTATAATCATAATTGAAAATGCCTTACGTTGGATTGTCAGATATGCAGAGGGGTCAAATAATTGCTGCCGTTGGAGAAAGGGTGACACAGAGGGATATAGCGGCCACAATGGGGGTATCACAGGAGGTGATTTCAAAAACCTACGCCCGATACGTGGAGCTACAATCTCTGCAAAATATGCATAGAAGAAGTCGTAGGAAGATCACTTTTGAAGAACAAGACTACTTTTTGCGCCAAATTCCAAGAAGTGACCCTAGTGTGTCACACCCCATAGTCCAAATGCAATTTCTGGAAGCAACAGGCATCAGTGTATCAGTCGAAACGATACATCAAAGACTTCGTTCAAAGTGGTTTATACAGCAGAAGGCCCTTAAGAGTTCCAGAGCTAACCAGATAACAAAAAATTAACAGACTTAATTGGTGTATCGAGCACCAAAATTGGAATATTGAGAATTGGCGAAACGCTATTTTTTCGGATGAGACCAGAATTGGTGTTCGGTTAGATGACCGCCAGATTCGGGTTTTAAGAGGTCGTGAAAGACAAGCTAGACTCCGAGCAGCAAGACAAATTCTGAAATACCAAGGGGCAGTGTGATGTTATGGGGTGGCATTATGCCTGGAGGCAAAACACATTTGATTTCGTTTCCTGCTAGTGTAACGTCTAGAAATTAGGTGGATCTTGTGCTGGAGACCATAGCCAGACTCTGGAGAGGTGCCCACGGTGAGAATTTCACTTTTATGCAAGATAATGCTCCTCCGCATACCAGCAACCTAGCGCGACATTATCTCGAAACACAGGGAATCGCTATTTTGGACTAGCCAGCTTGCTCTCTAGGCCTAAATCCTATTGAACATTCATGGGATAATCTCAAAAGGAAAATTATATCGCGCCAGGATAATCCAAGAACCCCACAACAGCTTATCCAAGCCGCCACAGAAGAGTGGAAGAATATCACCCCAGAGGAGGTCGAAAACATAATCCAAAGCATGCCTAGACGGATTCAGGCTTGTATCAGGACAAGAGGAGGTAATGCAAGCTCAGTTGAGAAAAAACACCTACTCCGTGAGAAAACAATTTTCAATTTTTCTTCAACATGCAAAAAGAGTGACCCATTTTCTTTTATTCGTTTCTTTCTTAAAATAAACCTTAATTCATTTCTTTTTTCAATTGAAATATCTCAACAAGGATCAATTCTAACAATCCTTAGAAATTTCCAAAATTCCTGAGGTATTATGCAAAATATCGGGTGATTCCATATAAATTTGGTTGTTTGTATGTGGGTCCGCTTCTGCACTCAACAAGATATTCAATCCCATTTCTTCATTAATCTTGCTTTTGAGAGTTTTCAATTTTTTGAATTTACATTTTACACTTCTTTTCGAGCCTGGCAAGCTTGCAGCGCTCTGGTTGATCTCGATTTGGAAATCTTTCCCGATAGAGTCGAAATG
Source organism: Cryptolaemus montrouzieri (assembly GCA_013387265.2). Classification (NCBI taxonomy): domain Eukaryota; kingdom Metazoa; phylum Arthropoda; class Insecta; order Coleoptera; family Coccinellidae; genus Cryptolaemus; species Cryptolaemus montrouzieri. The sequence goes on from JABFTP020000062.1 coordinate 46,800,693, forward strand.
CCCGAGTGTATTTTTGTTAGATTGAAAACTTGCATCATATTTGTATTCACTAGATTTTCGTCTTCCATACTTTTTAAAAAATTTCTGAGAAAGACTCGAAACGAAACATTAACAAGAATTAGCGGGTAGGTACTTAATATGCCATAATTTTTGGTTAATAATTGCGAGTGGATCCATTAAAATAATATGAAGATTGCTCTCTGATTTTCAATGGTATTCCACCACAGAGTGGCGATTCATTAAAATCTTTTGAGTCTTTTTTTACCCTGTTTACCAAATAATGTGAATTATCCGAACTGATATTTTTTCGTGATTTCTTTTGTCTTGGCAAATACAGCCTTTCAATTGATACTTTTGCAGCAAAAGTTACTCAAGTGAATGACTTATCGAAAGGGAGAAAATACGAGGTTTCCATTTAAAAATTTAAAAAGTGAAGGTTATTAGAATATATTTCAAGGTGCAATTAGGTTTTTGTTTCGTTGAATTCGTTCAACAATTGTAGAATCTATAGCTTTGGTGATTTTCACGGAACACCCGCAATAAAGTCAAAATTGAAAACAAAAATATAAGCCTTTTTCTTAATTCTAATAAAACCAATAATACTTACTTTTTTCTTCAAGTAAATGATTTCACCAGACATCCTATTGAACAGGATATAATCCAATATCTTTTCCGCGAAATACACACTTGCATACATCGATTACATCAAGACAAATGAATGCCGATACGCTCAATAGTTTTTTATTTGTAGTTCGATTCGAACCGTTGGTAGTTTGGAAATCATTAAGAAACCAACCCAAAAGTCCGTATTACGCGGTGAAACGAACCATGAGTATTATGTCATAGTTAGGTGAAGTTAGGTACTCCACCCTATAATAACTTTGATGGGAATTTTGCATGTAATTAAAGAAGAATTAGTAATATCTTAGCCAGTAATCAATTCAAGTTGTTAGAGGTTAGTAGAAAAAACTGATTTAATTTGAGTTTTTAAAGAGGGGCGATCGATTCTGATAATTGAGATCTTATGTGCTAGTTACAGTGGTTTCCAACGTATGATCAGCGGTACTCAAATGTTTCAGGTGATCTTTGTAGTGATTTATTACATTTCTATAAACCTAAAATTATACTTCAGTTTAAATTACAGCACTAGGGAGATGCTAGGTGTGTTTAATGCACAGAAAGAATTACAAGCTAGGTAGAAAGATGGAAGCCATGGCATTGGATGTAGAAAGCTATCATATTGCTCAAGTTCAGTGTTTTAAATATTTTGCTATACAATCAAGCTAGTCGACTGATATAACAAATGAACCTCACTTATTGGTGCATGTAGAAGCCATATAAACATAACCAAATTTATATGGAATCAGTCGGTATTTAGATTATTGATTGTTTTCAACTATGGATCTTTGACAACTTGTGAAGAATGAAGTTTTTCGTTGTAAAAAACTGGATAGTATGATAAGAAATGTTGAATAATCACCACATGTTCGGGATATTGTACTCAGTCTTCAATGAGATTTGCAACTGTGAATTTCAAAATTTTAAAAAGCCTATAATCATGATTGAAAATGCCTTACGTTGGATTGACCGATATGCAGAGGGGTCGAATCATTGCTCTCGTTGAAGAAAGGGTGACACACGGGGATATAGTGGCCACGATGGGATATCACAGAGGGTGATTTCAAAAACCTACGCCTGATACGTGGAGCTACAATTTCTGTAAAATATGCCTAGAAGAAGTCGTAGGAAGATCACTTCTGAAAAACAAGATCGCATTTTGTGGCAAATTGCAAGAAGAGACCCTAGTGCGTCGCACCCCATACTTCAAAGGAAATTTCTGGAAGCAAATGGCATCATTGTATCAGTCGAAACGATACGTCAAAGACTTCGTTCAAGGGGTTTATACACCAGAAGGCCTTTAAGAGTTCCAGTGCTAACTAGACAACAAAAAATTAACAGACTTGATTGGTGTATCGAGCACCAAAATTGGTATATTGAGAATTGGCGAAAAGTTCTTTTTTCGGATGAGACTAGAATTGGTGTGAACAATACAAATTCCGAAATACCAAGGGAGCAGTGTGATGTTTTGGGGTGGCATTATGCTGGGAGGCAAAACAGATTTGATTTCGTTTCCTGCGAGTATAACGGCTAGAAATTACGTGGACCCAGTGCTGGAGCCCATGGTGAGACTTTGGCGAGGTGCTCACGGTGAGAATTTTAGTTATGCAAGATGATGCTCTTTCGCATACCAGCAACCTTGCACGACATTATCTTGAAACAGAGGGAATCGCTATTTTGGACTGGCTAGCTTGCTCCCCAGACCTCAGTTCTATTGCACATTTATGGGATGATCTCGAAAGGAAAATTACATCGCTAGGATAATGGATGAACCCCACAACAGCTTATCCAAGCCCCCACAGAAGAGGGGCAGAATATCACCCCAGAGGAGGTCAGGACGGCAAGATAAGGTAATACGAGCTACTGCGGTCGAGAAAAAAACACCTACTCCTTGAGAAAACAAATTCCAATTTTTTCACTACATGCAGAAAGATTCTCTTATTTTCTTTTATTTGTTTCTTTCTTAAAATAAACCTCAATTAATCTCTTTTTTCAATTTAAATATCTCAACAAGGATCAATTCTAACAATCCTTAGAAATTTCCAAAACCCCTGAGGTAAAATGCAAAATATCGGGTGATTACATATAAATTTGGTTGTGTGTTTTCCTCGGATACATCTTTTATTCTCGCATCAATGTACAGGTTGTTTCAATGCGGTAGCCATGTGAATACTGCAAATAGAGAAAAATGACCGCTCCATCTCCGTCTTCGATTTCCGAAGGAAATTCAATGGCAAAAAAAGATTGCAGATAGATATCTTTTTATGTTTTATGGTTATGCCGGATTTCCCGATTTTCCATCCCAAATGTTTTGAATTCTATGCGTACTAAAATAAATTTCAAAATCAATTCATTATACAATTCAACGGTTGAATCACAAAAAATGAGCTGAAAACTTTTTGATTGAAAAATTTGTGATATGGCTACCACGTTCACCAGATTAATTCCCGATAGATTTTTTCTCCGGGGTGTATAGAGGATTTATTATATAGACAAATCCAGAAAGATATAGAGGAGAAATAAAAGGTTGAGAATTGTTAAGCTTCAGTAACCAATATTTAAATTTTAAATGCACGCAGAAGTGTTTCTGGGAGTTGAAATCCTGGAATTTTGAGCGTTTGAGATAGCTTTCAATTGATTTTTTGTTATTTATTATTATTATTTATTTATTTGATATCTCCTTACTCATAATGAAATAAAAAGCTTTCGTTTCTCCTTATTATACGTGGGCTTCATTGTTTTGATTACAGAACTTTGAGATGTTTTGTGTGAATTTCTATTAGCATATTAGATCGAACCACATAATATTCGAGTAATTTTTATTACTGAAGAAATTCGCATATTTGGGGAAATATGTCCGTTAGGTCATATTTATTTGGAGCGGTCAAAATTAATCTTCCTATTCTATTCAAATCCTAATATGGTTTGCATTCTACTTAGAAAACTACCTCCAGATTGTAGAAATAGTTCTAACCAAACTTAGCTACTGAAATATTTCGGTTTTTGCCGAAATCCCTTAAAACCAAGAAATTCGAAAAACTCTAAAACACATGGAGATAGCTGCAATCTGTTTTTATCAATGAAAATTCAGGACAGAGATGGGAGGTTAGATTAGTTTTTCAGAACAAAGCTTTATTGAGAATAAGTCTCCTTCTGATGAGTTTTGATCCGTCAGTACATGAAGAATCTACATACCACCAAATTTATATGGAATCACCCGATATATTGATATTATCTCAGAGATTTTGGAAATTTCGAAGGATCGTTAGAATTTATCTTTTTTGAGATATTTCAATTGAAAAAAGAAATAAATTAAGGTTTATTTTAAGAAAGAAACAAATAAAAGCAAATAAGAGACTTTTTCCGCATGTAATAAAAACATTGAAAATTCTTTTCTCACGGCGTAGCTGTTTTTTTACCGACCTCAGTAGCTTGTATTACCTTCTCTTGCCCTAATGAGCTATTGTGGGGTTCTTGTATTATCTTGGCGCGATCTAATTTTACTTTTGTGATTTTCCTATGGATGTTCAGTAGGATTCAAGTCTGAAGAACAAGCTGGCCAGTCCAATATAGCGATTCCCTGACTTTCAAGATAATGTCGGACTAGGTTTCTGGTATGCGGAGGTGCATTATCCCACATGAAAGAAGTGAAATTCTCACAGTGGGCACCTCGCCATAGTCACCATGGGCTCCAGCACTAAGTTTGCGTAGTTTCTAGCCGTTACACTCGCAGGAAACGAAATCAAATCTGTTTTTCCTCCCAGCATAATGCCACCCTAAAACATCACATTGCCCCCTTGGTATTTTGGAATTTGTCTTGCTGCTTGAAGTCTAGCCTGTCTCCCACGACCCCTTAAAACCCGAATCCGGTGGTCATCTGATCGAATACCAATTAAGTCCGTTAATTTTTGTTGTCTGGTTAGCTCTGGAACTCTTAAGGGCCTTCTGCTGTATAAACTCCTTGAACCAAGTCTTTGAAGTATCGTTTCGACTGGTACACTGATGCCTGTTGCTTTCAGAAACTGACTTTGAATGTAAGGGGTGCGACGAAATAGGTTTTTTTGCAATTTGACACAAAAAGCGGTCTTGTTCTTTAGAAGTGATTTTCATATGACTTCTTCTAGGCCTATTTTGCAGAGATTGTAGCTCCACGTATCGAGCGTTGGTTTTTAAAATAACCTCCCATGATACCCCCATTGTGGCCGCTATATCCCTTTGTGTGACCCCTCGTTCAACGGGATCATGCCATGCGTAATGGAAAAAAAGACTTTTCTCACGAGATAAATTAGCTCAATTAAATATCGAGCTGGGTAATATATGTTGGGAAAGGGTTTTCCAATCCGAAGATGTCGATTCGGCATATAATATCTTTACTGAATCTCTAGTTCAAACTATTAAGCAGGTATGTCCAATCAAATCATTTAATGTGAAACCTAAAACAAATCTTTGGATTACGGTAGGCATAAAAATATCATGTAGGGAAAAACAAAAACTATTTCATAATAAAGAACAAGGTGTTATTTCTGCAGCGCTCTATAAAACCTATTTTTCACTTTGGAAAAAGTAATCAGAGCAGCTAATATATTACAAAATTAAAGGTTCATGAATAACTCTGAAAATAAAATTAAAGCGTCATGGGTCTTAGTGAAGCAAATTACTGAAAATCAAAGAAAGAGGAAGCCGATCACAGAGGCTTTCTCTGATGAATTTCCAAACAGAAACTCCGCTTTGAACAAGCTAAATAATCATTTTATCAATGCTGTTCCTGAGAAAAAGTTACATAGGGAAAAATTTAAGTTTGTCAAAAGATGCAGGGCTTTATTTTATTCAACACCTACTTCTCCTGAAGAAGTCAAAAAAATAATCATTCATCTTAAGGGAAAAAATCGGTGGGGGATGATGAAGTACCTGTTTCTGTTTTTAAAACTTCTGCTCATATTATATGGTATGTTATCCACTCGTACATATTTTGAACATTATGCTCAGTACGGGTAGGTACCCTAAACAACTTAAATGTTATACCGGTATTTAAAAAGGGAACTAAAAATGATGAAAACAACTACAGGCCTATTTCATTGCTGTCAAACATAGGTAAGATCTTTGAGAGAGTGATTTGTGATAGGCTAGTCAGTTTTTTTGATAAGTTCTCAGTGAAAACTGAACAACAAAATGGGTTCAGGAAGGGCAAGTCTACTAATAGAGCCATATACACTGCTTTAACAAAAATAATTAGTTCACTAAATGAGAAAAAAGCGACACTTGCACTCTTAATAGATCTGAAAAAAGCGTTTGATAGCGTAAATCATGAGCTACCTCTCAAGAAACTTGAAATTTATGGTGTAAGGGGGGTTGCCTTGAATCTTATAAAATCTTACCTCACAGACCGAAAACAATGTGTAGTAGAAAATGATGATGATAGTAATTTGGTCAAATCATACTGGATGACGGTCGAAAGAGGTGTTCCACAAGGTTCTATCTTGGGACCGCTTATCTACATAATCTATACAAATGATTTGACAAAGGTCACTGATGAGAATACAGTTTTATATGCTGATAATACAACTTTAGTATTGAGTGAAGAAGATAGAATGAAAATTGATAGCCTTGAAACCCTAGAAAATCTTGATCATTATCTTTCAGCAAATAATCTAGTATTGAATGTAGCGAAAACAAACGTTCTGTTATTCGGGAATAGGGCTCTTGAACGCATGACGATAAATTATCAAAACACTGAAAATTCAGTTTTTCTAGGAATATGCTTAGATAGGAGACTAAATTGGAAGAAACATATTGAAAATCTAGCAAACATATCTAGATTTTGTTATGCTTTGCGAATTATAGCAAGAAATGTGGGTACGAATGAAGCACTAATTGTATATCATACTTATGTCCATTCAAGACTGAAATACGGCATAATATTTTGGGGAAACTCCACTTATGTGGATAGAATATTTAAGTTGCAAAAGAAATGTCTAAGATGCATCTTCGGTCTGATGGTACGGACTCATGTAAACAGAGTTTTATTCAAAACAGCATTCTGACTGTTTATGACTTGTATATTAACGAGTGTATAGGCTTTGTTATAGAAAATAGAGATGAAGCACAATCACAACACAAGGATAAAAATGATTTAATAGATGAAAAATATAATATTACCTACTCACAAAAAATGCAAGATATACAATGATTAAATTATATAATATGCTGCCGTTGTCGGCCAAAAATCTTCCTAAATTGAAATTAGAAGTGAAACTGAAAACTACTTGAAAAGTAGAGCTCACTATAATTTAACTGAATTCTATGAAAACAAAGTTGAGTCGTTGTGATTGTTTTTCTGGTGCATTTGATATACCCGCATCGGATTATACAGACTGTGACTTGCGCTCTATTTGTATATTGTTTTCACTTACCATTTCAATATTTCTTTCACATTGCTGTATCTAAATTTCTCTTGACATGTTCCACGCCCAGAAATGAGTTTTAATTTGTTATTATGTAACAAGGAATTAATAAAAGATTATCCATCTATCTACCTATCTAATTATTCGACCCCTCTGCACATCGGACAATCCAACGTAAGGCATTTTCAATTATGATTGTTTTGTTTTGTTTTTCCTTTAACGTGCTCTATTTCTGCCTTTTGGTTAATGACACGCCGGGGAGTTCTGTCACCTCACTAACCCGGGAATTTTGCCGAACCCCCCTCGTGTCGAGGGAAGGGATCTTTAATGTCCAACACATCTCTGTTAGACAGGACCGACACCTTTACATCTCCTCCGAAAGATGGACACTCAAGCGATTCCCAGAATCCGAAAACTCGCACCAACTTTGTGGGGATTGAACCCAGGTGCGCAGGGGACGAGCATCATATCCTCCACGCCGCCGAGCGATTTTGAAATTCACAGTTTAAAATCTTAGTGACAACTGAGTACAATATCCCGAACATGTGGTGATGATTCAACATTTCTCATCATGCTATCCTTTTTTTTACAACAAAAAACTTCATTCTTCACAAGTAGTCAAAGATTCATGGTTAAAAACAATCAATAATGTGTACTGAGCGATTCCATATAAATTTGGTTGTGTGTAAATGTGGTCCCCGGGTTCGTAATAAAAATTATCTTACCTTTTTATTCAATATATTTATGCAAAGCATAATTCTCAGAACTTAGCTTCATTGAAAATAAGCCTCCTTTTGATGAGTTCTGACCTATCTGTACATGAAGAATCTAAATGTGGTCCCTGGGTTCGCAAAGGATGGGGAATAATGTGCTAGGATAGTTTGGAACGTATCCATCCGAAAATAGAGCTAGAATATATGATTCGTATTTTATGACTGGCTAGCTGTCAAATAAACTTTCATGTCAATTGTTCTTGTCGTATATGAAGAATATCAAAATGGGCTAGGAGCCAAAAGATTGATATATTCTTTTGAAGTTTTTTGTCTGCTTAATAAAATTTTGATGAAAACACCTGAAGAAACATTCTTCATTCAAAAGGTTGATCCTCATATCTCTTCGGAAAAAATCCACGTTTTATGACATGAAAAAAACTGAAAAAAAGAAACGGGCTAAGTGCTAGATCATAATAATTCATGGAAAGTAGGGTAGTAACCAATTAAATAAGTTCATTGATTCGTGTCAAGTAGAAGTTTTATGGTTGTATTCCTTTCAATATTCTAAATACTCGTTTGAGATTGACATTTATTGAATTTCATTAAGACAATTATTCTTTCTAGAAAGAGAGTGTTGTAGACCACTGGTTCTTCCCCGCCGATAAGTTATTGACAGACTTATGACAAAACAAAATTTGGGATGTTACTTTTATTTTCGAATACTCAGCACAGCGGCCATGCTTCACTATCATGGAACGATGTTCTCCGGTTTTCCTTCTTCAATTTTCATCCTTACATTAAGAAATTTTCAGTTTAGTCATGTTTATGTATGATACAGCAGATTTTTCAAATCAATTCAAAAAGGATTGATTGGTGCTGTACGCATAATAAATTTAACTAAGTCCATTGGTACTTGATATTTTTCAACCCATTTACGTTTCTCTATTCGGAAAAAATCTCAGTCGTATGATAAAATATAAACGAGACCAGCAACCCGGAACCAATAGTTTGTGGTTATTCTACCAAACTTACCCGTTATAGTCAAATACATGCAAAAAATATCACTATTTTATTTTCATTTTTGCCGACACGGTTAGTGACCAGACTATATAAAGTTTCATTTTTATAGGTATTAAGGACTGTTAAATACTTTGAGGAAACGTGATGTAATTTTCTTGTCTCTTAAGCTACTCATACTCTCATGCCACAAAAAATATTTTGCCAACATGGTCATACACGTTCTAGCACAAAACCAGGATATGATCTCATATCCTGATCTCACGAAGACAAATGAAAAATCCTTCCTGACAAGAGCTAATTCCCAAAATCTGCCTGCCATGCACGCAGCCCCCAAGAGCCACATGGCAGGCAGATTTGGGAACTAGCTCTTGTCAGGAAGGATTATTCATTGATTTACGGATTTTTGAATAATTCTTCTTGTATCAAGTTTACATGTGTAGACTCCTCGCGAAGTTTATCGCGAAAGATATTTGTTCCATCAAATATTTACCGACCGGAGGTTTTATCTCGGAAACAGAGGCTAAGCGGGATTATTTCGTTCGTTTTCTACCGTTGATGTGATTCACGGAACGGCGAAAGATGTCTCCCAAATGTTTGGAATTTTGAACATTTCCACATCTGTTTGTTATTGTTCGTATTTTTCTCGAAATCCGGTAGCGGTTTCGCCGTGTCGGTCCATAAAGGGCGACTCTCATACGTATGTACGAGGTGCGTCCTTTCTGGAATCGATAGGGTACCCCGATGTAGCTTGATAAGATGCTTAGAAGAGATATGCGACACTGATAAGCTCCTAATAAGGGCGAAACTGCAGTCTGCCGCTTCGTTTCTCGGCATCCTGCTTAGTTGCACTATTGTGGCTATGGGGGGTTGCGTGCATGGCAGGCAGATTTGAAAACTAGTTCTTGTCAGGAAGGATTATTCATTGATCTACGGATTTTTGAATTATTCTCCTCGAGAAGGTTATCGCGGAAGATATTTGTTCCATCATATATATATATATATATATATATATATATATATATATATATATATATATATATATATATATATATATATATATATATATATATATATATATATATATATAAAATATATATAATTTCAGTCAATAAGACTTGGTGAAATAGATGAGGTAGAGGTCGTCTATGTTAGAGTCCCCAATCACTTAGGGAGTTCAAATTCCAAAAAGTTCTTGTATTTTACTGCTACATATGAGGGAAAACCTCTATTTCAGCTTCGGATTCATCTGGATTTCTGGACTCCAGATAGAAGTTATATCTCAACCTCTGAGCTCCACCTACGACTTTCCAATCTTCGACTTTCCATCTATGACTCTCCACCTAGGAATCTCTATTTACGATTCTCCACCTAGGACTCCCTACCTAGGACCTATATATTTATTTGATATAGGTCACACAGTATTTGAGATAAAGATATATATATATATATATATATATATATATATATATATATAATTTTCACTAGAGAATTTTGATATAGTTTAATTATTTCAAATACAATTAAAGAGGATTTTCAAGAACTAATTAACTTTAAGGTCTGCGGCGGAAAGAAACTGCTGGGGAAGGTTCGGAAGCCGGTAAGACATACTATCTGATAGCGGGATTATGCGCATCAGATTGTTAGCCAGTAGTGTGACACAGATGGAGGGTTGACTGGAATCAGGTATTTCAATTCAAGTGACGTGATTTTAGCACGTTAAAACCCAGTTCGCTCTTTCGTGCTCTATATTCCTTTTTTTACCTCAATTACGAAGGATTAATTGGTTGTTGGACATGGATATGTTCAAGGTTCTGTCAAAGCATTAAAGCTGTTGAATATCGCCAAGGACTGTTTTGAAGTGATCCCTGGGTTGCTTCCAATGCGATGTGTAACTATTCAATTGAGATGCCTACACCCATCTCACTGATTAATTTTCGATCGTTCAATATCATTGCTATTATCGATGGCTTCGTGCGTCACGTGTGCTTTTTCTATCAAGACACTATTCTATTATTTTCACTGAAATTCATGAGATTCTCTGCTTTCAAAGGTTTCAAAGCACAAGTTAAATGACTCACTTGGATCAAATTTGTCTGTAGACACATGATTGAAGCAGTCTTTTATTCTGTTAGTAGTTACGATGCCGAAAATTCAAGAAGTCACTTACTCATCAATTTGTCCTGGTTATGAATGTTGTGTAAAACGATGCATTGGTTGAGATAGATATTTCGAATAAAATTAACTCCTTTTGCGGAAAAAATAATTTCATTTTTGTTAACTAATAGACACAGCGGTCCTTGTTCTAGTTTTTTGTCTTCAATTTCCTCTCTTTCCTACTGATCTGACCAGAGATAATTTTGTACATATCTTTTCTATTGTTACTAATGAAGTTAGTGTTATGTGATTTCTAGATAAACAAATCGTTGTATAATCTACATAATTTACAATAATCAGAGGATCATGTTTGATGCTTTTAATTGTCATGGTTTCACCACAAAAGATTTCATGCTTTCATATTTAACATGAGAGATTGTCAGTACAACACAATCCATTTGTTTTTGCTTCCCAATTAATTAATAGTATACGCAATTCATTAAAATGATGAAATATGAAAAATGCCAAGTCTCGCACATAGTAATTGAAAATACACGAATTTATAGCGAATTATAAGCTTTTGAAATTACTTGAGGATATTAGATAGTCCATGAGCTCTAACTAAGCCCATGCCAATCGTCTTTATGTTAGATAGAACAACTTCTACAAAGAATACTTATGACTATAAGTATGTCAGTTCTATAACGCCTCAAACACAACTATCAGTATCCCAGATAGTGAACGTTCAACAAGATTTAAAGAAAAGTTGAAACGTATGAAAATAGTGTTTGGCAGTTGATAATAAAAATAATTTTTGTTTCGATTCCATTCATGGAAAATGAAGCGTGCAATAGTGAACGCATTCAAAGACAAATTGTGGGCCGTGAGGGAAAAGTGGTTAATATATCCGGGAGTACTTCGAAAAGAATTAAAGGATGAAAACTTGAATTATAATCAAATATTTGAAACGTAATGAAGTTCAATATCGAATCTGAAATTTACTTCCATAACTCAGAAAATCATCCAATTTCAATATAACGAAACTATTTTCTAATAATTCAAATCCTTGTCTTACAACTTAATGAAATGATATTACAATGTAAGAAACCTTCTTTATATTCACCTTGACTTTGCCAACTATCTGTTTGAAATCCAATAATCAATTTATTCAGTATTTTATTACCCGCAATTTTATAACTTACCAAAAGATTTACTTAAACTGTGGCGAAGTTATTCAATTGAATTGAGGGTTACTGATTGTCTATGAATTATAACCTGTTTCATAATTATAAAGAAACTGATTAGGGTTAGATTAGGTTAGATTATCCCACAGACAAATAGACTCGTATGATCAGTCAGTACGGAGGTTTCGGAGAATATCTGAGTTGGTGGCATGTATGTGTGTTTGTGGTACATACAGGTGTATGATCAGAGGGCATGATTTCTTGGTTGACAAATCCGCGAATATGGAATCATAGAGTATGCTGTGTCAGTCACATGTTATAGCCAGTTGGCGCTCAGTTGAGCAAAAAGAGCACGTACAGCTCTTACGAATTTACTTAGGCCCATCAAATATGTTATTACTTATAGCATTCGATTTAAGATATGTGAGCCTGTAGGTTGTCAACCCTTATGACGTGTTCCTGAGAATTTGGAAATTGAATGTATAAGTTCGTATTATCAGGGTAATGACCCATTCATAAAACATTATATCATAATACCAAAACTTGACGAGCAATTGGTCCGGTCTAAAATTGATCCAATATCCCAGCCACCATTCATAATATGGGTGAGGGCCAATTAGGCCTATCTCTAAATGATCTGATATCCCAGTAACTTAATTTAAAGATGCCGTAGATTGCAAACGAACGAATTTAGTTTGAATGTTCCAAAGATCAAATAGACAATGTTACCGAATCAGCTTTTTATTTTCCAATTTCCTTATCTATTGTTCAACGACGAAGTCTTGATCGTATGATATCAAAACCCAGATAATAGAACTAGACAACTGGTTTCTGTTAAGCAGAATTCAGCTCTGACATTAATAATATGCTTGCTAGGGCGAGCAGTTGGCGTCTATTAAATTTTGTGAAAAGTAACTTGATTTATCAGATGTTAAAAGTTATAGATTGGAACAATTATATGCGTGAATTATGTGACTTAGATATGGAGAATAAACCAAACAAGAAGATAAGTGGACCAGGTTGAGAAGTGGAAATTGATGAAAGTTTTTTCACAAAACGTAAAAATGATCATGGTCAGAATATTACCCGAAGAGTAGGTATTTTTTGGTGGCGTATGTAGAGAAACAAAAGATTCGTTTATTGCCAGTGCTCCTAATAGAACTGGCTACCCTCCTTGGTAAAATTATTGAAAACAATGCAGATGGTAGCATAATTTATTCTGAGTTGGAAAGGTTACAAGACGAATAGAATAGAAATAGAAGGATATCATCACGTTAAAGTTAATCATAAATACAATTTTTACTGATCCTGACAGGATAAGGATTTATACTAAAACAGTTGAGAGAATATGGGGCAGTGCTGAATGGAGAAATAAGAGCCATCGGGGGCAGTGACACATCATTTGAAATATTTTTATCAGAGTTCATATGGCCACAGCATCAGTTGAAAGAAAATAAGACAATTTTGAATCTATGCTTAAATTCTTCATGGTCCATTTCCATTTAAATCTTAAATAATATTCGTTTTTAATAATGTTTTCTTCGACTTCGAAATTGTTTTGATGTTTTTTCATTTTATTTCGGCGCCAAAAATTTAGGTCAGATTGTCCGCACTTGGTAACCATTAATTTTTTGCTGACTAGACGTAAATACATACCGAAAAGAAGATAATTAAGGGAATTCACATTTGAGAAATGCATTTTGCATCATCTGCTAAATGAACTTGATAAGTGATAGGACACTGTGAATGGATTTGTTAATCACTTTGGAAAATTTAAGATATGGTGGTTGAGCATAACGTTACATCATTCACAAGGTAATAATTTGATCTTACACCGTAGTGATCGAAAATCTAATCCAAAAATGGACTATTGGATTTTTAGGAACCCCACAAAACCTAAAGTTCTACCCAATGAATTGTGATACTTTCGTTTCAGCTCCAAAAAAGATTAATGTTGAACGTCAAGCAGCAAATCGAAATGATAGATTCTACTTCATCTAAATTTCTAATTCTAAGTTGAAATCCGCCGAAGGAAAGCTATAAATAACAAACTCTAAATATTAAGTGGCTCCGTAGTAATCTATTGAAAGATTGATTAAAATATTTTGACTGATATCTCAGATTAAGAGGCGTTTATGTTTCCTTCGAAATAAGTTTGAAAAGATTTTGTTTAGCGTATTCGCGGTTAGCTTGTCTTTACAACGCGACGGATGTTTTAAATGTGCTCTAGGCGGCGTTTGTATTTAACATCCTTAGGCTCTATTAATTGTGCTGAAACGATATTATAAAGATGTTGCTCTTTTCGATAATATGTATGGCAGTTTTTTGAGATTGATAATGATATAATTATTTTCCCTTCGGCATTAATTCGGGGTGGTAGTCGGATCTCCTCATAAATAAAGAATAGTTATAATTATAAATTTCGAATGAGCATTCGCGTCAAATCAAAATTTAGATATCATTAAACTTGATTGGAATTATTACTTATAAATTTTATGATGGACTAGGCTTAACTCGTGGCTGAGCTCGCGCGGTACTAGACTCTAGAGCAGGGGTGCTCAAACGGTCGATCGCGATCGACCAGTCGATGCTTCTTGAGTAGATTTGAGAAGAAAAATTTTTTTAATGAGTAGGTAACTAAACTACAAAAATTTATTACGTAATAAAATAACACTCTGCTAGCGGCATAAGGCGGCTTTATCAAAGAAACGCGCGGTACTTGTAAAAGAAAAGCGGCGTTTTTAATTCTTGCTGCTTTTCTAGGAATTTCGGGTGGCGTTTGACGGGAACATCGAGACTTTCGTTCACCCCGATATAAATGTTGCGCCTGCAGGAATTGGAGTAATTCTGAATTGTAACTTGAAGGCAATACTACGTCGATACAAATTTTTTTATTAAATAGTACAAAATGAGTGTAGCGAAGAAATCTTAAACATATCATTTTAATAATGATTGGGAGGAAGAATTTTTCTTTTGTATGGTGAAGGATAAGTGCATTTGTCTTATTTGTCGTGCGTCAGTCGCAATTCCTAGGCGTGGTAACTTAGAGAGGCATCATAAAACGGTTCATAAAACTATGAAAAGGATTTTCCGCCACAGAGGCAATTAGGAAAACGAAAAGTACGTGATTTGATATCTTGTTTGAAAAAAGAACAAACCATGTTCACAAGACTAGCGAAACAATCAAAAGCTGCTACGATCGGCTCATTTAAAATATCTCATATATTGGCGAAACACAAGAAACCATTCGAAGATGGATCGGTTGTGAATGAAGCATTTATTGAAGCGGGTAAGAGTTCATTTGAAGATTTTAAAAATGAAACAGAAATCATAGAAATTATAAATTCGAAAACCGATGGCTTCATTTGTTTTGATAGTCAATCAGATTATACCGAGAAGAGATAAAGTGTTGCATTTAAGATTTTTGATGAATTATTTTTAGCATTAATCCCTCGATTTATGGACAGAAAGGGTTTAAAATTTTTGTAGATGGACCACAATTTTTCGGCAAAACCATAAATATAGATCATGTCTTCATAAATTACCAATTAAAAAATTCAAGGTTTAAAAATACTAATTATATATGGAAAAAGATATTTTGTCATTTACCTATCAAAAGTAACTCAACATTCTTGATAATCATTATGAATATTACTTTTGAACGAAACGATTATATTTCATTCCATCTATTGTAACAACACACAATCATTCTTGTATGTTGAAGATTATGATTTCAGGACATATGATCTACCCATCTTCCCTTCACACCTTTTCCATACAATGTACAGTTTCAGAGCTATCGAACAAACACGTACTGAATGAACACACGGTATAACGATTTTAAGAAAACCGTGATGAAATAGTTGAGATTTTTTCTTAAAATTGGAGTATACAATTAGAGGTTACTCAGATGGCGGAACTGTATTATCTCTAACAATAGCAAGATCCGTATTTAACAGCAATGAAGAGAAGCGCGCTCTGTGAAACGATGAAACGTATTTGTAAAACTGCAATAGGAACTAGATGATTCTAGATATGTTGTTTAAAGATTATGAACTACATGCATCTGAAAGTATCGTGCCGGACCATTTAAAGAAGGCTTCGCCTAATGCCAACTTCGTGAATTGGTTAGGTTATAGAAACTGAATTTATTGGAACAGAAACGAAAATATTTAAATAATTGAATTGTAGTCAAGTTGAAGTGAATGTGTAGTTTTTGCTTATGATGATAGGCTAATAAGTAAAATTGAAAATATTACACAGAGTGTGGTTAACTGATCACGTAATAGCGCAGAAGAACATATTTCATTTGTTTTTCAATCTAAAATATTCACTCACATTGAAGAAATGTGATTTTCAAACATCATACGGAATGAAACCCAGCTTTTCATTCAACCTTCATAAGGTCTTCGGGTCAATTTAGACCCATTTTGAGATAAAAATGTAATTTTCTCAAAAAATAAGCGTATGAGAAGTTTGATACTAATTCTAATTATTTACTTATTGTTGGAATAAGTTTATCAAAAATGATTAAAATATTCCACATATGATTTTTTTACTCTAACGGTCTTCTGGTCAGAATTGACTGCAACTAATAACAAACGCACAGCGCATCTGTTACCGTCCCAATTGTTTATGTATCGTATAACTTTTCGAATGAGACGTTCTTTTGTTCTACCCATACAAGTCTTAGTGTTATATTATAACATCAACACGAACAACACGTACCCTATATTACAGTGGTGAAAACGTTATTTGCTTATAAAAAATCATAGACAATCAAATAGAAGCGGCGTTGTTATTGTTGAATCTTGTTCTGAAATAGAAGATCATATCGAAGAAGCTGAACCATCTGATAGTTCGGATAGTGATAGTGAATTAGTGCTAGTGCCAAGAATGACGTCAAAAGACGAACAAATGAAATATTCCAGAAAGCTCGTCACAGATTCCAGAGAAAACCTAATGAACTTGATACCAGGTTTGACACGGTACTCTTGCTCAAGGAAAACCTTAGAAGAAAATTCCAGTTCTGAATTATTTTTCCCTCCACCTTTGATACACATCATATTGAAATATAAAAATTTGGAAGGTAAGCTGTTTTCGCTGATTATTAGAATAACATTAACGATATAGATCTATTCGCATACATTGGGCATCTATTACTATCTGGTGTATTTCGTTCAAATAATGAAAGTACCGAAAGCTTTTGTGATAGTGAGAAAGGCCGACCTAATTTTGGGGCAGTAATGCCACTAAAACCTTTCAAAAATTGTCAAGGTTGATTAGGTTTGACAATAGAGAAACTCGATCCGAACGGCGACTGCTGGATAAATTTATTTCAATTCGAGATCTGTGGAATCAGTCGGTTGACCTTCTGCCAAAATTTTATAATCCTTCTGAAAACGTTACAGTAGATGAGCAGCTTGTAGCATTAAGAGGAATATGTCCATTTCGACAGTACATGCCATCGAAACCAGCTAAATATGGCATCTAATTTTGGGTTCTAGTGATTCTGCCACAAGTTACGTTTGGAATATCCAACCCTACATGGGCAAAGAAATAGGAGGTGTGCCTGAAGAAAACCAAGGCATGCGTGTAGTCCTTGATTTGACTCGCGGCCTGAGAGGGCGTAATCTTACGGTGGAAAACAAACTATTAGAAGAACAGATCACTGTAGTAGGGACTATACGTAAGAATAAATCGGAATTGCCACCAGAAATAGTAACAACAAAGGAAAGACCGTTATATTCATCATGTTTTGCTTTTACCAAAGATATTACACTTGTTTCTTACAAATCCAAAAAAAAAATAAGTCGGTGAATCTTCTCAGCACTATGCATCACAACTCAGAAGTGAGTAATCGCGCAAACAAAAAGCCTGTGATAATATTAGACTAGAACAAATGTATGGATACAATGGATAAAGTCTCCTCCTGTATAAAAGTATAAAAGTATAAAAAGTTCTAACACAAAATACAACAGCATAACTTATATTGGTAATACTAGTCTGAAATTAAAATCATTCCTCTCGCATTATAATTTCAATATAGCATTTCGAACTGATAATTCTTTAGGCCGACATATTTAAAACTACAAATCTAAAATTGATAAAGGTAATAAATCCGGTGTTTATAAACTGCCTTGTGGGGCTTGTAATGAAATGTATATTGGTAGAACTTTCAGAAATTTCAAAGTTAGATTATCCGAGTACAAACGTAGTTTTAATTATCATAAATCAGATTTCCATTATTCTAATTACTTACTGGAAGAAAACCATAACTTAAATGATAATTTCAAAATTTTACACAATGAAAATGATAGACAAAAACTCAACCTATTGAAAATTTTAGAGATCAACAAAGAAAAGAATTCAGGTAGGTTTCTTAATAGTCAATTAGATCTAAATCCTTTTCCTTTACTCAATCTTTTCAATAAATAAAGTAAGCAACTCCGATGGTTTTTCCAACATACCCCTTGTACTCGCACTGTGTATCGAAACGCGTCGAGCATTTATTAATATCTTGTAGTGTAAGTCATCGTTTATTGTGTTTGTGAAAATCTATTTCTAACATGTAAAAGCTTCGTCAATTGAATTTTTGTAAGGAACGTCGTTCATAATTTTCGGCATGAAAAATAATATTGTACCTATCCAAATTATTAAAATTTCCTTCTGCCTATATACAACCGCCAAATATTACTCCGACCAATCACGAAATACTGGCAATTATAAATGCTACAATGGTAGGCAGATTCCCCATAAGGAGTAGATGATCGCTGAGAAAGAATCTACAACGTTTTAAAGGTAAACATGTGGTTGGAATTTCATATCAATCTGAGAAAATAAAAATCTTCAATCATGAAATTTGCAAGGTAGATTTCTCATGGAAGGTGTTTTGAATTCAATCTTAAATATTCAAATGTTAAGTGTTTAGAAACTGAACATTTGAAGATAATTTTTAGCCTACCGAATTTCAAAAGAAAAAAGTGGTCATGACATTTATTTCAAAAACGCATGTAGGTATAGAGTTGAAATTACTGAGATAGAGCGAGAAGGAACTATTAATATACCTTCAAGCTTCTAGATGCGCGAGCCCTATCTACACTTGGCCAATTTTTATTATCATTATTTCATCAATATTTTTTCATTATAAATCAAACCCAAATTTCATCTAACATCATCAAGGAAGGCAGGAGGTAGTTTTATAATCTTTATACATAATCTCAAATTGACGAAAACCGAATGAGATATGAAGACCAAAACAAAAATCAATGGAAACTGCTCTCAGTATTCATGCATTACGTTCTTCCAAAGAAAACTTATATTTATTATATTATAATATAACAATATTAATGGGCGACCTTAACGCCAAGATAGGATCGGATAGATTTGAAAATTTAGTGGGACAACATGGACTAGGGGAACGGAATGAACGTGGAGACAGACTACTTCAATTCTGTCAGGAGCATAAATTACTAGTCACAAATACATGGTACAAACCACCTCCAAGAAGGTTATATACTTGGTAATCTCCCCAAGATGCACCAGGTTTGATAATTAGAAATCAAATTGCATTAACAGCAGATTTCGAAATATAATAAAATCAGTGAAAGCATATCCTGGTGCTGATATTGGGTCAGATCATAACCCGGTGGTAACCCAGCTGAGAGTCCGACTGAAAAAAAAACTGTAAAACCCAACATACCCGTAAGAAATAATCTCAACAACTTGAAATATGACGGGAAAAGAGCTACACTATCAAACCTACTCAATAACAAAATAAAACCACCCAGAGAATGCATGAATAACATGAGCATCGATGTAATATGGTGTGAAATCGGAAATACAGCTATAACCACAACAACAGAAATTCTGGGAGAGGAGAACAAGCTTAAAAAGAATGAACTGACGAAACTAATGAAAGAAAGAATTTAACATAAAAAAACATATCGGAATACAATAAAATACATAAAACGATTAGAAGGTAGATTAAAGAAGCAAAAGAACAATGGCTTAGAGAAAAATGCCAAGATATATAAACTCAGAACATCAACACGATAGCTTCCATCTTCACAAAAAGATCAAGGAGATGACACACACCTATAGACATAAGACTCCAACAAAACTAGTAGACGAAAACAATCAGCTCATAATAGTCAAAGAAAGAGAAGTGGAAAGATGGAAGTGTTATTATACCGAATATTTTAATGACCATAGAGATCCTATAGATAACTCGGAGGGAAACTTAGTGGGACCAGAAATTCTTAAGGATGAATTAATTGAAGCTCTGAAACAGACAAAAGATGGTAAAGCTACGGGACCTGATAATGTAAATGTAGAAATCCTGAAACTTCTCAACGGTGAAAGTATTGATGTTATGCTGAAATTGTTCAACAGAATATATAACACTGACCACATTCCGAAGCAATGGCTGAAATCCACCTTCATCTCTCTTCCTAAAAGTGTCAATGCCAAGAAATGTTGCGAATATCGGCTAATAAGTCTAATGTGTCATGATCTGTAAGTGTTTATACGTATCTTGCACTCCCGCTTATGGAGGAAAATTGATGCAAATGTTAGCAAAAAAAACGGTTGTGGGACAAGAGAGGCTTCATTCTCTATCCAAGTACTCAAACAGAAACGCATAGATCAATAAAAAAATGTCTAAGCGTGTTCTCTATACTATGAAAAGGCGTTTGATAACGTGAAACACGATAAAGTGATATCTCTCTTAAAACACATAGGGTTGGATGGCAAGGATATCAGAATTATTAAAAACTTATACTGGGATCAGTCAGCTCACATACAAGTTGTAGACAGTGTATCTCCAGACATAAAAAACAGCAAATGAGTCAGGCAAGGATGTATATTATCACCCTTTCTTTTTAACTTGTATTCTGAGTTCATATTCCAGGAGGTGTTGGAGGACATAGAAATCGGAAATTGGAATAAGATATGCTCATGAGACGGTACTCTTTGCAGACAATGAGAAAGACCTTCAATTGTTACTAAATGAAGTAAATAACGTCAGAATTATGGTCTTAATATAAACATCAGAAAAACCAAACTTCTGGTAATCAGCAAAGCGAAAATTGAGAATATAGGAGTGAACTTTGGAAACCAGGTTATAGAAAGAGTTAGTCGATTCAAGTACTTGGGCTGTTGGCTTAACGCAGAATGGAATTCTGATATGGAAATCAAAACGAGAATAGAAATCGCCAGGAACACGTTCTTCAAAATGAAGGCGCTGCTATGCAACCGGGATTTAAGCATAGCAAGACGGTGGAGAACTGCACAATGTTATATCCGGTCCACCCTTTTGTACGGGGTTGAAGGATGGACGTCAAAAACTCGAACAATGTCAAGACTTGATTTATTCGAAATGTGGATATATATATATATATATATATATATATATATATATATATATATATATATATATATATATATATATATATATATATATATATATATATATATGTGGATTTTGAAGGTTCCGTGGGTGGAACATGTAACGAATGCTGAGGTGCTCAGAAGAATGGAAAAAGAACAAGAACTAATAACCACGATAACGACCACATTTCTAGAAACAGTAAATACAACTTGTTGCAATTAATCATTGAAGGAAAATTGAAGGCAAACGAGGTATTGGCCGAAAAAGATTTTCGTGGCTTAAAAATTTGCGCGGCTGGTTCAATATCAGATACGCTGGCACACTTATACATATGGATCGGGATAGAGAAGAATTCCAGATGATGGTAGCTAACCTCCATTGAGGAGAAGGCACACCAAGAAGAGAAGAAGAAAGAAAACTTCGACAAATACATTGAAAAGTCAGGATGTTTACCAGATTCGACTCACTGTGACTTTTTCGTGTTGAGAAACACGTTTAGAAAGACTGAAGGAGTTCATAGAAAAATTGCTGATAGCCTGATGAGTATACCACAAACTGGTATGAAAATGTTTCGAGGATTAAATCGAGCATAGGCATGAGTGCGTTCTAGTAGATCGCATTACAATAAAACGAACAATATCGATTGAGATGAATAAACTTGCGTTCTTAAATTTATAAATAGATTCTTGAAACTTTTGACTGAGGTGGTACATTCTATTTGAATACATCCGTGTTTAGGATACTACACTATCGTGTAGTTTGGTGTGGTTGAATCAACAGTTGAAGAGCATAACTATAATATTCCATTTGAGGAGGAACAAATGGTGGAAAGTATCGAATTCACATCACCGTATTTTTGGGCCACATAATGATGAAAGATGGGTATGAAAAAGAATCATTCACCAACTAACCGAATAAATCAACCTGAAAATAATGCGGTCAATGTCATAAATACAGACGGTCTATTTTCTAATCGGTGCATCAGCTGGCAGATTCGTTGTTTCGAAATTCAGTCCATGTCATCGTGTATTTTCTATTTTATGCAGCGCCTACTCGCTCACTTCTATTTTTACATTCTCCATAACACACGAGGGTTTAATGAAATAATAATTTGATACTTCACGGAACAATTGAAAGAAAATATGCAATGTAGAAATTTTTATTACTTCATTCACAGTTTTGTAGAATTTTCGGAACGTAGTACGAGGATGTTAAATGACCCGTTTTCGAGAATCAGTTACTTTTTAAAAATAATTGATAAATTTTTGGTATAATTTGAGTATTCGTTTTATTTTATCACGTATATCTTATTCTGGAATGGAACAAAGGAAGAAAATTTTAGACACTGCATGGATTATAGTTACTATTGAAAGATATGCATGATTAAAATATCAACGAATAAATAAAACGGTTAATTGATTCGACCGCTACTACGTTAATAATGATGATAATGAAAAGGTAAACTATATGTTATACGAGGATGGATTGATAAGTTTGTGGCCTGACCAAGAAATACAACTTTTTAAGATTTTTTTCATTTCTCAACATAATCTCCTTTAAGGCTGATACATTTCTCATAGTGTTCTAGTCCAGTAATGGCATTTCTATAGGCTGATTTGTCAGGTTCCTCGAAATACCCATTTAAAGCTTCGATTACTTCTTCATTGGCCGCAAATCTCTTACCGCCAAGCCATGTTTTGAGGTTAGGAAACAGATAATAGTCACCCGAGGCTAGGTCTGGAGAGTAGGGAGGGTGTGGCATCAATTCGAACTTCAGATCATAGATTTTAGCCATGGCAACGTGCGAAGAATGAGCTGGTGAGTTATCGTGATGAAAAAAGATTTTTTTCTTCGCCAAATGAGGTCGTTTAATTAGCACCTCGTGGCTAAAACGTTGGAATAAGTCTGCGTAGTATTGACCAGTGTTAGTTTTACCCTTTTCAAGGTAATCAATGTGTATAATACCCCTTGCATCCCAAAAAACAGTAGCCATAACCTTGTTTGCTGATAAAATTGTTTTTGCCTTCTTTGCAGTTGGTTCCCCTGTTCCAATCCACTGTTTAGAGTGTTGTTCGGTTTCAGGAGTGTAGTGGTGGACCAAGTACAGAATTGACGTAAAAATTCGCTTGGATTATGCTTATATAGCGCCAAGTTGGCGGTAGAAATGGTTTTTCGAATCAATTTTTAGTAAACGCGGCACCCATCTTGCACAGAGCTTTTCCATATGCAAATGTTGGTGCAAAATATTTTGCACAAGTTCATATGACATCTTAAAGGTCTCAGCTATCTCACGCACATGTGATCTGCGGTCTTTCATAACTACTTTATAAATTTTTTCTATCATATCTGGAGTAGTGAGCTCGACGGGGCGTCCAGAGCGTGGCTCATCAGAGGTGCTCAAACGACCCATTTTAAACTCGGAAACCCACTGCTCAACGGTTGAATATGATGGGGAGGATGTCCCCAGTGTTGTATTAATCTCTTCTTCAATTCCCCTTCGGCGTTAACCCCTTCAAATAAAAGTATTTGATGACAGCACGCTTTTCCAATTTTTCAATTTTCACAAACAATACAGAGGCGTCTTGTTCAGCGTGTTCTCAAACGTAAACTAACATGGCGATCGGGCTGAAACTATACCAACAAGCTATCTAAGGATGGTACTATAAAAAGCCACCTCCGAAGTAGGCCTAGTGGTGCCATCTCTTGGTCAGGCCGGAGACTTATCAATCCAGCCCCGTACTATCACAAAATTTTATTGAAATTCAAGATTGCAATTTCGGTCTCTCGACCATCTTCAGCTGACAATAGTTCAGAAATACATACATACGTAATGATAAAAAATTAATGAGACTGTAAACAAGAAGTAATAAATAAATTATGTTAAAAACAGGTATTATTTAAAGATATTAAATCTAGACAATAAGCAGGACCATTCTGGTTGTTCAGAAGGTTTTCGCCAGGGGAGTTTGTTGGAATTTGAAAACTTCGATGGATTTTAAGAAATCTAACTTTCGACCTTTAGGTATTCTGTGCATAATTTGAAGTTGATCTATGCGTAGAAAATGATGGTCATTTTCGATACAATGTGAGGCAAAAGTAGATTCGGTTATCTGGTTATTGTAATCTGAATGATGCTCTTTGTAGCTAGTTTTGAATGAACGGCCAGTCTGACCTATAAAAACGCTTTTACAATCCATTCAGGACAACTTGTGAACTCCAGTTTTATCTTTAGTTTTAAAAATTTTTGAGAAATTTTCATAAGGTTTTTGAAAGTAATTTTTTTATGCTGTTTTGAAATGACATTTGCAATCCTTTCGCTGACAGGACCAAAATATGTTAATGAAATATATTCATCTGTATCAGTTGATTCTATACGTGGACAATCCATCATTCCATTGTTCCTACCTATTTCTTGAATAGTTGACATTTCCTTGGACATATTTTTTTTCGTGTAAGGGCAGAGAGACATCCCTATGAATCATTGAATTAAGCACAGCATATTTATGAGATTTTGGATGTGTTGGGTCATAAGGGATGCAAATATTAGTAAAGGATCTCGATATATGGCACATGCGGGTATTAAAGCCTGTCTGATAATAAGGCCTTAAAATCAAAAATCTTGTTTAGAATACGATTTTGCGCTCAAGGTCACACTCATACATGCATATAACGAGTGTAAAGCGCCACGCGGCGGCAAACGTTGATACCTCACTCCACCCCGTCAGAGGCGAGTTAAACGTTGTCCTGAGTTGGCGACGACGATTTTATAAATATTAGCTCCGGTAAAACGTAAGTATTTACTATATTATTATACTTTTCTACTTGCAATTATTATCTGTATTAGTGTTAACTTACGCTTTTCCCATATTGACTTATTGATTAACATGATATAGTCCAAATCGTTTTATTTCGTTTTCCATAAATACCTACTCCATGGGTAATAAGACCTCTAAAATTTTGTAGTAGGCCTTATTATACTTCTGGGTTTTGCGTGTTCTTTTTAAGTGAATTTTATTTTTAGCCTCCTTCAATATTGACAGAAGTCCTTGCACCTGCTGATGGTGAACAGAGAAAGTTGCAACCTCTCGATACTTCTGGGACAAGAACTCGGAAACGCGAATCGCCATCAATTTTGACGGAGGTGTTAACGCCTGACTTCGTATAAGAGAATGAGAACTATACTAACCAAAACTCTCTAGAACCTGATAGTAGGTCTCTGTCAAATCCTCCAAAAAATTTAGCACCTGATGTCGGAAAAGAAAATGTGCCACTTCATTCCCGACCGGAGAGTCCTGATCCTTCCACAAGTTTTAGATCGCCAGCCAAGTTTTTATCAGAGGTATTACCGGACTCCAAGTTAATCACCTGCAAAACGCAGCTATCATTACCAAATATATAGAACTTCTTCAAGTGATTCTGAAGAAGATGTGCCACTTGCTCGACTAGACAGAGGAAAAGAGGATTTCATGATATCATGCCTACACCTGCTAAGATTCAAGAAAAAACACCTACTGTCCGACGCAAGGCTATTAATTATCGAGGGGCTCCAGTAATTGAAGATCTTTTCGAGATATACGATGGGGGTAAGGAAAAAATGCAGGGAATAGAAATACATTACAGAAGAAGCAAAACAAGGGTAAGAAAGGGTTCTCTGAAAATTCAAAATTAAAAAAAAATGCAAAAGCAAACAAAAGAAAGTCACCTCGCGGATCTGCTAGAACCAAGGATGCTGAAGACACCCAAGAGAGGCAGTGCTCTAAATGCTTCAAGAGGTATCATGAGGAGTGTGTCGGTTTGCCAGTGGATGATTCTGATGACTGCGTGTGCCCTGGTGGATGTTAGACAGGCTACGTATTTAATTCTTAGACTGCTATAGTACTGTTGTGCCTTCGACTCAATTGATCTCAAGTACCAAATTATGTAGTGTAAGTTAATTATCTAAGAAGTTTGAGCACTAAGCTTTATTACCATACCTAATATTATTAAGGCCCATTAAAAGTGTTTTAAAAATTGTTTAAAAATTTTATTTGAGTTTAATGCAGAAGTTGTTTTTTTGTTTCAATTTTGTAGTTACCTAATAAAACGTTTGATTACCTAATAGAGCTAGCTGATTAAATTATTTGTATTTATTTTATAATAAATTACCCTTAGCTAGGCCTTAATACCTTTATGTACATAATATCAAAATAACAAACTAAGTTTTGAAATATATCGAAAACCACGATTACTGTTATTTGCATCCCTTATGACTCAACATACCGAGAATCTCATAATGATAGGGCTATCTCTCTGCCATGATCCGAATGAAATATATCCAGGGACATGTCAACTATTAAAGAAACAGCTTAGAATAATGGTTATCCCTCAAATATAATAATAATATAATGATCAGAAAGAAACAAATAGAGATAGCATATCATAATATTTACCCAAGTAGAAACAACTTATACAGATAAATAATTTTCACAAACATATTTGTGGAACTATCAGCGGAAAGATTGCAAATGTCATTTCAAAACCCACATAAAACTCTCCCAAAAAGTTTTCAATAGTAGAGATAAAACTGATAGATTCGTCAATACTGGAGTTCACAAGTTGTCCATTATAGATTTTGAAGGCGTTTATATAGGTTAGACTGGCCGTTCATTCAAAACTAGATACAAAGAGCATCGATTAGATTACAATAACCAGAGGACCGACGAACCTACTTCCGCTTCACATTGTATCCAAAATAGCCATCAGTTTTCCATTCATAGATCAAATTCTTCACAAGTCAGATTTTTGAAAATCCATCGAAATTCAAACTCCAACAAACTCCCAGTAGAGATGATCTTCTGAACGACCAGATTGGCCCGGCTTATTCGTCCCTATTTGAGATCCTTGAATAATACCTGCTTTAATCATAATTATTTTATTACCTCTCGTTTGTACCCTTATTAATTCTGTATCTACCTGTTCATATATGTATGTTTTTTCAACAATACTTGTTTTAAACAACATTCGTTCTTTGCCTCTTGTTTGCACCCACATTAATTTTGTATCTGTTCTTGTAGAGAGAGGTTCAAGGGGTCGTTAAATCTACCGCCATATGATGAGAACTCCTAACCAGCCTAGTGTTGCGGCTAAACATGAGTTTTACCGGAACAAGGTCTTTCAGCTCCTTGGAGCATCTTACGTGGAAAAATCTGTAAAACAGAGAAAGTTCAGCAACTTGTCTTCTGAGAGCCAGCGGTTGGAGATCGCGGGTGAACTCCGGGTGGTCGATGAGGCGCACATCCCGTTTTTGCGCACTTTCCAACATCCGCAACGAATGTTTAGGCGTAGACCCTCATATATGGGAACAATATTCCAAAACACGTCGAATCTGCGCCTTATATATAAGCAACAGCTGAGATGACGTGAAGTATCGCTTGACAATGAAAAGAAAACTAAGTTTAGCCGACTTAGCTATTGCTGATACATGTTCAAGCCAGCAAAACTTGGAGTTGACCGTTATTTCGAGAAGGTGCATCGAATCTTTGGATGCAATTTGTTGGCCTTGCATTATTAGAGGAGGTTTTCCAGCGGGGACCTTTCTAGAAAACGTAGTTGCTTGCGTCTTGCTCGCATTGAAGCTCACCAGGTTCAACTGACCCACACCACTCAGATATTCTCTGTAAGTCAGAGTTCATGTTATTAATTTGTTGACATCTCTGACGATGAGATTCCGCAGCTGTAATCGGCCGCAGACTACTGAAAGACGAAACCAGGGTACAATCGTCTGCAAAACCGAAGATATTGTTCTCTGTAGATGACAGAAGATCGTTTATCTGCAACAGAAACAAGGTTGGCGAAAGAATGGATCCCTGAGGTACTCCTGCTTGCAACTAGAAAAAAACAGTCAGATGTTATACTGATACGAATAGATCGTTAGTCGGATTTGGAAAAACCAGATATTATAACAGTACTGAAAAATTAGTGAAAGGGAACTATTGGAGGACATCGAAAATTTCGGATTTATATAGATCAGTCTGGTCGTTTTAATAAATTAAGTCATTCTGGCAAAATCAAACGATGTAAGGTAGGACCTTGCGAGACTCAAATGGAGTTTTTCTGAACATAATGCCTGGCAGATGGGGATGAAACGCTACAATATAACAATGGCACCCAAAAGAGCAAGAAGTCACCCACAAATCAGATGTAGGAATGACCTGAAGAAAATCGGTGGACTGAACTGCTATCAGGTTGCACAAGATAGAAAGCGATGGAAAGATCTGGGTATGCACGAAGTTCGACGATAGAAAGCTGAAAATGAAGAAGAAAATCTTGTTCTGAAAGTTTAAAATGTATTCTTTGTATTTAGTTTCGTCCCTTTTTATTCTGAAATTCTGGTTTGATGAGAATGAGTTACCTCTTAAATTCAGACTGGGGATTTTTTAATTCAGTCAGTATTATGCATCAATTTGACTATTTAATATTATAAGTTTGCGGAACTTACTCCTTACTCAAGAATTTTTCAATTTTCAAAAAACATTAACGGGTGAATGCGATACTAGAGATAGCAGGTGATTCATGATTTAGATTTTAATTATTCAGTCTAGGATAGTTGAATATTTTATGTGAATAAATAGTGTACATAATTCGTTTGGAAGTTTTATATTTGGACTCACAGAACACTTTAAAAAACTCTTAATAATCTGTAATATGAATTCTGCGTTTAGTGCTTCATTTTTCGCGAGTGAAAGTAAGATTTGCAACTTTGAGAATCAAATATCACTGGGATATCAATTAGTCAATTGCTATCGCGACGTCCACTTCGCGCATCAGTAAGTGAATTATGCTGGGTTTAACACTACAATCAATCTAGAAGTTCCAAATGATAATGGGAGGAATTGTTCTTTACTCCTATCTCAAGAAAGCATCAGTATCCACGGACGAGGTCATCTTCAACAATAAGCTGGCCTCATACTGTTATAACTGCCTTAGTTATGAACAAGGGTATTGTGAAAGTAGCCATTGAATATCAATTTGAAATTCTGAATTATTATGGTGTCAGTAAATAATATAACAGAAAATGAATGAACTCAGAAGTTGTAAAAATCGAAATAATTGATGTTCCAACATTTTCCACATAACTTGAAGATTATCTTATTAGTTCATATTTTCTCACATTTTATAATTCTCTATGGATGTTTACAAACTTGCTGTTAATGAAGGTATAGTGTTGCCGATATGCGTCGTGTGATTCTATGAATAGTAGAATTCAAAATCACAAATTCATTGAATTAAATTCAAATTTAAAACTTCGGTAAGGAATGAAGAGCAAACGAATATACAGAGCATTCCAATGAAAACGAACTACCCTGAATAACTCGGCTAGTTTAATTATTCTGTGGATTTCTTGAATCAGATTAATTTCAATTAGAGTAGGACATCTTTTGTTACATGTGTCGTTCTGTCCATTCTCTTTTGATCACGTAATTATTTAATTCCTGGAATAACATATGACGAAATGAAAGAATTGTTTGGACAAATTCCAGCTTTTCATGTAGGAATTCGTTCGATCTCCGTTTGAGAAAATATTCGATTTGAATAGGAAAATTCTTTGTTATTTATTTAAATCATTGCGTATCGACCCTCTTTCCCTATTAGTCTGCTTGGATTTCTATGATTCTCATGAAAATTTAAGGAATAAATATATAAAATGAAGCATATTATTGAGTTTCAGTTTTTTAATCGTTGTATATTCCTAACGCAAATATTCGAAGTGGCTCCCATTTACTTCCATGCATTGGTACAATCGAGATCTATTGATTGCTTAACATTTTGCAAGATTTGTGCTGTTATCTAGTGACAGGCTTGAGCAATTCTTTCCCTTAATTCTTTCAATGATTTGAGGACTTCAAATTTGAGATCTTCCTATAAGAAGAAGTCGTGAGGCGTTAGATCGGGCAATCTAGCCGGCCATTCTATAGCGCCCGAAAACTAGTTCCACTGAGGCTGCATAAGGAGGCGGTGCTCCATTATGTTGATATACAACGTTATGTTCAGATGAATGTGAATCTCCTCCGATGATAACTTTCATGAAAGGATCAAGCATGTTCGAATAGGTTTCGTCATCCAAGTTTTCATATATAAAGAAGGATTCTACAATATGGTCTACCAAAATTCCGGCACTAACATTAGGTTTTTGAAATCTTCGAGTGTGATTCTCTCTCTTTAAATGGGGATTAGTGTCACTCCAGACTCTATCGTTAGGGGACGCATCTTGATGATTCATTTATTTCAAGGAAATCCATTTGAAAATATGAAAGAGAAAAAACACAGTATTCTTTCTCTTTTATATTTTGGAATTTGTACTAGTGAAGAATCCTGAAAATATTTGTCTGGCATATTCCAGATATTTGCGACAATCTCCTCACAGATTGTATAGTCTCTATCGTGGCAATTTCATCCAAAACGGCCACACCAACTTCTACGTTATTCACAACGCTGGTGGGATTGCGTTTTTTATTTATAACGCATCCAGTTTCTATGAATTTGATTGTTTACTCAAAAACGTATTCGAGCCTCAATTTTTTCAGGGTTATTTTCTTTTGAAATGCGAGTAGTTGCTCTAGCAGTTATTTTTGAAAAATAAACTTACAATTTCATTGCGTTCCTGGATTGTGCCCAACTATTTTCATTTAAATTACCGATATTTCAGGTTATCAAAACTATGTAAATACTACCAATGTGCTTTAACGGATAACCAAAAGTAACTGAATCTAGCAGATCTGGAAAGATTGATAACAAACCGACACATGCCATCAAAATGGAACCCTCCCCATTTCCCATTTTGAATCAGCAAAATTTTTAACTTTTCGAATCAAAATCGCATTGCTGGATATCAATATTGAACAAAATGAGGATGGTGGATCGGCAGCCGATTAATTAAAACAAAATGTAGTCAATTGAATAACTTCTTTCTCATGATGATGAGATGGTTCGCAAAAGTTCAAATGAGAGAGAAAAATTTTTCTGGATCAACACAATCGATTTTGTTCAAGTATTTTCCTCAATCGGCAATCGAACGGATTGATAAAGTTGAGAATTTTTCCTAGCAATTCCCAATTTCAATTGGTCACATATTATTTTAAAAAGTACATAATTACTTGGCCTTATAGAGAATGGAATCACCTTTTCAAAAACTATACGACTCCTTTTCACTATTCAAAAATTTGGAGTGAAAGTTGCTAGGAGAAAGAGACGATAGTGAGAGAACAAAATATGTAACAAAAGATGTCCCCATCCGATAAAAATCAACATTTTTCAAGAGGTTTATAAAGAAATTGATCAAGCTGTGTTATTCAGGGTGGTTAATTTTCATTAGAACATACTGTATATTTGATTAAGGATTTATCAACTACTATTGCACCTGAAACTTACCATCGTGAAATATTCTCTAGGCTAGGACTGCATAAACTGTACATACCTGCAAAAAAATAAAGCGAATTAAACACTTCTTCAGATAGGAGAATATTTATATATATACTGGGTGATTCACCAGTGGCGCGGTGCTCTGTAGCTCGTACACTCTTGAAGATTTCATATTTGTTCGAACGATATAGTATTTAGGAAGTAAAAATTCACTTCAGCAACTTATTTTGAAGTAAACAGGGTGTCCCAATTTTCTATAAAAAAATCTTGTGTGGTTTTTTAAAATTGGAAGACCACTTTTCTATTGAAGATTCAAGAGCGTTCTAAACTCTGCTATAAAGTCTTTAAGTAATAAGTTTTTTTGGTGAGTAGTTTCGTCACAATATTTTTTTTTCCGTAAAATTTCATGAAAATAGGCTCTCACATCTTCGCATGCTCCTTCGGCATGAGGCATGAATACTTTTTCTTTTCGTTTTCTTATTGCCCAAGGATAGCTTTATTGATGAATTGAAATAGATTATCCTCATTTTATACAGGAAAGACTCAAAAGAAAATTATTGGGTATTGTAATTTCAAAATATCATATCTTAATTTTTTCAAATGGAACATCCTGTATTTTATTATTCATGTCAACGCTTGAAATATTGTGCCATATTTTTGCAGAAGTAACCTTATCTTTTCCTTCAACCATTCTCGAAATAAAAAAATAAACTAAAATAATAAAATCAGAGGTTGCGAAAGAAGAGTTTATTAGTACAATCATTATACTTGATCAGAGAATGGAGATATCTACAAATACGAAATAGATTGGTATTTTGTGAGATGATCTACAAGGTGTTGAACTATTTCAATAAGTGTTCAAAATGTTGCCCGTTTCTTTGTAGACACAACACAATCCTTCTGAGGAAAAACCGTTGAACTCTCGACAACATTTGCGGATTAAACGTTATATATATATATATATATATATATATATATATATATATATATAATCGGTATGGCGACATCCACCAGCATTGTTGTTCTGGCTCTATTATCATACACCACTATGTCCGGCCTATTATTCGTCACCATTCTGTCAGTGATAACAGGCCTATCGTAGTATAATCTGATAGAGCCATTTTCCAATACGGGCGCCGGTTTATACTTGTAATATGGATGGAAGGTATTCAGAAGTCCCTACTTGTGTGCAAGTTGTATAATGATGTATAATATTGCACACTTGATTATGCCTGTGAAGATAGTCCGTATTGGCCAGTTGTTCGTGATATGCTGTATAGTCTCCGATCTTATATGGCATTTTCTGCACTTATCTGTTTGTAATGTTCCGTCCTTCATAATGAATTTTTTGTAGTTGTTTGTAGCGATCACTTGGTCTTGAATGGCCATAAGGAATCCTTCTGTTTCCGCGAATAATTCTCCTTTCATCAACTATTCGTTTGAGGCTTCTTTGTCGATGTGTGGTTTATTAATCTCATGGTGATGTCGTTCATGCAATTCCTTTCTTGACCGTTGCTCTTGTTATTCAGTATCTGATAGGAACGGTAGAATCAGCATGTCTCATCTCTGGTAGCAAGATTTAGAGGTGTATATCCCTTATCAGCCAACGATACTACTCTATAGAAGTCAGGAGTGAGAGCTTTTGCAGAGAAGAATTCTCTGAGATTTTTTATCTGTTCGGCGTGTAAACTGACATCTATTAATCCGCGTCCTCCTTCTTTCCGCTTCAAAATTGTTCGTATCTCAGACGATTTTGGATGATGATTGTTGTACTTTGTCAGCATCGTTCGGGTCTGCCTTTGAATATCATCCAGTTCTGTCTTAGTCCATCTGATTATTCCAAATGAGTAAAGCAACACTGGAATGGCGTAGGTGTTAATTGCCTTGACTAGATTCCCCGAGTTTAACATTGATTTCAGCACAGTCTTCAGACACTGGCTGGCTTGTTGGTATCCTAGATATTTGTATGTTTCGCCATCTCTCATGCACTGTATAATATCACCGTTTGGAAGTTGTGTTTCACCATCGATGACTTTCCCTCTTTGAATGTTCAGGGTCTTACATTTTTCAATCTCGAATTTCATATGAACATCTGCCGAGAACTTACTGACAGTTTTCAGCAAATCATCCAATTGCTTCTTGTTCGAAGCATATAATTTGATGTCATCCATATACAGCAGATGGGAGATTGTATGATAGTTCTCTGTTTGATCTGTTTTTATCATAAATCCGTATCCTGTTCTATTGAGCATTGAGGACAATGGGTTCATAGCTAAACAGAACTATAGTGGACTCAAAGAGTCTCCTTGAAAAATTCCACGACGTATGGGTATCTCGTCGGTTTTGATTGACTTATTGTTAATGTTGACCTGCAGAGACGTGCGCCAGTGCCCCATTGTTGTCTTCAAGAATTCTACCAGGGCTGGATGAATTTTGTATATTTGCAATTCTTCGACAAGCCAAGAATGGGCGGTACTATTGAATGCCTTCAGATAATCGAGAAAAGCTGAATGAACATTCCGATGCCCTACGTGTGCCTGTTTCATTATCACAGAATCGATGATGAGTTGTTCCTTGCACCCGTGGTGTTTCTTCCTGCATCCTTTCTGCTCTTCTGCTATTATATTGTTGTCGTCAAGGTGTTGGTATGTTCGATTGGATATGCATGAGGTGAGTATTTTGTAAAGTGTTGGCAGGCAAGTGATTGGCCTATATTGAGACGGATCCTGTGTTCTATCGCTCTTAGGTAGCATATATGTTAAGCCTTGTGTTAGGAAAGTAGGTGTTTTCCTGGGATGTTGAAGAATATTCGTGAGCTATTTCGCTAGGGCTCCATGGAGCTTATCAAACTTCTTGTACTAGAATTTGTGGATATTATCTATACCTGTGGCCTACCAATTGTTGGTCGCTCTAACTACTGTTGTGATTTCTTCCTCCTTTATTCCTTGGAAGTCCGTTTCGCATCTTCATTATGTTCTTTGAGGTTCGACCATAGTGATGACCAATAATCGGTCAAGCACTGGGCGTCAGGTACTTCTCTGTTATTGTTGGTCGCAGTTTTGTTATTTCCCTTATGAAAATTGGCCTCGCTTTGGAGGAACCTTTGGTTTTGATGTTTCCTTTCAGTACACTTGATGTATCTTGAGAGCCTCTTTGCTTTTGCTTGGAGTTTCTACTTCAAAGTGTCCATATACACGTCAATATGTTGATTGTGATCAGGGTGTTTTGTGTTCGTACCAATTTTTCTATGATTTTTGCATATATGGGATTTCAAGCGCCTTGAGGGGTTTATGTTTCTCAGGAATTCTGTGAGGCAACCGATCTCAGCTCTAATATTGTCAATATACTTCTTCAGTCGTTTTTGCCATGGTGGTTTTCTGATGCTTTTTGGCTCAGATCGAATCAGAGTTGTGGAGAGTTGTTGTTTGTGTAGTCGAAGAACCGCTACCTCTCCACAGTAAATCAAATTGTGAATTTTCTCCAAGGAGTTCTGGTCAGTGTATTCTTCAAACACTGAGTTTATACTTGATAGGATGATATTGATGTTCTTGTTCGTCTTGAGTTTGGGCAGTTTAGGTCGTTTAGTTGGGTTACTAACCACGGAATTCAGTTATTGCTCTGTTGAGTTCTGATCGTGTTAAATACATGAATTCGTTCTGCTGGTTCATCTCAGGGGGACGCTCTGTTGATATTCGTTTTCATGGCTTCGATGTTATCTGCAACACTTTCATTGACGGTAGGTATACCGTTATGAGTATCATTTTTGCTTCTGAGTTTCATTATGACCTCTTCTCGTATGCTTTGCAGCGTTTCTGAAGAAAGTAGCCTGTTCTTAACGATTGTTCTTCGTTGATCAAAAATTCTCTGCTCGGATATGTGCTGTAATTCCGGATATTTTTCTACAAACGCTAGATGTAACGCGTATCTTTATGCTGTCATTTTCTATTCCAAGTTTGTAATCTTGTAATAGGAACGCATAATGAAGGAATTCATTTCTGGGGTCCACTTCATGCGTTTTCTAGGGAGTCCGGCTCTCGCGATCGTAGGATTGATGGCTTGCGCCACCGTTGAAATATCAAGAGTCGGTTGGGAGGTATTGATGTTGTTTCCCACTTGGTATTGTGTTGCAGTATCCCTACTCAATATAACGCTGCTTCCGTCGCTAACAGAGGGAGACTGTGACTCACTTTTCAAACAAGACCCTCTTCCTAAATCTTGAACGCGACAAGATTATTATTTATTATCGTGGACTTATGCACTATCTCAGCTGTTAGCTGGATATAATTTACCCTTCCCCGATTCAGCAATCACAGGGAATAGGCTCGATTACAATAAACTTGACATAAATTTCCTAACTATCCTACATGTATTAAGAATTACAGCTTTTTGCATTTCTATATAGGTATTCTTATGCAATTCTAATTTCTCAAGACTATCATGTAAAGTTTTGGGTATTAACCCAGTCGAAGATACGATGACAGGAACAATATTTATTTTCTCGAGGTGCCACATCTGCTTGATCTCAATAGCAAGGTCTGTGTATTTGGACTTTATCTCCTGGAACTTATTCAGCACGTTGTTATTATTCGGTATGACGACATCCACCAGCATTGCTGTTCTGGCTCTCTTATCATACACCACTATGTCCGGCCTATTATTCGTCACCATTCTGTCAGTGATAACAGGCCTATCGTAGTATAATCTGATAGAGTCATTTTCCAATACGGGTGCCGGTTGATACTTGTAATATGGCTGGAAGGTGTTCAGAAGTCCGTACTTGTGTGCAAGGTTCTAGTGGATAATGTTGCACACTTGATTATGCCTGTGAAGATACTCCGTATTGGCCAGTTGTTCGCATCCGGACGTAATATGCTGGATAGTCTCCGGTCTCATATGGCATTTTCTGCACTTATCTGTTTGTAATGTTCTGTCCTTCATAATACATTTTTTGTGATTGTTTGTAGCGATCACTTGGTCTTGAATGGCCATAAGGAATCCTTCTGTTTCTGCGAATAATTTTCCTTTCATCAACCATTTGTTGGAGGCTTCTTTATCTATGTGTGGTTGATTAATCTCATGGTGATGTCGTTCATGCAATTCCTTTCTTGATCATTGCTCTTGTTTTTCAGTATCTGATAGGAATGGTAGATTCAGAAGGTCATCTCTGGTAGCAAGTTTTAGAGGTGTATATCCCTTATCAGCCAACGATACCACTCTATGGAGGTCAGAAGTGAGAGCTTTTGCTGAGAAGAATTCTCTGAGATTTTTTATCTGTTCGGTGTGTAAATTGACAATATCTATTAATCCGCGTCCTCCTTCTTTCCGCTGCAAAGTTGTTCGTATCACAGACATATTATTATTATTATTATCATTAATATAGTTTCATTATGCCGCACCGTTTTTGAATTAAGTGTTTTTGAGATAAAAAAAGAATCGGGGGAATTTGAGCCTTTGAAGAGTCAAATTTATGGAATGTTGATAGAATGAAAGTAAAGAATTTGATATGCTCTCACCTGTACCAAATATGGGCCTACATTTCATCATTATTAATAGCACACTAAGTAAGATGGTTGTTGCGGTTGAAATACCATTATTGGTGAATGAATATTCATCTTTCAGAATTGTGATTTTGATGTAGTTTCAATCGAAAATGTTAAAATTGAAGTCTGCGACTTGAATCAATGTTTTCTTACTCATGAACTTCTGGCGCAATGAAAGGTTTGATCTTAAGTTTGCTTGAAATTCCGTGCACAGTCTGTACTGATAATACCTTCATCAAACTGAAATTTCATGTTGACTTATTAAATTCATAATCGATAATGAATTATTCATATTTCTTGGACGCACTGACATTTCTCATTTCAGCTTGAATTAACGTTCATTAACTATAAAAGATACTAACTTTTCTCTCCATTGTCCTTGCCAGAATAACACGTGCCATGAATATTTTACACCACAAGGATATTGACGTTTACAAAAATCAACAAAACTTTTGTTTCAGTCGAACAATGCCTATCATTCACGGAATATACTAAAAATATTTTTTACGAGACAGTCGAAACAATTATACTAGATTTTTCTGCCAAATCTTTCATAATAAAAGCCTAGCTGAACTTTGAAAAGCAGAAACATTCCTATCTTCTGTAAACAAAACGGTTATAAAAATTATCACAGTGTCGGAAAATGTTAAATTTATGGGAAAACAGATTTATGTCCGGAGTCATGAAGACAATTGTATGGTGGAATGATACCTATATCCTAAAATAATCGCAGTAGCAGTCTCAATTATATACAAAATAAATTATTGCTGTTCAATTTTCACCAAAAAATATATGCTCTGAAGCTGTTAACAACTGTGAATGGCTCTGCTATGATTTACATTGTTTTTACTTATATTAAATATTCCGTATCCTACTGTAAAGTGTATTCGGCAGTGTATCTTGATTTTGCAATATTCATCTCTGTAACATATAAAGAACCCATCTAGAAATACATTTACAAAATAACGAATCTTTCGAAAGATATGCAGAATGTCGATTAACATATTCGAGAAAATGTTAGTTGCTGATGATTAATCGTAGAGCTCAGGTATTTTATTGCTGATGTAAACATGCCTAGACGTCATTTGAATGAAAATGAAAATGCTCTGAAGGTGTTAACAACTGTGAATGCCTATGCTATGATTTACATTGTTTTTACGTATATTGAATATTCCGTATCCTACTGTAAAGTATATTGGGCAGTGTATCTTGATTTTTGCAATATTCATCTCTGTAACATATAAAGAACCCATCTAGAAATAGATTTACAAAATTACGAATCTTTCGGAAGATATGCAGAATGTCGATTAACAAGTCGAGAAAATGTTAGTTGCTGATGAATAATCGTAGAGCTCAGGTATTTTATTGCTGATGTAAACATGCCTAGACGTCATTTGAATGAAAATGACATGCTTAGGGCTGTGGGAATACCATAGGCCGGATACTTTACGTTGATGCCGCAAATTTGATGTCAACCACTCAGAATGTTAGTTTGGGCCTTTGGAATCGTTCTTATAAGGCTAGGAGCAGTGCCGGCTCGTGACCTTAAAGAGCGGTAGAGCTACAGGTTGCAGTTTATAACAGTATATTATAATCTCAAATTTTATCAATTCAAACTCATATATCGGTATTTATCTGTTTATTTATTAAGCTAGGTGTATTTGTATCATCCAAGACATACACATCGAACTATATTATCATTTCTCAACCAATTTTATGTCATGATCCACGAAAAAGCCATAAGGAAAAATCTTGCAACCCTGTCACTATAAAATTATAATAATATTTAAATTTAAAGTTTGTTTATACCTTTAATAACTATTTTTTCATCTTATGTTATTACTTCTCGATATTTCATTATTCAAATCATCCTCACAGTCACAATGTCTTAAAAGACATGTTGTGAACTCGTAAAATGCATTAAGTCGGAGCTGCCGATACGAAGATTATCAATTGTTTTCGAAATTGTAGCACGCCATCTTTCTCGATTTCGAGTTAGTTCGGTGATTTTTGCGACACTCACATCCATCAACTGTTTCGTTGCATCCACCCAGCGTGTAGGGGAACGGCCACGACGTCTCCCATTTGGAGAATGACCTTGGAAAACAAGTTCCTTCATATTATCGCTTCTATGAATGTGACCGAAGAAAGTCAGAATTCGCGTGAATACAATGGAGGAGAGCCGCTTTGGATTACCAAGTTCATTTAAAATCGAAGCATTATTTCGATGGGCGCTATAAGGAATTCTCAACATTCTCCTCAAAGCCCACACTTCGAATGCATCAATGTGAACGCGATCTACCTTTTTAATAGTCCAAGTTTCAGAAGCATATAGAGTCTGAAGTAATAACATTTTGCTGCTTTTAGTGATATTATTGTCACGCCATATTTTAGTGAGCTTCTTAATGGCCGCCCGTGCTTGCAGTATACGTCGTCTAATCTCATTTCCACAGTCACCAGAATTTTCGATCAAAAAACCAAGATACACAAAACTCTGAACTACTTGGCAACGGCCAACATACTTCATTTCAGGATAGTTGTTATGTTCCCTGTCTACGATCATAACCTTGGTTTTATTATAGTTAATACTAAGACCATACGCTGCACTATGCTGTTCTAGGTTACTCAGCAAAGATAACAATTCTTCCTGAGAAGCAGCAATAAGGGTAGTATCGTTAGCAAACCTTGAATTAGAAATCTTGCTACCACCAATAGTTGCCGCCATGCCAGTTGTCAAGTACCTGTCTCATTACAAACTCGGAGTAGATGTTAAATAACATCGGAGATAATACGCATCCTTGACGTACTCCTTTTCTGGTTGCCATTTGATCAGACAGATTACCGTCAATTCTTACTTGAGCTGAGTTGGACATATACAGTTTCTGAATAAGCAAACATTAGATGGCAGGAAACTCCTAGAGAACGCAGAATTTCCCACAGTTTAGGCCACTTGACGTTATCAAAAGCCTTGGAGTAGTCTATAAAGCAGATATAAACGGGAAAGTAATGTTCCTTGGCTTTCTCAATGATCTGCCTCAAGTTCAAGATCTGTTCGCGCGTACCATGTCCTTTTACGATATCTGCCTCCGCCGGAGAAATTTACCAGCCAATAAAACTCTCCAAACGAGACTAAAATATATAGGGTGCTTCAACGAAAACTAAACAGAGGCTATATCTACCAAGATATTGATTTCTGATCAAAACGCAAAAACAGGTCAATTTTTGTTTCAAAGGGGACATCTTTTGGGGTACAAAACTTGCCTGAAATATCAACCCCCTAAGCAGGGGTTGCAATCCTTGAATATTTTGAATAGGGAAGATGGGTCAAGTGATGACTGAAAAAAAAGGTGGTATTTTTGTCTACATCGCCTTGAACGAATTTCCATTTTTAATTGAAAACTGTAAAAGATACAGGGTGATCAACTGAAAGATAGGGAAGACTATTTCCCTGAGACTATTCAAGTTTCAGTGAAGTAAAATGGAACAGATCGATGCTGATCAATGGCAGTCATCATCAAGTACCATCCTCATCTCGAATTTTAACCCCTAGAGCAGGGGTGACCAACCTTGAAAATTTGGAAGAGGGTAGATGGGTCGAGTGATACCTCGAAAGAAAGGTATTATCTTTGTCTGCATCCTCGTGAACGTGCATTGCATCTTCAGTCACTTTTCCGTTTTGCATCCTCAAACTCCTCTGGAACTCAATGAGAATAGAATTATTGCGAGCAGTCATGAAGGCAATCGAAATCCTTTACTTGAAAGGTATCACTGGATTGAAATATTACCCCTGCTCTAGGGGTTGAAATTCGAGATGAGGATGATTTCGGAAGATGACAGCTTTTGATCTGAAATGAATCTATTCCAGTTTTTCGCACTAATACTCCAATAGTCTTGGGGCGATAGTCTTCTCTATTTTTCAGTGGCTCACTCTATATCTTCTACAGTTTTCAATCAAAAATGAAAATTCTTTCACGAGAATGTGACAAAGATAATACCTTTTCTTCGAGTTATCACTCGACATATCTACCCTCTTCTAAATTTTCAGGGGTTGTCACCCCTGCTCCAGGGGTTGAAATTCGAGATGAGGATGGTACTTGATGATGACTGCCATTTATCAGCATGGATGTGTTCCATTTTACCTCACTGAAACTTGAGTAGTCTCAGGGAAATAGCCTTTCCTATCTTTCAGTTGTTCACCCTGCATCTTTTACAGTTTTCAATTAAAAATGGAAATTCGTTCAAGGCAATGTAGACAAAGATACCACCTTTCTTTTGACTCATCACTTGACCCATCTCCCCTATTCAAAATGTTGAAGGATTGCAACTCCCGCTTAGGGGGTTGATATTTCAGGCAAGTATGTACCCCAAAAGATGTCCCCCTTGAAACAAAAATTGACCTGTTTTTGCGTTTTGATCAGAAATGATTATCTTGGTAGATATAGCCTCTGTTTAGTTTTCGTTGAAGCACCCTGTATAGTAGCACCTTACTTGAATGAGAGACCAACGAGAGTAAACGATAATTGTCTGGATTTGTGGGAGAACCTTTTTTATATAGTGGAACAAAAATAGACGAGCACCATTC
Organism: Cryptolaemus montrouzieri; assembly: GCA_013387265.2. NCBI lineage: Eukaryota > Metazoa > Arthropoda > Insecta > Coleoptera > Coccinellidae > Cryptolaemus > Cryptolaemus montrouzieri. Next base: position 46,842,634 of record JABFTP020000062.1, read on the forward strand.
ATCTGGCCAAACACCGGAGGACCAGACTTTATTACAAATACTATGTAAAAGAGAGATGCCGTCATTGCCCAAGCATTTTAAAGTTTCGGCAGAAATGGTATCTATGCCTGTAGCTTAGGCCGTTTTTAGTTTTTCAGGGCATGTTCCACTTCTGAAAAAAGAATATCAGGCTCATGTTCACAATTCAACAAAGGAGCCTGGATGCCATCATCCAAGTAAAGGTTCTGACAATAAGTACGCTACACCCCAATCACCCCATCCAAGCTGGTGATTAATTGTCCATCGGAACTCTTGACCGCCCAGGTTCTGGGTTTAAAGTCCCGAGTAATATGTTTAACCTTTGAAAACATCTCTCCCGGCAGATTAGTATTGGCATGGGTCTGTATCTTCCTACACAGGTCTTGCAGATAGAAATGTTATTTCTCGTCGGCAAAGTTTTTGAATTTCGCGCGAGAGCTGCCTATACGTATTATGTTTTGTATCAGAATTATTCAAAAGGAGTATTGTTTTCAATTTTTTATTATAATATTGACCATATCTATAAATATTTAATTCTGAATAAGTAATTCAATAAATACCAGATCTTCAAAGCTCCCCCAGACGATAGAAATGTAAAACCACGTATTATAAATATTTAAATGTTATAAAAATTTTCAGACGCAGAATTTTCACGCTTATTTGGTGATGTTATAACCTACGGTGTATCACGTGGCACATACGCTAGTATAGGTTCCTACATGTTAAATGCCTCAGTTATAAAAAAAGGATGCGGGGCAGAGCTTCATTGTTATCTAAATTTTTAGGGAAGTAACAGAAGGGAGCAAGTTCGTACAATAACTATCCTATCTAATTCATTCAGTGTTAATCATTATAAATAGGTAACAGTAAAAAGACAGTTAATAAGTTAAATCAAAATGGAGAAATTGGTCACGAAAACGAAACGTTCCTTCTACGTCTATTGAAACTGTAAAGAAAGAGACCAGGTTTTACAACGACACATATTTGAAATATGGATTTATTGCAATGGTTGACTTCAAAATTACTCTGTCATCTGGAAACAAGACAAAGTCGTATTTGCAAGGCAATACGTCATAATTCTTTGAGCGTTGAAAAATCAACAAATTACTTTGAAAAAATCCAGCCCTACTGAGACTGCAGCTCTTCGTGTATCGTACTTAGTAGAATTGCAAGTCGCGAGGGAATGTAACCTATAGACCAGGGGTGCTCAAACGGTCGATCGCGAGTGCTTTTTGAGTAGATCTCGACAAGAAAACATTTTTTAATAAGTAGGTAACTAAACTATAGAAATTCATTACGTAATTGAATAAATTCTGCTAGCGGCAAAAGGCGGCTTCATCAAAGGAACGCATGGTACTTGTCGAAGAAAAGCCGCGTATTTTATTCTTGCCGCTTTTCTAGAAATTTCGGGCGGCGCGTTTGACGGAAACATTCGAGACTCAAATGAGTGAAGCGAAGAAATCTAAAACGTATCATTTTAATAACGATTGGGAAGAAAAATTTATCTTTTGTATGGTGAAGGATAAGTGCATTTGTCTTATTTGTCGTGCGTCAGTTGCAAGACCTATCCGTGGTAACTAGGAGAGGCATCATAAAACGGTTCATAAAAACTATGAAAAGGATTTTACGCCACAGAGTGAATTAAGAGAACGAAAAGTACGTGATTTGATATATTGTGTGAAAAAAGGACAAACCATGTTCACAAGACCAGCCAAACAATCAAAAGCTGCTACGATCGCGTCATTTAAAATATCTCATATATTGGCGAAACACAAAAAACCATTCAAAAATGGATCGGTTGTGAAGAAAGCATGTATTGAAGCGGGTTAGACTTTATTTGGAGATTTTAAAAATAAAACAGAAATCATGTCTGCTATTAGAGAACTTCAGTTATCAAGTCCGACTGTCACAAGGCATATTGAAATCATGAGTCAGGACATGGCAGATAAACTAAAACATAATATCATGAAATTTACATACTTTTCTTTACAGTTCGACGAATCCACCGATATGACAGACACTGCCCAGCTGTGTATTTTTATTGGGATGGTATCCAATGACATGTTGGCTAAGGAAGAATTTTTGACAATCATTCCTCTGAAGGGGAAGACCCGTGACGAAGACATATGACGTTTTTTTCTCATATATTGGCGAAACACAAAAAACCATTCAAAGATGGATCGGTTGTGAAGAAAGCATGTATTGAAGCGGGTGAGACTTTATTTGGAGATTTTAAAAATAAAACAGAAATCATGTGTGCTATTAGAGAACTTCAGTTATCTAGTCCGACTGTCACAAGGCGTATTGAAATCATGAGTCACGACATGGCAGGTAAACTAAAACATGATATCATGAAATGAACATACTTATCTTTACAGTTCGACGAATCCACCGATACGACAGACACTGCCCAGCTGTGTATTTTTATTGGAATGGTATTCAATGACATGTTGGCTAAGGAATAATTTTTGACAATCATTCCTCTGAAGGGGAAGACCCGTGACGAAGACATATGACGTTTTTTTCTCTTATATTGGCGAAACACAAAAAACCATTCAAAGATGAATCGGTTGTGAAGAAAACATGTATTGAAGCAGGTGAGACTTTATTTGGAGATTTTAAAAATAAAACAGAAATCATGTCTGCTATTAGAGAACTTCAGTTATCAAGTCCGACTGTCAGAAGGCGTATTGAAATCATGAGTCACGACATGGCAGGTAAACTAAAACATGATATCATGAAATGAACATACTTATCTTTACAGTTCGACGAATCCACCGATATGACAGACACTGCCCAGCTGTGTATTTTTATTGGGATGGTATTCAATGACATGTTGGCTAAGGAAGAATTTTTGACAATCATTCCTCTGAAGGGGAAGACCCGTGACGAAGACATATGACGTTTTCTTCTCATATATTGGCGAAATACAAAAAACCATTCAAAGATGGATCGGTTGTGAAGAAAGCATGTATTGAAGCAGGTGAGACTTTATTTGGAGATTTTGAAAATAAAACAGAAATCATGTCTGCTATTAGAGAACTTCAGTTATCAAGTCCGACTGTCACAAGGCGTATTGAAATCATGAGTCACGACATGGCAGGTAAACTAAAACATGATATCATGAAATGAACATACTTATCTTTACAGTTCGACGAATCCACCGATATGACAGACACTGCCCAGCTGTGTATTTTTATTGGGATGGCATTCAATGACATGTTGGCTAAGGAAGAATTTTTGACAATCATTCCTCTGAAGGGGAAGACCCGTGACGAAGACATATAACGTTTTCTTCAATTTTGTAAAAACTACAAGCTACCACTATATAAATTAGTGTGCATTACAACCGATGGAGCACTAGCAATGACTGGAAACAAAAACGGTTTTGTGGCATTGTGTCGAGCTAATGAAGATTTTAAACACGGAGGAAAATTATGGGTATCGCAACAAAAATTGTGAGTTCCATCGGTGTACGGAGCTTGCAACGGCGGCTCTTTAAGTTCCAGTTGGAAGATAGGGAGTCAGCTGAACACACTGATTTAGTTCTTCACACGGAAGTCAGGTGGTTGAGTCGCGGAAAATTCCTATTATGAATTATGATACGTCTGAGGCTGAATCATGAAATATTTTGGACAATTCGAACTGCGTTTTTATGATTGCAGTAAATTGGCAAATATTGCATCATTTATGAGTTATCCTTTTCATGTAAAAACATCGAGGAATTAGCTACTGAAATAGCAGGTCAGTTTAATATGAACTCATGTTCTGTTGAAAATGAGTTGGTGCAGATTAAATAAGGTATACATCTCAAAGCTACAGCATCTGATACAAATTTCTGGCGTCATTCCTTAGTTAAGTTTAACACCACATGTAACTTTTTTGTTTTGTAACAACCAATAAACTCGCAATTCTGAATAACTATGAGTTTTTTCATTGATATTATAGAGAAGAACCTTATTTAACCTAACCCAAACCTTCAAATAATGTATATGTATAGGAAACCTAATATCTATATATGCTACGGTACACCGTACCTAAGTATGTAGGTAGGTAGGGTGTATCGTGTATGTACGACAACCCTGCATCACTCATACTTGCAGCCTCTCAGAGCCGATCGTAAGTAGTCTAAAAATATTGAGGCAGATCACCAGCAGATCAAGTTTGAGCACTACTGCTATAGACTATCGCAAAAAGACTCATTTTACCTGTTGCCATTGATATGGTCAATATGTTAAGTCCGCAAGAAGTTAACAATAAACTATACTCCTTTTAAATGATACAATATAGAGGTGCATTAATGAAATGGCTGTCGATATTCACAACCAAATGATACGACAAGTTGAATTAAGTGAATTTTTTGCTATTCAGTTTGACGAATCAACAAACATTACGAACTTTTATGTTTTGTTCGATATGACTGTGACGAATCTATTGAAGAAAATATGTTCTTTTGCAAATCAATTCCTGGTTGAGTATAAGGTGAAGGATATTTTGACGTATAAATTGTAAAAGTTAGTCAAACTAGACTGGATTTTAATGTTCGGATCTACTTATTGTTATCATCGTTTCCTAGATGGCCCCAAGTATAACTTCTCTGAGGGTTCGTTAAGAGGCGTTATACGTATACATATATGCCTGGGTTTTTACCGAAACTCTATATAGTTCAGTTACAATATAGCTGAATGTTTTAGCCAGTAGTAGGTAAAAGTATAACGTCTAAAAAAATGAAAAACCAAACAGAATAAATGAGGGAAATTGAGGAGGAAGAGAAGATTTTCAGTCCTGGAAATTACAGAAGAGATCACAGCAGAATGCTGTGGATTGGTGTGCAACACTGACGAGTTCAAACAAGAACGAATCAGTTGTCTATTCTACTCATGACATCCGACTGAATTGTTTCAGTGCTATTGTGGCCCTTTTTGACCATGATTATGACGTGCAACTAGAAACTAGTTACTCTTGAAAGAGCTATATTAAACATTCATGAAAGGTTGAATGTTGCTCTTTGAATAAAGCCTTCAGAACATTCATAATAATTGAAATATTTCGAAAATGGTCGAAGGGACCAAAAACACTTGGTCTATCATAATACTTGGAAAGTAGCGTTTCTACTTGGTCAATTGTTTTGAAGTCAAAGAATAAGTATCTTTTCCCGAGTTCGATATGATTGCTTAAATCCACAAAAATTTCAATAACGGTGAATAGACTTCGACATAGATGTCGAATGAAAAGCTCATAAAGCAGGTGTTCAACAAATTTATGTCAATTGCTTTGTCGTCCCACCGAACGTCAGATGTTGAAAAACATCAATAAATAAGTGGCTCAGGTGAAATTTGAACAAATTGTTAAACTCTCATAGAGAAATCGGTACCACCTGCAATGTCGAAGAATGTTTCATCTTTAACTTCTATACGATACTATATCTAAATAATTCCTCCTACGATAATTTCCTGAATGTGTAAGTAGTTTCTCAAATAAGGAATACTTGACATTTACGGCAGGTTGATAGCAATCAACTTGGGAATAAATCCAAGTCTTTGATGCTCATTTAGGAGATTACGCTCTCACAAATTGGGGCTGTTTCATGATTTTCGAATAGATGAATAATCATATTTGGAATATGCAGTGAAAATAATTTCTGTCCTTTTTTGTTCCTCATTATATCCAAATTAGTAGAAAGTTAAAAGTTAGTGAATGTTTTCGTTGGAATATATAACGTGTTTCCAAAGTAAGTTAAATATCGTTGTGGATGATTAGTCACTCAATTTTGAGGCAAAATTCTTATAAACATAAAAATATAAAAACAATAACATTGTAGTAAATGAGCGTAAAAGTACTGTAATAGTCTTGTTAACGGGTTCAAATCAGGGTTTATTATTAATTAAGTTCCTAAAATTTAATTGATCGCTCATTGAATTTGGAATGACATCTAAAGAAATAGCCCAGAAATTTTCGAAAAATAATATTCAAATATACATTTGATTAACTATAGTTTGACCATCAAAAAATTTGTAAATTCATGTTTCGGTGATGATTTATAGAAAAACAAAGTTCTGGACAAACTGCTCATTGCCAAGAACTTTCTGAAAAATTGATTATAAAACTGTAACAGTCCGATTTCTCGAATTAATCATTTATATCTTGTAAACTCAGTTTTCATTATTTTATTAATAATTCAATCTCATTTCATCAAGTTAAATATTCAAACAGTTTGAAATTGGAATCAAGAATCTACAAGTAATGATACCCAATGAAAATTATAGTTATATCCGTAAGGTGTCGCTGGTATTGATCTAGGTTGTTCACCAGTTAATTGTACGTCAGTACTTGAAAGAAGATCGTTTTCTCGTTTCGGTGGGAGAACGGAAAGCAGTACTCATTCTATGTTACATTTCCACTCTATTGTTGTGAAGAGAATAATTTCGATTTTTCATTAGTTTTTTGAAAATCAATATTTTTTCATAGAACCGAGTCTATATAAGTTCGGAATTCATTAGAGTTCCATTAAGAAGTCTTCGGAATCGTTTGTGATTTTCTTGGAGCTGTGTTCAATCGTCTGAAGCGTTATTAGTAGTCGGTAATTTGGCCGGATATAATCAACAACGAATTCAATAAGAGAGTGGAGAGACTTCGAATTTTCTTTCGTTATATTAACCTAGATCGATATCTGCTATTTCAAGGGTAACCCATTTTCAAAATATATATTGGAGAGATATGGTATTGTTATAGTTTTTTTTCACCGTCAAGATATTTTACAAGTTTTCATCTTTATGCCGAACCTTGATATTTCACGACTGGGGTAACCACGCCTTTAGGGAACTAGTCTTGCCACCTAGGGCAGTCACCTTGTGAACCATATTCTGCCAATCAAGTAACCTGTAAGCTGTGAGATACAGGAATACCAGAAAACCGATGTAAAGCACCATATTCAATCATCGTGGGAATTAACCTCATTCCTAAAAGCTAAGTGTTCTCCTTTATGATCCGTTTCTTCTCTTCTATCTTCGTTAATTGTTGACTGAGCTCTATCTATCATTGAGTTCCATTTTAGAGAAAACCTCAGATTGTTCTATATTGCAAATTTGTACTTATGTAGTTTGAATTCATCTCGTCTGAGACTCCTTTATTGTAATTGGTTAAACTTTGTAGTTATGTTTTTTTCTTGCATTAGTTACCTTGATTATAGTTAGTAATTTATTAGTCAGTTACTGTGATCTTGATAACTATCCTGTAATACAGCTAGTTGAATGAAGTGATGAGTAATATTCCTAAGGCTATATCTAGGACGTAGGTTCTCACACACTGAGATAAAGGGACTCTGATCTAGCTAGGCATAGGTAATTAATGGGTAGTGTCAATTGTAATTTTATTTCAACTAGCCTCGCTATAATTTAATGTCATTCAACTTTATTATTTAAAATTCTTAGTTCAAGTAGAATTGAAATATTTCTCCAATATTAGATATTCTTGAAACAAAACCATTACAAAACTTTGAATCGTTTATGCTGATAACAACATTTTCGGATCATTTCGAGGACTCGGTAGATTAAAGCAATTTTTCCAATATATATAGGGTATCCCAAGTAGAGTGCCCTATTAGTCGTTTATAGAGAACTAATAATGCTATAGTTCTGAAATTTCGGTAATTGATTCAGCTGGTCCGAGACTCTTGTTCTAAAATATTTTCACCTCAATGGCACTTCCGGTGTTACCGGAAGCGAATACCAACTTTGTTATTTAATATGGAACACCCTGTATGTTGATGACTGGACAAATAACACGTCTTATTCCAATTACAAAAACACCTAACACATAACTCTAGCTTGTTTCGTTCATGAAATACCCTAGTTTACTTGAAAATTAACAATTTTTTGCTTTTCGAAAAATTGATATATCTCGAGAACAGCGTAAGCTACAAAAATAATGAAAGGTGTTTTGCAAACAAGATATCATGCGGGACATAACTCATATCCGACTGAATCTCAGTCAGTATACAGAGTGCCTTTTTTTCCGCCTCACATTTCGAAACGAAGAAACATCGAAAAATACGTTTTTTCAAATTGTAATTTCTTTTCAACTCATTAGATTTGCCGTAAAAAACTAAATGAAGTTCCCCTTACATACTCTGTACCTGTGATTTCAAGATTTCAAGTTATGGCGAAAAAACGAATTTTACGTACCTACCTAAAGTTGGCAAGGCAGCTTATATTCCTGCACGGGCATGAACAGTTCCTAGAGCAACTGCAGTTGTTGTCGAATTTCCAAAGTCAAATTAAAAAATATCAAAACGAATTAAACTCCATTTTCCTTAATTTCATAATAGTTCAAAAAGTTGACCATTCACTTCTAGACATGGTTCTACCAGATGTGGCTCACCTCAGTTCCTCTACATCCAACTTCATGAAAGCATTTTGCAGTCAATCATGCAAATTGACTGCAGAATGCTTTCTTAAAGTCAAAGGTTCAGAATGAATTTTATCTTTCAGCGTTCCCCAAAGATAAAAATTCAAAGACGGAACGTTTGTTCCAATCCATCTACAATCATATCAGCTAAAATTCGATAATTTTCATTTGTGCAATGAGCTGGCGCTCCATCGAGTTGGTACCAATAACGTCTTGATTCAGCTTCTGATAAAGTTTCAACGAAGTTACTTACTACCGTCCTCAAAATCTCCATATAAAGTTCACCATTTACGATTTCATCGTACAGTTCCTAGAGCAACTGCAGTTTGTTGTCGAATTTCCAAAGTCAAATTAAAAAATATCAAAACGAATTAAACTCCATTTTCCTTAATTTCATAATAGTTCAAAAAGTTGACCATTCACTTCTAGACATGGTTCTACCGGATGTGGCTCACCTCAGTTCCTCTACATCCAACTTCATGAAAGCATTTTGCAGTCAATCATGCAAATTGACTGCATAATGCTTTCTTAAAGTCAAAGGTTCAGAATGAATTTTATCTTTCAGCGTTCCCCAAAGATATAAATTCAAAGACGGAACGTTTGTTCCAATCCATCTACAATCATATCAGCTAAAATTCGATAATTTTCATTTGTGCGATGAGCTGGTGCTCCATCGAGTTGGTACCAATAACGTCTTGATTCAGCTTCTGATAAAGTTTCAACGAAGTTACTACCGTCCTCAAAATCTCCATATAAAGTTCACCATTTACGATTTCATCGTACACAAAAAACGAAAATTTGTTGTCCTTCAAATATGCAAACACATTAAAACTAAATTTATTTCGAGGATTTCTTTCTCACGTATTATGAGGATTTTGGTTGGACTAAAAGTGTGAGTTATTCCGGTTAAAAAACTGGCCGCATCCGTCCTGATAATCCTTCTGAGAAAATCGGGATCCTCTTGTATTCTGAGAAGAAGGATCTCACACAGTTCTACACATATTCGAAGCTGTGGATCGCCAGCTTGTAGAGTTTGGAATAATGAATTAATGAGCAATTTCATTGTCTTCATTATCGACTACAGGCGATGAAAATGATGTCTTATTTTGGGCCGTTCTGGTCGAAAGAAAATTTTAATGTATCTCCTGAATTTTTCAGCTGTCATAGACGGCATATTTCGATATAATTCGTTAAATCTCCTACTCACATTCCGTTTCTCATCTTTATGAATGTAAAATAAATGAAGTATTTGCTCGTTTGTGTAGCAGCCATTTTATTTTTTGACCTCGTCTGTATTGCTTACCCATTCACAACATCAGGCTACACTGCCACCCATTAATCTCAATTCGTTGGAGCGCGAGGAAACATGTAAATTTGATAACCGTGATAACAAAGGGTAGATAAACAGAAAAACTTAAAGCAGGCACACTAGGTCGACTATTTCCCGCAACGCTACATACCGTGTCAGCTAGAAAGCGGTCTGTCGAAAGACTGATGCTTCTCATTCACATCTGGTTGTCAACGAGGCATACACACAATCTCTCTCAAAAGTATTATTGGCGAGATCATCGCAATTTGTAGACACATTGAAGAATTTTTATTCAAGGAACAATTTTCAATCTTCCGTAGAATGTTAAATATCCTTGATATTGAGTGATGAGTAGGTGGCAGTATAGCCTGATGTTGTGAATGGGTAGGCATTCTTTATTGCCCCTATTCTTGACATCTGACCGTGCTGTACCGCTTCTGTGTGGCCCCGGTTGACGGCGATTATGAAGGGTTGATCGGATAACCAGCTTCTTCAAGGAAGGATATTTAACAATCTACGGAAGGTTGAATATTGTTCCTTGAATAAAAATTCTTCAATGTGTCTATACATTGCGATAATCTAGCAAATAGTAATTTTTAGAGAGATTGTCATTAAATAAGAGGTATGATAATTTATTTTGAGGTGTGAATGCGATTCTAGTTTTCAATTTGGGAAAGTTAGATTTATACAGTGAAGCATGCGTACTAACATTGCAGTACAGACGACAGTACTTGAGCATCTCATATGCATCCACCGTTTCCTGTGATAGAAACCACCCAGTGTATAATAGCACATTATCAAATAGATTTAGTGACTTGTATGGAACCCAAAGAAGACTAGCACAACGTTTCTTGAAACGAATCAAAACTTATTCATCTGACCTGAACATATGTCTTCCTAAAACTCTTCCCATCGAAAATCTTCAAAGCCCACCATGGCTTATCAAATGGCTCCATAGCAACCTCAGCCTTTCAAATTTCTACAAATCTGAATCACCCCCTGTCGTTCTACAAAGCCTTTTTCTCTCATCACTGGAAGCTTACCCAGAGATTTGAATTGTGGAGGCCGTTACTTCATGTAGATCCATGAAATAAATCTGATTCAAATTATTCAAACCACCTAATAAAAGAAAACCATTCATTCAATAAAAACTTTGACATATTACATATAAAATCAAAAGATTCAAAATTAGATCTCCTAGAAGCATTAGAAATAAATAGATACAAACATTCGGACAAGCTTTTGAATGAGCAGGTAGATGTGAATTTTTCACCCCTACTTAACTTGTTTAATTAGTTTTTATTACCTTTCATACTAACTGTACAATGACTCGGTGTGGATTTTCCTGTTATTCATCCAACTTGTTCTACGCTTTGTTTATAATACCATACTCTTCATTCTGTTTGTCATTCTTGATAAAGCTGCTGTGTCAGCGAAACGTCGTCGAATTTTTTTAAATAAAGTGTAGATTAAAGTTAAACCTTGTGTTTTTTATCTCACTTACCCAGAGAGTTTCATCAGCTCTTCTCTAAGAAGACTCATCACAAGGCTCTCAACTGTCTCCTCTCTGCAGTATTTATAGTGGAGAGCTGTTTGCAATTCTTCAGGCGATCAATTTTACCATGGCAGCAGGCATTCAAAAACCCTGATAATAACTGATTCACTCAGCTCTTTACAGGGTATGCAGCAGGTCTATTAAGAACATCCATTGGTCACACTCAGCCACGGAAACGATCAAGGAGATTCAGTTTATGTGGGTTCCGTCACATGTTGGAATCTCTGGCAATGAACGCGTCGACAGAATTGCACGTGAAACGATGAACGATAGAGCAATTATAGCGCAAGAGGAAGTATCACACTTCGATCTCAAAAACATCGTGAAGACTGTAGTCCTGAATTCGTGGGATTCCAAATGGCAAAAATCAAGGACTAAACTGAAAGAAATCAAGGACTTTATCACACCGTGGAAAACCACGCCACAAACGGGACAGCATCAGGTGATCCTAACCCACCTATGCACCGGCCATACAAGGTACACTCATGAGCACCTTATGAGTAAAGAAGCGTAGAAAGTGTGCGAAATATGCAGCGTGCCAATGTCCGTTAAACATTTTTTAGTGGAGTGTCCATTGTTTATAGAGTAACTGCTAAAATATAATATTGGCGATGATTTGAAATCAGTGCTCGGGGAAAATTGTTCTTTTGAAAACATTTTCAGTTATATTGGAGAAATTCGTTTGATTGTAATTGACAAACCCTTATAGTCCATAATGCATGAAATGGACTTCTGAAATGAATAAATTTATAATGTTTTGTTATTACAAAATAACAAATAATGGAACTAATAAAGAAGGGTACATGTCTAAACTATACAATATGTTCGAAGAAAGATTTCCCAATTGGAGTATATTGAAAATAGAAATTTTATTTCTGAATCAGAATCAAAATAAATTAAGAACAACATTCAACAAGAAGAACATTTAAATACTGAAATTTTAGATAAAAATCCAGTCCCATTCATGAAATGCATCGAGAATAAATCAGAATATTCGACTGAAAAATTAATCACAGACATAGAAAATTTATTTCTCAATCAAATGAGTTTATTTGAAAATATTGACCCAACTATGAGACCTAAAAATCCTAAAATTCATTATTCAAAGAAAATTTTCGATTGCATAAATGAGCTTTATGAGAATGTTCTTCCAAAGCAACTTGGTAAAGTAATGAATATTTATACACTTCATCTGATCATATATTGTGGCGCCATTACTGTAGTTAAACATTGTGGATGTAAATTAGACAATTTTGGATCTAAGTATAATACCAAGAAAACCCTTATGGCAAAAAAGATCAGAAGGAAACATTTCTTGTATCCGACGTGATTTAGGGAGATTGAATCAATATTTCAAAGGTAATCGATCAAGAAAACTTATGGCCCATATTGAATAAATATTCCTCAAAAACAAAACCCATAAATTTAATGAGATAAATAATGGAGCAACTTGTAATTAATTCTGTTGCTTTGAATCAAGTTCAAACTGAGAAGAGAAATATTCATACAGCTTTCATTGATTTCCAAAAGGCTTTTGATAGTTCTTCTCATTCATGGCATTCAATTCTGGAAATTAATAAAACTGATAAGACACTTCGTCTCTTTCTTGAATTTGTAATGGAAAATTGGGGAACCAATCTTCATTTAAATATTTCAAAACAATCGTTAATATCCGTAGTAATTCCAATCAAAAGAGGCATTTTTCATGGTGATTTTTCAAGTGCTCTTTGGCTTTGTCCTTGCCTTAATCCGTTATCTCATGAATTGAATGCTATTAGTTTCGGCGCCAAAATAAAGAGTCTATCAACTGAATTCAAATTAAGTCACTTAATTCATTAAGATGATATTAAATTATATGCCGGGACTAGATCTCATTTGAAAATTCTACTTGAGATTACTTTAAATTATTCCAATGATATTCATATGAAATTTGGGCTCCCTAACTGTGAAAATCTTTCTATTGAGAAGGGAAAGATCACCTCTGATTATATAAAGATTTCCAATATCGAAATCGAGGCAATGCATCGAGGAGATACATTTAAATATCTTGGATTTGTTCAAGAGAAGACAATTTACCATAGCAGCACTAAAAAAAATATTAGAAGTTTATATTACAACCGACTTAGAATTATCATCGAGGGTTATTTAACTAGTAAAAACCTTTTCAGAGCTATCAACTCCTATACAGTTCCTATTCTTACGTTTTGGAATTATTAAATGGTCTAAAACTGATCTAAATGAATTACAATGTCAAACGGGGATAATGCTTTGTAAATATTATAAGCACCACCCAAAGTCTGCAATTAAAAGAGTTACACTATCTAGACTTCTTGGAGTTCGTGGATTAACTGATTAGAACAATCTTCATAGTAAACAGATTTTTCATCTACGTTCCCATTTTCATGATAAACAGAGAACGTCTAAATTACATGGTATTTTTGTTGCTTCAGAACATAATCTTACACATCTTAACTTGACAATGAAAAAGGTAGATTTTGATAGTAATTCTGAAAGAGAAAGTCGGATGCAGAAGGAGTTACACGGAAAGCACCCTAAAGAATTGAAGAATGACTATATTGATGAAATCGCATCAAATAGATGGTTAGTATCTGGAGAATTGTCCGTTGAAACAGAAGGCTTGGCAATTGCGATCCAGGATCAGGTTGTTTTCACGAAGAATTATAGAAAACACATCATCAAACAAAATATACATGATTCTTGCCGTAGATGTTTCTGTTCTTCAGAAATAGTTTTTCATATATTATCATCTTGCTCAGGTCTTGTCTCAACAGATTATTAAGAAAGACATAATGCCGTCGCTAATATTATTCATTTCAATATAGGAATGAAACATGACCTCATTCCCAAAAGAAAAAAGATGGTACAAATATGAACCTAAAATTATTTGTGAAAACGAGAAATTTAAACTTTGGATAAAACAATTCTATGCAACAGAGCTGTAAACCACAATAAGCCAGATAATATTCTTACAGATGAACATAATCGAATAACATATATAATTGATATTGCTATACCTGATATACATAACATACAAAATAAATACAATGAAAAATTTTTTAAATATAGGATGCTTGCCGACGAGATTAAAAAATGTGGAGAATGAAAAAATATTTATTCTACCGATTATTATTTATACAACAGGTGTTATTCCTACGAGTCTTCACAAAATATTGAGACTTTAGGTCTGAAGAAAAATTTATTTGAACACTTACAGAAGATAACAGTCATCAAATCTTGTTATATTCTTCGTAGGTTTCTTTTCGAAAAGAATAATGAGGTAGAGTTATAGATTTTCTCTTCAATTTATACTGCTCTGAATCTCATTTCATATTTTATTTATTTGTATATATATAAATGTAATATAATTAGCTGACAATTTTATCATATTTATATTCAAAGCACTATTCTATTCGATCGTTCATCCCACAAAGAAAACTATGAATGAATAACATTCAGTGTTACTTGACTAAGGTAAAGTTGGATTTTTCCGGGGAAAGCCTCTGATGATGCTATAGTTTGTATATATTTTGATAGATGGATATATTCTCATTACATTTATGTTATCCTAATATACAATGATTCCAAGATATGTTTTGATTATAATCATTGCCTGGCAAATGAAATGAAATCAGTTTGATTGCATGAACAGATATATTGGGAAACTCGTCGCCTTTTTTATTTATATATATATATATATATATATATATATATATATATATATATATATATATATATATATATATATATATATATATAGGGGTTTACCCCGACGAGTTGCCCATATATCTGTTCATGCAATCGAACTGATTTCATGAAAAATATAAATCCACCACCCGGTAATTAATACCATTGCCAGGCAATGATTATAATTAAAACATATCCTGGAGTAATTATATATTAGGATAACGTTAAATGTTATGAGAATATATCAATCTACCAGAATATATACATACTATAGCATCATCAGACAATGATATCAATGTACCAACGAGTAGTGTCAGAGGCTTTCTCCCGGAAAAATCCAGTGTACGGACCTTAGTCAAGTAACACTGAATGTAACTCATTAATAGTTTCCTTTGTGTGAAGTGGTGAACGATCGAATAGAATACTGCTCTGAATATAAATATGACAAAATTGTCAGTTAATTATATTACATTTATATAAACAAATAAATAAAATATGAAATGAGATTCTGAGCAGTATAAACTAAAGAGAAACCTATGACTCTACCTCATTATTATTTTCGGAAAGAAACCTACGAAGAATATTACAAGATTTGATGACTGTTATCTTTTGTAACTGTTCAAACAAATTTCTCTTCAGACCCAAAATCTCAATACTTTTGTGAAGATTTCTAGCAATAACGCCTGTTGTAGAAATAATAATCGGTAGAATAAATATTTTCTTCATTTTCCACATTTTTTAATCTCGTCGCCAAGCATCATATATTTAGAAATTTTTCATTGTATTTATTTTGTATATTATGTGTGTCGGGTATAGCAATATCAATTATATATGTTATTTGATTCTGTTTATCATTAAGAACGATATCTGGTCTATTGTGTTTTACAGCTCTGTTGCACAGAATTGTTTTATCAAAATAAAGTTTATATTTGTCATTTTCACAAATAATCTCAGGTTCATATTTTTGAAATTTTTTCTTTTGGGAATTAGGTCATGTTTAATTCCTAGATTGAAGTGAATAATATTAGCGACGGCATTATGTCTTTCTAAATAATCTGTTGAAGCAAGGACTGAGCAAGATGATAATATATGAAAAACTGTTTCTGAAGAACAGAAACATCTACGGCAAGAATCATCTATATTTTGTTTGATGATATGTTTTCTATAATTCCTTGTAAAAACAACCTGGTCCTGGATCGCAATTGCCAAGCCTTCTGTTTCAGCAAACAATTCTCCAGATACTAACCATTTATTCGATGCAATTTCATCAATATAATCATTTTTAATTCTTTAGGGTGCTTTCCGTGTAATTCCTTCTGCATCCAACTTTCTCTTTTAGAATTATCATCAAATATATCAAAATCTACCTTTTGCATTGTCAAGTTCAGAGGTGTAAGATTATAATCTGAAGCAACAACAATATCATGTAATCTAGACGTTCTAAGGATTTCAAGCACCCAAATTCACATAGAAACCATCAAAACTGCATATATATATATGTCTATACAAGTAGGTTATCTAAAGATATTGAGTTAGGTTATGCTATTTGAGTGGAAACTTGACAGATCTAAAAGTATATTACATGGTTTTCCTCTTTTATGAATTCAAATTTTATTTCGAATAGATACTGTTTATGAATTCAAAACAATGATCAAGTTGACTAGCTGTACCAAATAAGTATGTCATCGACGTATTTATACCAAAAATTAATTTTCATAGGCAAGTTAGAACTTTGTACTTTGTTACTTTGTCGTACGTCTCTGTCAAACGATACTGTGAACTTCGCGAATATAGAGTAACAAAGTTTCGCGTAGAGATCACGCGTGAATCGCTTCCGATAATAGAGGACATGATTAATGAGCTAGTGGGAAATCGCCTAAAGCAGATTAGTGCGATTTTTGTTTGTTATGTAATACATATTTTCGAAAAAAGTATATAGTGTGTATTTATTTTCGAATAGTGTTTGCACCCGTATTTTAATATTTTATCTAGCCAGTTAACATTATTGCTATGCTTGCTGTATAGAAAGGAATAATGCACCCCTTAAAATTACAAATTAAGTCAGTCTTACTCGATTTGGGGTGATACTGATATTTGCATCCTAATCAGGAATTTATATAATTGGGACATAACCTAAAGACAGATGGTCACTTATGGCAGTCGACAGATGACAGACCTTTACTCATTGTGGCATATGTACGAGTTGATAGGGTGACTACGCGAGATGGGACATTAAAAGCATATGGAAAAAGGAATGACCGATGAAGAATCGAGAAATTTTATGTTGTTGTTTTGAATGTTATCCGAACGAAGTTCTGAAAATATTTTCAATACGGTGGCTCTTCCGGTTATACCGGAAGTAGACACCATCTTTGATTTTCAAATCGCATAATGTATGTTTCTATTTTTTTAATTGTAGAAAATTAAATTTTGAATAATTTTTCCCATATCATTACCACCTGAAATCAACCCAAAGGAAGATATGATTTTTTCAATCGGAATTTTGCGATTTTTGGTTGCCTCTCAGAAGGCATCATAAAAATAGTAAAGATGATTCAATATCGATTATTTCTAGCACGTTGTAAGGAAGAAGGCTCATTCAGCAGAATTCAATGCATTTAGAGGCTTCACGGTATAAAGAGTGCTTCCAAGTATGTGGCAAATCGTAGAACATTAGACTACCTATTTTTGCACACACCATTTAACTCGTAATAAAAGGTATCGATATGTTGAAGGTATCACAATACTTTAGATGTATCGTTTCCGAGTAATTTGCGATTTTATCCCAAAAATTTCGATTTTTTGAGCGAATTTCAGTCGCAGATTATATGATCGGAAATCTTTCAAATACTGCATTTCGATCTCTCAATACGAGACCCATCTCAAAATCTTCATCAAAGTAATTCTGGGCAGAATTCCGAGAGAAAAAGTGCGAAATCAGTTATTATTGAAGTTGATCGAATTTGACTTCTCGTTTTTCTTCTTTTCTAGTAGGTATTCCCGATTACATCAGTTACTTGTCAGGAAAGTCAACTTTGAATTGTTATTGATTTTAGATTTAGACTTTTTGAGATCCACAAATTGTCCTGAAACAGAATATTGTAAATACTATTTCACAAAATAAAACTCATAATCGATATTGAATGATATTTTAATATTATTATGCCTTTTAAGAGACGACCAGAAATCACAAAATTCCGATTGAAAAATTCATATCTTCCTTTCGGTTGATTTCAGGGGGCAATGATATGAAAAAAAATTGTTCAGAGATTAATTTCCATTTGAAATAACAAAGATGGTGTCAACTTCCGGTATATCTGTGTTACAGTTCGATTTTTGACAGTCACAGTCCTTTTAATTTGAGCAAAATATAGCCCATGTTTCAAAAGTAATTTTCAGTTTTCTAAAGTGGCAGTAAAACAGTTCGATCCTTGCAGTTTGGTATACACATCTAGTAATCTTTTCCAATAATTCCATTCACATATAACTGATCATTCCAGAGTAAATTCAATGCACAACATAGTCATTCTGGTTCATAGCTCTTTCAGAATTGATTTTCTCATTCACTGCACCTAAAACAAATAAAATCAAGTGACTAATCAATAGTAAAACCTTTCGTGATAATCCTTACCTTTCTTTCACTTCATTCAATTTGAAAATTAAACTAAGTTTATGTTTGTTGTTTGTTATTCCTTTGACATGCTCTATTTCTGCCTTTCGGTCAATGATACGCCGGGGAATTCTGTCACCTCACTAACCCGGGAATTTTGCCGAACCCCTCTGAGGTCGAAGGAAGGGATCTTTAATGTCCAACACATCTCTGTTAGACAGGACCGACGGCTTTACATCTCCTCCGAAAGATGGATACTCAAGCGATTCCCAGAATCCGAAAAATCGCACCGACTTTGTGGGGAAAAGTAAGGTTATTTGAGTTCTTTGTGGTAACAATTCGTTTTCCTTGATAGCGGTAGTTTTAGGTTGTCTTTCTCTGTTCACTTCAACTAACTGACATAGGAACTATGAAGTAACGTGCCGAAGGTTCCAGTGGTCACATAAATAATTTTTCAACTTAGTTCAAGAATTATTTCAATTCAGTTTCGCTAAATACCCATAGACACTTTTCAAGTATTCACTAAATTCAAAATTAATTCCTTAAATTTTTTTTTCTTTTTCGCACCATTTTCATACTTTTGGCTTCATTGATTTCAGTCTATGCCCATTAAATTCTTTCAGAAAACCGTTGAGCTGTTTGCTTTTGACGTTTGATTGAGATCGAAAGTTCGTCATTCGTGCAACCGGTCGAATTCGAATATGGTTTTCATGAACGTGGAAACCTATATATTCCTTGGGAAATGAGAAAATGTCCTTTTTTTATTTCAACCATCTTGTAAAGCTCACAACTCGTGTTCCGATAAGTACCTGGTAGCTGCAGCCCGAGTGAAAAGTTTGATAAATGTGAAATATTTCTTTGGTTCAACGAACAATTCAGGCTGTTTAGATCTGCTTGTCAGAATAGCCTATGCTACAGAGTACAGAGATTTGTGAATTTTGGAACACGCGGTTGAAGGAACTTTCACCAGGGATCTTGGAATCAATTATTTTCTGAGCACCTCTTGAATCTGTCCACCTTTGAAAGTCTTGTAAACTCTGGAACTAGAGAAACCGACCACATAGAACTTTGTACCGCTTTTTTCACCTCACATTTTACTAACCCTTAGCAGCAATAGTTTAAGCAATAGAACCGATCCACCTGTAACCTACCGACCTCGCCTACAGTACTACTACTTCATCTGAAGACAATCATGTCAAGATAAGTACCTTGGTAATTTCAATTGCTTCCATTATCCGCTGAGTTTCAATTCTATTCAGCTCAGAAGTTATTTCCTAACCATAAGAGAATCAATTGTTCCATAGTATTCAGAAGTAAGCTAGTTCTTTTTTCTTCAAGAGTGTAGGAAAGATTTCAATGTTGTATGGAAAGAGAGTTGAAGTCTAGCGAGCGTTCTCAGCTATAATCGTGATATAGATTTTGAATTGTTTTGCCTGTTTGAAGAGCGTCTCTCACCAATTTTTTCTTGAATTTAATTATTCATTTGTGTCGTAGTATAGTTAGATTAGTCAATTTTGTGTATGTAGGTGCCTACTTGTCAAACGTTCCTTTGTATTTAACATTTCGCTTCACGTCAAATTTAGTCAATTTTAAAGTTACCCTTTCTTGAGTTTTCTTATCTAATTTATTATTTAAAGTATCAAATTTTGCTAGTTGAATTGTGGCTGACGAGTAAATATTAGCTTGAATAAATTTGGTAGTTTCATATGATGAGTTTGAGTTGACAGGCCTTGATCTAGAAGCTAAACCATTTGGAGATAGATAATCCCAACCTGAGTGAGTAATTGAACCTTTTGGGTACCTCTTTTCTGTAGTCGTATAGAGTGACTGATAGGTACTCTGGCGGAAGTATACACACCGAAACAACACATTAAAACCGGAAGTGCCACAGCATTGAAAATATTCTCGGAACTTAGTTCGAATAACATTCAAGAAGTAAGTTCGATCTAGTCAATTCGTTTCACAGCGCAACAAGTATATACGAAAGGTTCCGTCACAAATCAGTAAGGACGATGATGTATTTCAATTCTTGGTTCAAAAACAGCGAACTATCAACTATCTGATGATGTGGAAATGTAGACTGCCTCATTCTCATTCGTTTTGACTTAAGTTGCAATGTAGGTATATGTTTTATTTCAACAAAAGTTCAATTCAGTTTTACATAAATTTATATCAGTTGTTTCTTAGAAAATTCATTTATATTGTTTTTGTGCTTTTATTGCTGTGTTTTATTTGAAAATATACATTTCACTTTCACTCTTGTTCTTGCTCTATATTTGTGTTTCCTCCAACAACTTTATGAGTTCCTTTCACATTCGTATGATTATAATGAGTAGATCAGAGATCTAGCTTCTTGAAGGAGGGGTACTTCAAAATCTACGGAAGTTTGAATATTGCTCCGTGAATAAAGTCTTCATTGTGTTAGTATACATAGAGATGTATATCACAATATATTCATATTGGAATATGTTGTAAGGGTAACGAGAATACGATTCTTAGTGTTTTGATATTAGAATATCCCACGATCATAAAACTCTATTTCAACGATTGCATTGATATGTTCTCTAGAAATTCGAGCATACCGAAATTCTACTTTGACTTTCAATTGGTCAAATTCTATAATCACGTAGTATGGTATAGTGGTACTGAAAGTTTGTTCAGATTACGGAAAAACCAAGTTTATGTGAACAGCAGAAATAATCGAAATTATTACGAAGCTGGAGAACCAAGGTGTTTTTATCTTTTCCATCGAACGCTTCGGCAAGATTTCATCCATTGATAAACAGTGAAATCGGATTCAATATCAAAAGCAGGGGTTGTTAGTAGGATGTTCGAACATTTCACCAACTCTAATCTTTCAAAGACATTTCCCAACATGTGAACTCAATGCGATTCTTAAACAATTTGAACAATTCATATACTTTGCATTGGAATATCTGCAACGAGAGGACAATTTATTCAGATTTTAAACGTCTATTATATATAATATTATTAATAATATAATAAGTAAATATTCAGTATTATTTAAACTTTTATTCTCGCTCTTATTGAATATAAGAAGAAGTTCTACGTTTCATTGCAATTATTTTCTGATTCCAACTTCGTTTGGTGATTCGAGAAGCCTGAAGTTTCAAGCTTTTGTGAAAAAATCTTGACTCGAATTCTGAGAAGAAAAGCTTAACTTTATTTCAAGTCAAGCATGATTTTCAAGCCAATCCGTGAATCCCTATTCAGTGGAGACAAGGTTGGGAAGAAACCCAGCCGGTTAGGAGAAGTTAGAAAATAAAATTGACATCCAATATTTGAAGCAAATGTTTGAACTGTTAACCATTAACATTCGACAAAGTACAAGGCGGTGGAGAAGAACATTCACATGCCGAATCAATTCTGGATCAATACCGACGTATTATTTCTTACCTGATAAGTCGTTGAAATTCTTCAATATTGCTAGGCTTTGATCGATATATTGTATCATGTAAATTGCCCTATGAAAAGTAATCAAGTGGCGTAAGATTGGGTGATCCTACTGGTTATTCGATTGACTCTCTTCTTTTAATCCATCTTGCAGGAAACACGTCAATATTCTTTCATAAGTATCCGTGGTTAGATTACCTTCAATAAGAAATGATCCAACAATTGGATTATTTTTGATAATTGCCCAAACATCAGGGGGCATGGCAATGCGCGAAGCAAACACTGCCGTAACATTCTTTCCTGGAACCATTTCGCCGCATTTTCAGGCCTCTTGTTGAGAACCTCTGGATAAGACCAGAACGCAGTCTGTAGGTCATTTAGTTCCGAAGTTAAGCGAAAGCAAAGTTTCGCATTTATGACACTCACTCACTCACTCATGATCATCTGAATAGAACTAGTATTTCCCATAAACTCAGAGAGCTGAAATTTGCTACAGAATTAGGGTTTAATGGCAACATGAAGGGAAAACTATAAGAACTAGGCTTATCAAATCTGGAGTACCTGATGTCCCTGATTAGAAAACACAAGAGCCCAACCAAACTATTAGAGATCGACATACCGCCTTTATGAAAAATATTCAACTTGGTCGGCCGCTTCATTTGATGTCAAAAATCGAAGGTCTGAAGTATCTGATGAATAACTGACTGTCAATAAGTAGCCTAACTTGAAAAAACGGACTTTTGTACCTTTGAATACACAAAGACTTGCCACATCCTTTAGATACACCCTGTATACCGTGAAGCATCTGAATGCATTGAAATAATTGATATTGAATGATCTTTAGTTTTTTATGATGCATTCTAAGAGAAAACTAAAAATCGCAAAATTCCGATTGAAAAATTCATATCGCCAAGTCGAGATCGAAGCAAACACTGCCGTACCATTCTTTACTGGAACCATTTTGCAGCATTTTCAGACCCCTATTCGAGAACTTCTGGATAAGACCAGAACGCAGAAATTTTCATCAAGTAAGCTATAATAACATAAATGAAAACAAAAATTTCGAGTCTGTAGGTCATTTATTTCCAAAGTTACGCCAAAGCAAAGTTTCGCATTTATGATACTCACTCACTCAGTCATGATCATCAGAATAGAACTAGTACTTCTCATAAATTCAGAGAGCTGAAATTTAGTACAGAGTTAGTGTTCAATTGCAGCATAAAGGGAAAAGTATGAAAACTACGATAATCGAAGGTCTGCAGTACCTGGTGACCCAGACTTGAAAACACAAGAGTCCAACCAACCTATTAGCGATCGACATACCGCCTCTACAAAAAATATTCAACTTGATGGGCCGCTTCATTTGATGTCAAAAATCGAAGGTCTGATGTATCTGATGAAGAATCCACAGCTGGTCTCAGCTGAAAAAATTTGGCTGTCATTGCAAAATCCAGCGTAGTGCGACACATCTTCTAATTTGATCTAGCCTATAACGTCCCACAGTCACTGCTGGACATATGCCTCCCCTTCTGCTTTTAATACGAATATAAATAAAATTAAAGGATCTTAATGGGGTGCACCTCATAAATGTTGACTTCAAGAGTATAAAAGTTCAAGCTTCAGCGATCACCGAATACAGCCGGCTTGGGCGTAAATACCACTCCGATCTTTCAGAAATCAAACCGGTCTGAACCGTGTAAAAGAATAAATAATTTACGCGAATGGGCAATGCGAAAACCTGATGCTAATGTACAAGAATCAGAACCGGAAAAAAAAGAAAAGAAAGATTTGTAATAATAAGAAACTACTCTTAAAAAGAAAAAGAAATGTCAAATAAGAAAATCTAATAAAATCAATCAATATGCCCACGTTTCTACAAGAAGAAGTGAAATTCCACCAAAAACATTCTGTAAAAAACTAGCCAAGTCTCGATGGAACTGCTTGTTTATCTCTAAAAAGTAATGAAGTCGTGCCAAGTCTAAGGTTACTTTCTGAGATTTTTTTATTATTATAGTTAATGTTGTGTGACTTGGCCGCTGAGGGGTACACAATGGTACAAAACCAGGTGCTTCATGACACAATTGCACCAATCTGTCCCCAGAACCGCTACCTATCGACGATGGAAAAGGTTGATTGAAAAACCAGTCAATTGTAGGCTTGATAAAACTGCGTATTTCAATAATACTTATGTATAGGCGAGCCTGAAACAAACAGTAAAAAAAATATTTTCAGTACAGACGCACTTTTAATCATTGATAGAGTCCGCCTGTACGTCAATTTCATGTTAGATCAGTGGCCGATTTGACGCTCCAAAAAGAAGAGAGCAGAAGTCAGCGTTGTCAATGCTGAATGCATGTGTAGCACAATCAACAACAGCCTAAAATAAGGCACTTGCGTCTAATTCCCAATACCAGTATGGGCTATTATCTCGCTTTACAAACATAGGTAGTTATAACAGATATAACATTACGTGTAAAAAAAATTGACTTGTACTACCCACTAACGTATAAAGAATGTCAACGGTCAAGTCACACAACATTAACAATAATAATGAAGAAATCGCAGTAAGGAAGCTTAGGCTTGGCACGACTTTGTCCATATTTCATTACTTATTAGAGATAAACAAGCAGCTTCATCAAGACTTGGCTAGTTTTTTACAGAATGTTTTTGGTGGTATTGACTTTTTCAGGATGTTGAGTAAATCTGGTTTCGATTGTCCAGCGACGATTTTCTTCTGTCCGGTATCTCATATTAAATCAATTGATATTACCATTCAATTCGAAAATAGCTTCATCAAAAGGAAGCAATACGGCTTGTGAAACTTATCATCAGCAATTGTTCGGTTCATCATCAACTCGCAGAAACGTTCGTATGTCATCGTAATACATTAAGTTCATGCATTTATCACTTTGCATAGCTGGAACTTGTTTTCTTGTTAAAATATTGTTAATCGAACCAAAGCTAATGTTTTGTTGTTGGTGTAATTTTCTGACTGTTACGACAATCTTCAATGAACGATAGTGCAACAGTCACCTGATTTCATCTACTGGCAGTCTCAGGTGGATCTTATCTTGAAAGATCTTTCACACAGCCACTTGCATGAAAGCGATCGATTATCCCCTTTGCAGTACTCTTCGAAATTTCTTCACCTCTATTCGCTAATGACTCATTAAATGAAACCTGTACATCTTCTAACGATCTTACATTATCACCCCAGCCTTTCATCACGAAAACAGTTATTCGTTCCCACTTACTTATAAATACCAGTGTGCTTTTCGAATAGAAATCTTCATTGATTGGCAGATGAAAATACATTAAAATGTATGGAAACATTCAAATTTTCAGAAAAATTCCAAGAAATTACTGAAAATATCTGGGAAAAACTAAAAAACAACTAAAAAATAATTAGAAATAAAAGTTGAAAACAAATATTTTCAATGAAATAAAACTAAAATATTCAGATTTCAAATTATGACCGGTTTCACCACACTGTGGCTACATCAGATAGATACACAGCCAATATGACAAATGTCATATTTTTCGAACGACTGTCAAAATTTTTTCGAAAATTGTTCTGAAAAAAAGTTCCACGAAGAAATAATATATGGGTGATGTCAACCCAGATTATTGGGTCTATAATGATTCTAAAACATCTATAGATCATAATCCGCATCACTTGGAAGACTGAACCTGGCTATCGGGCCCTTCTCGGTCAAACAGAGATGGAATTTGAGGAAATATCGCAGGTTATGTATTTTTTTTATTATCTCCTAAGTCCTTTTCATGACCTTGATTGCTATGTAAAATCTTTTCTCAGATTTGTTTAGACATATAAGAAGTATGATTGTTGAAATATTTTTCTGTTGGTTTTCTTTTTTCATTGTTACATATTCCTGTCCCAATCCTACTTCCTTTTCACCCTTGTCTTCGTTTGGAAATCATGGAATGCAAGAGAGAATGAAGCGGCTAAGCAGAAAAATCTTTGGTACTCTTTTTGTACACACGACATAAACAGACAAGCTATTACTAGTGCAATAGCGACAGGGGAACGAGTTTTTCACTTGTTTATTGAATCATATACAAGATAGTATGGTTCCCTGTTACATTTCCTGAGCTAACACTTGTGCTTTTTCTGACACACACCAAAATTATAGATATAAGCATTTATTGTAAATACAATTATTCAAATTTATATATATATATATATATATATATATATATATATATATATATATATATATATATATATATATATATATATATATATATATATATAGCCACAGTGTGGTGAAACCGGTCATTGTTTTGTTAATATAGTGAAAATCTAAATACTTTATTTCATTGAAAATATATATATCGATTTTCATCAAGTAACGACCTCCTCAATCGAATTGTTCAAAACAAACTTTTTCGATGATTGTACGCACAATTGTATCATTTAAATTTGTACAAACAAAGCTAAAATATTTAAAAGAGAAGAAAGATAACAATTGATTTAGTTGATCTTGTGAAATAAGGATATTTTAAATACCCAATGGTCCTGGAAACATGCATACAGATTATACATATAGTCCTTGGTCCACTCTTCCTTTTTGAGCGATTCAGCTATTCCAGGACAGTTTATTATTTGACCACGTTATTGACCCCGAGGTTATGAAGATGCAGGATAAGGTCACATCCGGATGTGAAATTTAGCACTATTTGAATTTCCGATGTCGAAAAAAGGCGGTACAATTTAAAAAATGGCTTAACCTTGAAATAACTTTGAAGATCAGAGTCAAGGTAAAATCCAAGATCACTTCGTGATGGCACAAAAATACAAAGTTTGGTTTCAAAATATTTTCTGTCTGACGGATATTTTCGGAGATTTTCTCCCGTACCGGGACATTATTAAATATAATTTTGCATTATAATTTTTTTCTCGACCTCAGTAGCTTGTATTACCTCTTCTTGCCCTGATACAAACCTGAATTCTTCTAGGCATGCTTTGGATTAGGCTTTCGTCCTCCTCGGGGGTGATATTCCGCCTCTCTTCTGTGGCGGCTTGGATGAGCTGTTGTGCAGTTATTGGAATATCCTAGCGAGATCTAATTTTCCTTTTGAGATTATCCCATAAATGTTCAATAGGATTTAGGTCTGGAAAGCAAGCTGGACAGTCCAAAATAGCGATTTCCTCTGTTTCAAGATTATGTCGCGCGAAGTTGCTGGTATGCGTAGGAGCATTATCTTGCATAGAAATGAAATTCTCACGGTGGGCACCTCGCCAGAGTCTCACTATGGGCTCCAAAACTAGGTCCACGTAATTTCTAGCCGTTGCACTAGCAGGAAACGAAATCAAATCTGTTTTGCCTCTCAGCATAATGCCACCCAAAACATCACACTGCCCCTTGGTATTTCGGAATTTGTCTTACTGCTCGGAGTCTAGCTTGACTTCCATGACCCCTTAAAACCCGAATCGGGCGGTCATTTGATCGAACATCAATTCTGATCTCATCTGAAAAAAGAACATTTCGCAGATTCTCGATATTCCAATTTTGGTGCTCGATACACCAACAAAGTCTATTTATTTTTATTGTCTGGTTAGCTCTGGAACTCTTGAAGGCCTTCTGCTGTATACACCCCTTGACGTATCGTTTCGACTGATACACTGATGCCTGTTGCTTCCAGAAATTGCCTTCGACGCACTAGGGTCTCTTCTTGCAATCTGGCACAAAAAGCGGCCTTGTTCTTCAGAAGTTATCTTATTACGACTTCTTCTATGCCTATTTCGCAGAGATTGTAGCTCCACGTATCGGGCGTAGGTTTTTGAAATCACCCCCTGTGATACCCCCATTATGGCCGCTATATCCGTCTGTGTCACCTCTTCTTCAACAAGAGCAATTATTCGACCCCTCTGCACATCGGACAATCCAACGTAAGGCATTTTCAATTATGATTATAGGCTTTTTTCAAATTTTGAAATCCACAGCTTCAAATCTCAGTGATGACTGAGTACAATTTTCCGAATATGTGGTGATAATTCAACATTTCTTATCACACTATTCAGTTTTTTTACAACAAAAAACTTCATTCTTCACAAGTAATCAAAGATCCATGGTTAAAAACAATCAATAATGTGAAATACCGTGTGATTCCATATAAATTTGGTTGGGTGTACATCATGAGAAGTATTTGAATCAACATTTAACGTAGAGCACTTTAGATGAAACACTGTTGGATGAATGGAACTGCGTATGAAAGCGCTGGCGTGTGAATAAAGTCTCTAAAAGGTAGTTATTTGTTTCATTACAACGGGATCTCAACAAACTTCAGAAAAACTATCGTGTGAACTAGGCCTTATTGTTGTTCTTCATGTCGATTTATCGATAAAAACTCATCAGATAATAACTAAGTCAATGTCAAGAGAATAATAAATCAAAAGAATGTTGAAATGAGTATTTGTTGGTTATTACTGTTGCATGAAAATGAAAATAATAATTTCATGCATGGGCTCTGCTGAATAATTCATACTGGGTGTTCTTAAATGTATGTGTAGAATAGAAGAAGAGCGTTGCAGGAAATATTTATATGACTCAAATCAGCTTGGTTCTACATTATTGTTTAGATTCAATAATATGATACCATTATTTTCATCTACATTCAATAGGCGTTGTTGATTTGGATTCATAGCAACTTCATATATTATTGTTGAAAAATGTAACCATGATCCGATATTGTTTTCATGGGAGCTACTCTATTCTTGTCTATTTAGAATTAGTGATCTAACCTAATCAGAACCCCCTTACTTACTGACCATCAACTTCCGGCCATATGAGTAGACACTTTTTATTATGGGTAGATGTGAAAAAAAGGAAAATTGAGTAACTTTTTTCTATTTTCGTGTATAAAATTAATATTTTTAGACTATTTACGATCGACTCTGAGAGGCTGCAAGTATGTGTGATGCAGGGTTGTCGTACATACACGATACACCCTTCCTACCTACCAACCTAGGTAGCATATATAAATAATAGCTTTCTGCACAATATACATCATTTTAGTTTAGCTAGGTTTAGTTAGGGTCTTCTCTATAATATCAATGAAAAAACTAATAGTTATTCAAATTTGCGAGTTTATTGGTTGTTACAGAACAAAAGAGTTACATATGGTGTTAAACTTAATTAAGGAATGACTTTGGATGTTGAAGCGTGGCACTGCATGTTCTCAGCATACTTTTCATAAGATGGTACGTAACCACTGAGTACTAATCGCAAACATGATGACATATGATCGTCATTTAGTCGATTGCGATATTTTGACATAATAATCTTCATTTCAGAAAATGCAAACTAGCACAAGTAAGTTGACCCAAACATTACCGTTAGTTGAAGGGCGATCTGCCTTAGATTCGGATATTTATCTTCAGATATTAAACATCAGAAATTTGTATCAAATGCTGAGATATATATCTGATATAATCTGCACCAACCCATTTTCAACAGCACATGAGTTCATATTAAACTGACTTGCTATTTTAGTAGCTACTTCCTCCATGTTTTTACATGAAAAAGGATAACTCATAAATGATGCTATATTTGCCAAGTTACTGCAATCATAAAAACGTATTTCGAATTGTCCCAAAATATTTGATAATTCAACCTCATACGTATCATAATTCAACTGAGGAATCCTTGCTTTCAGACACGGAAAATGTTTCAGATCCTGTCTTTCCAGCTGAGCTATCATAAGCAATTTACTTTTGAATGCGTTTACTGCGCTAATCATCTCAATAATAATTTTTTCTTTACCTTGAAGCTCCAAGTTAATGGTGGTTAAGTGCATTGTGATGTCAGTCAAAAATGCCAAATCAGTCACCCATTTTCCGTTTTTCAACATCTGAGTGTCATTACCTCTTTCGTCTAGAAAAGCTGTTATTTCGGGCAATAGTTCTCGAAACCTTTCAAGGAATTTTCCGCGACTCAACCACTTGACGTCCGTTTGAAGAACTAAATCAATGTATTCAGCTGACTCCCTACCTTCCAAATGCAACTTAAGGAGACGCCGTTGCAAGCTACGTGCACGGATGGAATTCACAATTTTTGTTGCAATGCCCATAATTTTCCCCGTGTTCAAACTTTTGAACACAAAACTTGTTGATGTATAATGCAATGGAATGAAAAAAATTAAGGGAAATCATCATTAGAGCTCGACACAATGCCACAAAACCGTGTTTGTTTCCAGTCATTGCTGGTGCTCCAACATTATTAATGCACACTAATTCATATATTGGTAGCTTGTAGTTTTTTACAAAATTGAGGAAAACATCATATATATCTTCGCCACGAGCCTTCCCCTTCAGAAGAATAATTGTTAAAAATACTTCCTTAGCCAACATGTCATTGAATACCATCCGAATAAAAATACACAGCTGGACAGTGTCTGTCATATCGGTGGAATCGTCGATTTGTAAAGAAAAGTATGTACATTTCATTATATCATGTTTTAGTTTATCTGCCATGTCCTGACTCATGACTTCAATACGCCTTGTGACAGTCGGAAGAGATAACTGAAGTTCTCTAATAGCAGACATGATATTTGTTTTATTTTTAAAATCTCCAAATAAAGTCTCACCCGCTTTAAGAAATGCTCCCTTCACAACCGATCCATCTTCGAATGGTTCCTTGTGTTTCGTCAATATATGAGATATTTTAAATGACGCGATCGTAGCAGCTTTTGATTGTTTACCTGGTCTTGTGAACATGGTTTGTTCTGTAGCGGAAAATCCTTTTCATAGTTTTTATGAACCGTTTTATGATGCCTCTCTAAGTTACAACGCTTAGGTATTGCAACTGACGCATGACAAATAAGATAAATGCACTTATCCTTCACTACACAAAAGATAAATTCTTCTCTCCAATCGTTATCAAAATGATACGTTTTAGATTTCTTCGCTTCACTCATTTTGTTCTATTTAATAATGAACTTTGTATCGACGTAGTATTGCCTTCAAGTTACAATTCAGGATGACTCCAATTCCAGCGGGTGCAACATTTATATCGTCGTGAACGAAAGTCTCGAATGTTTCCGTCAAACGCGCCGCCTGAAATTTCAAGAAAAGCGGCAAGAATAAAAAACGCGGCTTTTCTTTGACAAGTACCACGCGTTCCTTTGATAAAGCCGCTTTTTGCCGCAAGTAGAATGTTATCTTAATACGTAATAAATTTTTGTAGTTTAGTCACCTACTTATTAAAAAATGTTTCCTTCTAGAGATCTACTCAAAAATCACTCGCGATCGACCGTTTGAGCACCCCTGGTCTATAGGTTAGTTTCCCTCGCGATTTGCAATTCTACTAAGTAGAATACACGAAGAGCTGCAGTTTCTAAAGAAAAATTCTTCCTCCCAATCTCTATTTAATAAATGATACGTTTGAGAATATTCGGTGCACTCATTTTGTACTATTTAATAATAAACTTTGTATCGACGTAGTACTGCCTTCAAATTACAATTCAGAATGACTCTAATTCAGGCAGGCGCTACATTTATATAGGCTTTAACGAAAGTCTCAAATATACCCGTTAAACACGTCGTCCGAAATTTCTAGAAAAGCGGCAAGAATGAAAAACGCGTATTTTCTTTGACAAGTACCGCGCGCTTTTTCGATAATGCCGCCTTTAGCCGCTAGCAGAGTGTTAGTTCATTACGTAATACATTTTTGTAGTTTAGTTACCTATTCATTAAATATTTATTCTTCTCGAGATCTACTCAAACAGCACTCGCGATCGACCGTTTGAGCACCCCTGCCTTACTATTTTCTGTAAAAAAATCAGTTTCAAATCATTGTTTCACTCTACTGAACTCCTAAATTGAAAATTGAATTCCACTAATCTGAGCGATTCACTAATCTTGTTTGAATAACAGAACTGAAATGACCTCTTCTTCCAGAAACAAGACCAATTTAAATCATTAATTTTTGTTCGGTTTTCGATACCTCTGAACCATTCTATAGCAAAAAAAGTAATAATTTGCATTTTGTTACTTATTCACTCTGTTTTTGGTAGATATCCTTAAGCGTTTTATTGTGAGCATGAGCTCATCAGCACAAGTCGTGTCAAAAAAAATGTAAATTGTTACCTACTCTTTGCCGCCCTTTGAATTGGTAGATCATGTTTTTGCACATATTCGCCATATAGTCGGCGCGGACCTGTAGATATGGCTTGTTAACATTTGTAGCAATTAGATTTGAAATGTTACATTGTACTCCAAATTTAAACCTAAAATGCTTTTTTTATATTCTGTTCACAAGTCCTCTGACATGTTGTTCATTTTTCGCCAATCCTGAAACCAAGAGGAAGCAACGCGCCTTTATGGTTCAATAGAGTGACTACGAATATATGACTATTTCTCTTGTGGAAGCGATTATGAAAATGAGTGACTTCCTTCAAATAAAACATGTTCACAATATGCCACCAATAAGAAGCGAGATTATAAAAATCAATGTACTATGCTATGTTGGCATCTCGGTGTAAAATTTTTGCAGCACAAACGGAAATAAGTAAATCAAGTGATCATAAAATGATGAAATGCCATGTCTTCGAAATTCACGTTTTAACAGAACTCACAATTTTGAGCTTTTATGAATATAATGCTCAATGTTAGGCCTAACATGGGCAATCATATTTTGTGGAGTGACGAGTCGAAATTTCACCATAACGTTATCGTTAAAACTTTGTCATTTTTGATTTGCAGAAAACCACTAGTGGGTCCTGGAATCTAACAATCAAACATTTTAGATATAAATTTGTGGTATGTTTTGAATAACAGACGAGTTATTGGACCTTATCATCATTTGATAAAATGAAGTTGATACATAGGTCACATTAAATTTCTGTATTTTTGTGAATCGTCTTAACATGTTTCAAATTAACCCAAATTTATTAAACTTGAGAAATTCTCAGTTATTTAAGATCTGTTAGAATATAGTAGATAAATGTACACAACAGTATTAGTTGTGCTTTTTGAAAATAAAATTTATCTTAATTGAGGCACCCTATAGTTGAACAATAATATAAAGTAGCAGGCACATTTGATCTTTTCAATTCTTCTCTATCAGTCCCCACTATTTGAGTAACGAAGTTGTGAGCAATCTCATAAAACCGTGTACGCGGTATAAATAACATTCAACACAATTCTTGCATAAAATTATTATTTCAGTCTCAGTACAAGTGAAATATTGAAAATGAACTTTATTTTGAAACAACAAATTTTATTATAAGTTTGGTGATGAATTAAATATCTCTAATTCCTTTATCCATTAAATATAGAAGTTAATTCAATTAATTTGAGAAATGATTGTGCGACAACCTGGTATAATTATCTCTCCCACATATTTGAAAGATTGCGGTTGGGTATCGTAACGTTCTCTAAGTGCTTCCATAAAAAGAACAAGTGATCGAACAAGTTGTTCCCTTAGGCCTCCGCTCTAATCTCTTCATCGTTATCAAGAAACTCTCGCGTTGAAACAACGAGATGGTGCACCTTCTATTGAATAAAAGACTGATCTCCAAAGAGATTATCATCTTTTTTAATGATCATGGGATCGATCTAGTCTTTAAGTCCGAGCTATTTAACAGAATATAAATTGCTTTTAAAAAAGAAAGATACCTCGACAAGGTGAAGTTCTGGAGGTTACATTGAAATAATTATCACATTTATTGGGAATGTGGGACTTGTATACTTTGGTATTCAATCCTCTTCTCTTGTGATAAAAATCAAAGATGCGATACGGAAAGACTTGGAAATGCAAATAGTTTTAAACATATTCCAACGAACGCTTTTTTCATTCATAAATTTTTCGACGAAATATACTACGCGAGGTGTTGACTCATATACACAGTATCAGTACACGTTACAGAATCAAATTTTCGGAAACAATTTCAGCTCCTTGTCAATGACTACTGAGAATTGATACAGGGTACGTCTTCTTGAATGAGAAGGTGACCGTTTGGTTGATTCGAATTGTGTTTTGGTTTTTTATTGAGTACATAATTCGAAAAACAGAAATATATATGTAAAAAACATCGAAAATGTACTCGAACATTCTTAAAATTCTCTACAAAATGACTGCTTCCTTAGCACTGCGCAGAGGTCAGTGATCAGTTGAATCAATTAGTAGGTAGCTCTAAACTTGGGCGAAGAATGAATGGTCTAAAAAATCTGGCAAACTTCATGTTTTTGTTTGTTTATCACTGCCCAGTAATAAACAAACAAATGGTTTACAAAAGATGATATCAACAGGTCAATCGTTATTTGGATCTGAAATGTATTGATAAAAAAAAATCGAGTAAGTTGTTAAGAGTCCCATAATCGATTAGTGGCTGAGAATTGAGAGTGAAATTTTTAGTGTCACGGTACATGAGAGAGAAGAAAGTAGAACGGATAGAGTAAAATATATTCCGACGATATGGAAAAAGAAATATATATATATATATATATATATATATATATATATATATATATATATATATATATAGATGCAACGTGATATAATGGGTTCAGAAAGGGTCGTGCATAGGACGGCAATACGCATGCGTGGTGGTGCTCTCAGTTTGAGAATACACGCTCACGGAAGAAAATGTTCGCGTAAAAAGCGTTGATGTATAAAGCCTAGTTTCAATTAGGTACGCGAGGGCAGGATGTTGCGTGCACGTGCGTGCTGCCCAGCTTTGGGATAGTAAGAAATAGTGGGAATCACTGTGGGTAATTTTGAAGAAGTTCCACTTCTATTATGTGTGGAGTGCTGCGAGCACAATTTTACTCAAAATGTTGTTTGACGTTTTTACGATATCACGTAATATCATAACAAACAAAATCGAACAGGATTATTCCGCTAACCACTTACTGGAAAACACAAAGTGAAACAAAAACGGTCCGCTTTTCGAAGTTCTGTTCACGATTAACGTCCTTCAGGAAACTATCATCTTTGGTCTGTACCGCTCCAAGCCGACAGTCATATTGTGGTTCAGCTTTCTTGGGATACGTAATGTGCTGACCATCGAGCTCATTCACATGATGTTTCATATTACGGTTGATTTGTAATCGTGTTTCCTTCCTAATTGATCAAATTTGTTATTGTGTAGTTTGTTTACATGCAAATATGATAATGACGGTTCGTAACCGATGCAATAAGGTTGCCCTACTATATTCCACTACCACGCAAGCAGAAAAGAATTTTATCCCAGAAATTTAACTGTAAATGAATTGAGTATAGAGAAACCTCTTTTACTGTTATCAGATTGCACAGCTGAAATACTTTCTCGGTTCTCTGCAAATATAATTTACTCCTCTTTAAAATTACCTGAGATTATAGCTATAACATGGGAGTATCATAGAGCTTCAGATCAAACAGATTATTATTATTATTAAAGGTTCGGATGGCCACTTAGAGTAATCTTGCTACTTGGATACTCTCTTTCTAACCCCCTTTAACATCGGCCTTACACTATCCAAAAGCTTCTCTTCAGAAGGATAACAATATTAGAATTTAGATTTAGAGGTTTTTTTAAGTGAGATACTTCAAAATGTTTGCTTCTCATATTCGACATAATCTCATATGTACAATAGGTTAGGAATCTAACCTAACCTAGACTCGATTACAATTTCTAATACTTTGCGCAAATGCCAGAGCTTATAGCCATAAGATGACAGTATCATAGAGTTGCGGATCAAACTGATTATTATTTTTTCAAAAGGTTAGGATGGCCATTTAGAGTAATCTTGCTACTTGGATACTCTCTTTCTAACTCCGTTTAACATTGGCCATCCACTATCCAAAATCTTCTCTTCAGAAGGATAACAATATTAGAGGGGGTTGAGGTTTTGCTAAGTGAGACACTTCAAAATGTTTGCTTCTCATATTCGACAAAACCCCATATGTATAAAAGGCTAGGAATCTCACCTAACTTAGACTTGATTACAATTTCTAGAACTTTGCACAAATCCAGTAGAATCGCAATGGTTCCATAATTACTTGGATCTGATTTGTTGCCCTTTTTTAAGATGGGTATAATTTTTCTTTTTTGCATCTACTCTGAGAAGACACCCTCTACAAGGCATTTGTTCATTATTACTGATACAAGATGGGATACTTCTGAGTCGATACATTTTAATATATTGAGACGACTCGGAACCGGGGTCTTTTTTTTTGTCTATTTGCTGGAAAATCCATATATTTCTTACTTTTAATCTATTTGAATTTTATGATCAATTGTGAATACTGTATTGTGTAGATCTACTTGCCAACCATTTCTGTTAGTTTATCTGAATTCAAAATTACAGTGAAAAGACGGTCATTTGCCAGAATGATCAATAATTTCATTTTAAATTCCCAATGTACTGAAATATTACGTATTTTGAAGCAGCTTAAAATCACCCAAAAGCGTAAAAAATCGCGAGGAAAGAATTCATCCCAACTTAGATAAGAAAGCCAGCGTTGACGATATCACCGATAGTTATTAAACACACAACACTAACACACCATAAACAGACAAGCTATTGCTAGTGCAATAGCGACAGGGAAACGAGTTTTTTTCCACAGTTTTTTTCACTCGTTTACTGAATCATACTCAAGATAGTATGGTTCACCTGTTGTATTTCCTGTGCTCACACTTTAGGGGCAATCGTAGGAGGCATGATGCGAGTTTAGATGCCTGGTTAAGGAACGGACATGGTCTGTTATTTCTGCTGGTATTCTATTTCTTCGCTTGTTTTTTACGATTGTGTTTTTTCTGACACACACCAAAATTATAGCTATAAGCATTTATTGTAAATACAATTATTCGAATTTTTGTAAATCCTCTCTTTCAGAAGATATATATATATATATATATATATATATATATATATATATATATATATATATATATATATATATATATATATATATATTAAACACCCTTCCGTATTCAAGATCGCAGACACCACCTGATATTTTCTAAAACAGCAATTACCACGTCGCGATGAAGAAACGCTTTTCTAAATGACTTATGTAATAGGTACTTGAGTACCAAGGGCAGAGAAAGTACAGGGGTAAGCATTTCTGAGAGCCACGATCGCGACGTTAAGGGGCAGTTATTTTTTTTCTTCATATATGAAGTTATTCTGTTATTCATTTTCAAAGATCAGCGAATTCGCTCATTCACGTGAATCAGAATTGAAATTGAAGTTCCTTAATCATACGTAACGTGAGCCCATGAAGATGTATGACGCAGATTGTTCCTCTCCGAGAAGCCCTATAGGGGAAGAAGAAATACATACCCGTTGTGTCCCAATGGAGATTACTTCTACTATTGAATTTATCTTCAATATTTCTGTTTACTTATAATTTTCACGAATTTTCTCGAAATATATGCTTCGTAATTTCTGAATGCATTGAGGGCGAGTGAGTTCCACGTTCCAAATTATTTGTGCACATTTTTAATCGGCAAATGATCTATTTTAACTGCACTTAGCTTATTCAATATTCATTTTGAACATTCATTTTCATGTACTGACTTATAACATTTGTTTACCTAACTTGCAACATATTTGAAACGCAATTAAACGATTGTATACTGATTCCAATAACTTGGTAACTATTTGAATTTGAAATGGATGAAGTTTAATATTGATTTGGAACTTTACTTTTATAACTCAGAAAATTGATCTAAGTGAAAGGTTACCAAACTATTTTGTCAACCCAAATCTTTGCTTCTATAAATTGGCCAATTAACCATGTAAGATATCATAATCCATCTATTCAGTATTTATATTTATCTAATTTTATAACTTTGAATTTGAATAGGTTACTAAAATACACAACACAATCAAAAGAAAGGAGTCCTATTTCATAAAAAGTTCAGGTACTAGGCGATCACATGACTTTCATTTGACCGATCTCATTCGGTCTCAGGTGTAAATAATGTGGCGAAGAAATTAGATAATTCAGATATTGCAATTTACATAAAGGTGATGTTTTTTGCATCGTCTTTTATAGACCGCGGTATGGGTTAGCTCTGTCTTTGCCCTTCAGAGAATAATTTCAAAACTCACGAAATGAAATACGCGAAATTTGAAGTGATGGAAACCTCCATGTCCATAAAATCTTTGAGCAGAAGCTCATATAAATTCCGTCTCTCTTTGTGTTTTATAGCAGTTTCAATTAAATCTTCGTTTTCAATAACGACCAAGATGAACATCATCAGACGTGTCTCTTTTCAGACTACTTATTGGGAAGATTAATATTTTATACCTGATCAATAATTTCGAACTAAATTGTCATAGATGTTGTGCCTTCCAAAGTTGAATCGATACTGAAATTATCTCTAAGCATATGCTCCTATAGTCGCCATATCCTTATAATGACTTCGAATTTAGAAAATTAGGTTTCATGGTAATTTATGCATGTATAACAATCAATTTATGCAAAAAACGATTTTTTGTACACATTACGGGAGGGACCCCTTTAAAAGACCTGTCTGAGTTAAGATATCTCCAAACTTTTTAGTGTTGGAACATATTCGCATATAAAACCAGGCTCAAAACCTTCCTCCGCTATAAGTTAACACTTGTACACATTTTTATTCCTTCGGTGTTATCGTTTAGATTAAACGCTAGAATATAGTACGGACATTAAAACCATTTTATTCCCGGAGATTTCAATTTTTATTTATATTATATTTATGTAAAGTAACAGAAATGCACTATTTTGAAGTTAATGATTTGTCATTCTCAGATCTTTCAAATCCTAAGGTTACAATATATTCATTGAAATTTTTATTCCATGTTCTCGGAGCCTCTTTAAGGCCACATAATGCCTTCTTCAGCTTGCATACTCGACGTTCTCCATTCTCAAACCCATTTGGCGTATCGCCCATCATAGTCAAGTCCTTCAACATGTCTACAAGCCCTTATAACAAGCTTTGCTTTGCCTATATTTTGAATCATTTTTATTGTGGAAGTTCATCTTATGATCAGGAATCTTTTTCCGTGAGTTAATTTCATCAATGTCAGCATCTCTCTATATATCTCGTCATAGTTGCTCCGAACAGCTTCAGCTAAGCTTTTAGCTTGTACAGCTAATACAGCCTAATCTTCAAAATATAGAGAACACCTCTTTTGTCGTTCACCCATACGTTGGTCTTTTTCTGAATCCGGCTTCATAGTCAGATCATCTATAAAATCAAAATCCATAATTTCATCATCAGGAACTTCTATATATATTTCATTTATTTCCATTCCCAGTTAGGGCTTAAGTTTCCGCTGAATTGGAATCTGGTTTCATCAAATATCACATTTCTGCCAAACATAGCTTTCCTACATTTAGGATCACAGGATTTATAACCATTTGGGCACCAACCTATAGAAAGCATTTCATAGACCTTAATTCAAATGTCTTTCAATAGTTCCTTCGAAAAACGTGAATAAGCTTACTGCCAAAGACATTGTTTCACTAATATTGGGGAGTGCATTAAACCATAACGATGCTGGAATGTCTCCATTGGGTGCTCAGATGGGATTTTTGTTTGTTATATAGACGGTTGTCATTACAGTTTCAGATACCAAAGATGGCAATATAATAGCATGCATCTTGCCTGTCCAGAATTGTTATATTCACTCTCTCCGCAGCGCCTTTCTGTTGTGAGTATACCTTATGGCGAAATCAAATTGAATTCCCTTGGACTCAAAATACTGTCGAATCTCTTTGGATATGTATTCCCTACCATTATGGCAACTCATTCGACTTATTTTCAATTCAGACTTGTGCTGCCAATAAAGCTTTGAAAATTTAATCGAAAGCTACTTCAAGACCTGAAGCAAAGATAAGAAGATACAACCTTCAGGAAAACATCTCTATTTTTGCAAAAGATAGGAAGATACAAAGTTCAAAAAAACATCTTTGTGAAAGTTTCGAATTGAAGCTACTCGATTAATTGCTTCATGCAAGTTATTATTATTCAAAGAGATTCGACAGTATTTTGAGCCAAAATTCAAGATCTGAACATGAGAAGCTTTGCTTCTTCTTTTTACTGTGCCTTATCCTCACTGGACGTTGGCGATCATTTTGGCCCATAATACTCTATTGACTGCAGCTCGAAGTAATTCCTGAAAGGTTTTCCGGTTCATTGCCTAAGATTGGCCAGCCATGAGAATCGTCGTCTTTCAGGTCCCCTCTTGACGTCCATCTTATCTCACATGACCAGATAGTGGATTTCATATCTATCATTCTGCATTATATGTCAAAAGTATGCGAGTTTTATCCTTTAATAGTTCCCATAACCTCCCTTTCTTTGTTCATGCGTTCGAGAACTATTTCATTCGTCACATGGTGTACCCAAGATATTCTCAACATGCGACAGTAGCACCACATTTCGAAGGCCTGTATCCTCTTACATAGTAAGTAGCATCAGTCAACGTCCAAGACTCCACACCATACAGAGCTATAGAGAACACATAGCACCTCAATAGACGAGTTCTTATTTGTAAATTCAACTTGAGATAACATAAAACAGCTCTCATGTTGTTGAAGTAGGTTCTGGCTTTCTCAATACGTATGTTGATCTCTCTAATCTGTTCCCAGTATTTATTCAGATGCGCTCCCAGATATTTTATGGTTGTAACTGTTTCAATGGGAGAACCTCCGGCATAAAATTGTATGTGAGGTTGGTTATGTTTGCTTATTATCATAACTTTTGTTTTGTTTGTATTAAGCCGCATGTTGTGTTTTTCGCAAACTTGTACCACGATTTCAATGAGCATTTGCAGCCAGTCACTTGTGCTTGCCAAAAGAACCTTATAGTCC
Organism: Cryptolaemus montrouzieri; assembly: GCA_013387265.2. Taxonomy (NCBI): domain Eukaryota; kingdom Metazoa; phylum Arthropoda; class Insecta; order Coleoptera; family Coccinellidae; genus Cryptolaemus; species Cryptolaemus montrouzieri. The sequence goes on from JABFTP020000062.1 coordinate 46,883,466, forward strand.
GCGTATATCAGATTGTTGATCAGAGCACCATACAAGGAAATGCCGTCCCCAATATCGTCAAGAGCTTCCCGAAACAGTTCCTCAGAATAAACATTGAAAAGCAGCGGGGACAACACACATCCCTGTCTGACACCCCGACGAATCTGGAATCTCTGCGATATCTTCCTCCACTCGAACAAACGCCTCCTGCTTCCAATAAAGGTTAGAAATAATATGAAGATCCCTATCGTCTATTCGATACTCCTGCAATATTTTTATTACCCTCTGATGCTTTACCCTGTCGAATGCTTTTTCGAAGTCAATAAAGCAGGCATATACATCGCAATTAAGATCACGATTTCATTGAATTAAAACATTCAAACTGAACAATACCTCTTTAGTACCTAGATCATTCCTGAAGCCAAACTGCGTATCACTAATGTATTGTTGTAGTTTTGGGAAAATTCGTCCATGTATTATTTTAAGGAATACTTTCAGAACATGACTCAAGAGATTGATAGATGATTTCTTTAGTATAGGAATAAATGATATAATCAGCCTATCGTCAGGAATATCTCCTGTATCGTAGACATAGTTGAAAAAGTCAGTGAAAATGTCCAAATGATCTTCCTTAATTAGTTTGAGCAAATCTCCACAAATTCCGTCTGGGCCAGTAGCCTCGTTCCTTTTAAATTACTATTAGCTTTTACTTGATGAAAATCCATATGTAAATAAAAAATTTAGAATTTTCAGGATTTCTACTGAAATATGAATAATCGTGAGGAATAAGAATAATTTATTTCGTACTTTTGACCCATAAGGATGTACATGTCATTTGAAATAAATACTTGGTACAGTTTGCTTACAAAATAAAAATATCGAAATACAAGTAAAAAACATCAATATCATTGCACAAGTGATAAAAAATACAATAACTTACCCATACTTCACAATTCTTCGAAGGAGTAGAGTGCTCTTCCAATAAAAAAATTTTTTATGGTCGTCCTGAACCTTTCGTATTTTCTTATTGACTTTAGTTCACCTGGCAATATATTGTAAAAGTACATTGCAGAGAAGTGTGGCGATTTTCTGTACATTGTGGTTTTATGCATAGGGACTCAGAGGACAATTCCGTGTCCCATAGTTATGGAAATGATTTAATTTCTGCAGTTCATTGACCTCTTTTTTGTGAAAGATACAGCCTCGAGAACAAATACAGAAGGAAAGGAAAGGTCAAAATTTGCTACTTGACAACATTACGGCATGATTCTAATGGAGCCAGGTCAAACATTAAACGAAGAATTCTCTTCTGTAATATGAAAACTCTGGTCCAATGAACAGAATTGCCCCAATCAAAACATTATAATCGAAATAGCTATGAACTATAGAGTAGTAAACACTTTTTAGCCCATCACGATCAACACTCGACTTCAGTTGTAGAAGTGCAAAAAATCCTTTGTTCAATTGTTTATATACAAAGTGGATATGTTCATCCCAAGACAGATGAGAATCGACGTTAACACCAAGATATTTGGTCACAGTAGCAAATTGAAACCCAATGGAAGGCAGAGGCTTTCTGTTTGTTTTATCATTATTAATTACTAGCCTATTTCTATTGCACCAGTCAGTCATCTCCTCTATAACTCCATGCAGCGCAACCTGAACCTTCTTAGGAGTCCGTCCCGAAACCACAACAGCTGTATCATCAGCTTGGTGATGAAGTTGGACAAATCATTGATGAACAACATGAATAAAAGTGGTCCCAGGACAGGCCCCTGAGGGACTCCAAAACTCACGTCCTTGGTTGCCGAACATGAATTTGATACCTTGACAACCATTTTTCCATTTTCAAGATAGGATTCAATCCATCGTAAGCACGCAGCTCTAATGCCCATATGATAATACTTGTTTAGAGCAACTTTCTTCAACATCAAGTCAAATGCACGACAGATATCGAAAATACACAGCCAACATATTTATCACCATCTAGTTCCTTATAGATGATATTGAAATGATCGTAAGATGCCGTTTCAGCAGATCTACCTTTTCTGAACCCATGTTGGGCATCCGATATTATTTGGAATTGATTCAGAAACCCCATAACTTGGTCGTACATCAAAGATTCAATAACCTTGGGAATCACACTCAAAATAGAAATCTGTCTGAAGTTAGAAATGCAAGTCTGATCACCCTTCTTCGGTACCGGCACAATAATTGCCTTTTTGAGTACCTGGGGAAAGACTCCCTCCTTAAACGATCCATTAATCAATCTAGCAAGTGGGGAGCTCACTATGGATGATGAACGTTTGACTAATATGGAACTCAGATCAGAGGAACCACAACTTTTTGTCGTTTTTAATTTAGCAATGACGTCGAAATCCATTGCCTGAGCAACTGAATGTACGAATATGGTTTCACATTTAAGTCCCTGACACGTATGGGGCAAGATAAAATTCATGCCTAAGTGATTAAACAGAAAAGCATCTCCCGTATTAGAGAAATGTTTTACAAATGCATCAGCAACTTTTTCCCGGTCAGTCACCATATAACCGTTCAACACAAGCTTCAGATCCCGAGACCCTATATTCCTATTTAGCTGCTGCTTTACAATTTTCCAAATTTCATTACACTTATTGGAAGAACAATTAATCCTGCCGAAGAAGTGTCGTTGTTAGGCTAGAAGTATAGATTTTTTGTGTTGGTTTTTTCTTGATGAATATTCTGCCTTTAATTCAGGGTACGCAGTTAACAGCCAATTTATATTACGCAGCTCTTTCACGGACAATTCGGGATAGATTCACTATCCCGAAGCTTTATCGGACGATTGCGTTGCAACAATGATGGTAAGTTATTTATATGCCAACATGATATATAAAAGAAATATTCAAATACAATAATAAATTATCTTCAGGAAAATTCATGAAGTCTATTTTAAAGATTGCTGCTTGAAGAGATTCAATAGGATTTGAATCTTTTTGTTCATTGATAATATTTCCTGTTAGTGTTAGTGTTTGTTAATCTCTAAAATTTCCATAAAATCTATTCTTAAATCTCTCTCATTTGTGTGTAAGATCTCGAAAGGGTAGAAAAAGTGATGACATTCTAAGAGATGGTTTGCGTAACTTGAATCCGATTTCATTTGAAATCCATCGTTTGTGTTGTTAACCCAGTATTGAAATTTCTATGGGTCCTACCAATGTAAAATTTATTGAAGTTGCTGCAGTGCAAGTTGTAAACTGGAATTTATTATTTCAAACAAACTCACCACGGAAATAGAAAAACAGCGCATTCAGTTATAACAATACATAACTTATAATGTCATCCTCATCGACATGAAATTTCAGCGTTTGATAGTTATAGATGACTACATAGATACCTTTATCTCTAGAAAATTTCAATAAAGAATTTAATATAATTAAACAAATAGCTTTCGTTAATGGTTACAAACCTGCATTAAGAAATAATATTTTGAAGGAAAAACAGACTAAAGCAGTTCTGAATGAGATTTATCCTACAGTAAAATAAAAACAAAAATTTTAAATGTTAACTTACTTTGGTAGTATAAGCGAGAAAATCAAGACTGCTATGAATTGAAATGATTTCAATATAGCTTTCTGAATCACTAATAATTTGAGTAAACACATGAGAAACAATGAAATGAAAAAAGTTCGACGAAATAATAAATCCGGTTTTCATGTAATTTTTAAAGTTAATTATGAATAATTAATTTTAAGTAAATAAATGTTATATTGATAGGACCCATAGAAATTTTAATTCTAGAATATCAGAACTCAAACGAAGTTTCTTAAATCAGAAATCGGATTTAAATTACGCAAACAAAATTTTAGAATGTAATCACTATTTCAACCCAAAATTCGAGATCTTAAACACAGATAATAGTTATTAAAAATAGCTCTTTGGGAAATTTTAGAGATTAACACACATAGGAAATATTATCAATGAACAGATTGATTTGAATGCGTTACCCATAATGAATCTCTTCAAGGCGGAAAATTTACATTTATTATATTTATGGATTTTCCTAAAGGTTAAGTTAGTATTTAGTTATTTCCTTTGTATTTCCAGTTCACCTATAAATAAATTACCACTATTGTTGCACCTCAATCGCCTGATGAAGCTACTACATTTTATATTTTAGTAAAAATCCAAAATTTTAAATTGTATTATTCCATAATTCAAGAACTTCATTTGAAGCTATATTAAGTGTAGCAGTTTTCTTCAGAAGAAGTTCATAAAATCCACTGAAGTTATTATTTGTTATAGTTACCAGTTAGTTATTTTTCAGAATTACTATCTTCAAAAATTATGCAAAAATCATTCTGTAATAAACAAGAGGATTTAAACTAGTCAACATTATTACATTGCTCAATACTGAAACAATCTGGACTATCTCTATGGAAATGTGAAAATATATAGAGTGACGTTACATCACCGACTAGAACAAAACTACAAAAAAAGTCGAGTCGATCAGGAAGCATATCTGTACCATCGTCGTCTAGAAGCCACTCACGGCATTTTGACCATGTAGCTTCGTTGCGAAAATTGTGAAATCATAAATAAACTCACCTTCGAAAAATATTCTCAATGGCAGTACCGGATGAAATGTACATACCTGAAAAAAAGAAAAACAAACTGAATACTTTCTGAGAATATAAACAATTCACAAATATCTACAAATATTTTTGTCTTTATCGAAACAAACAAAAACTAATGAATGCACAATATAAACTGCTCTAAAAGAGTGAGCGATATGATGACCAAACTGAGAGTATAAATGGAGTGATATTTTTTACCTTAAGCATTATTGAAATGTGAGAAAAAATGCAGATACGAATTTTCACTGATCTTTAACTGAAAAAAGATAAGTCGAGAAGAGAATAATATCATACCATCCTTTTCTCAAAGTTCCTAGCGGTATTTTCGATCCCTGGTTGATTAATTGCGGATGAAGTTAGAAGTATGAATTTGTACTAAGCAAGAAGGACATACAATAGTTTAAGAACTTCAGTTTTCAATTTTCCTACTGATATAGCTTCATTCTGTTGTTTCTCATCACAAATCTAAGTCAATTTATTCATTATTACACATATATTTTATGTAGAAGTATAATACATACTCATTCTCTTTGCATCAGAATGAGTGTTTGAATGATTAATAATTATCAATATTTATTTTAAAATAATACAAGGCGCTCATACTACTGCTTCCTTATCACTGCATACATTTGGAATGAACAACGCTTGAAGATGTAGAGGGGACCATATAGACACAACCAAATTTATATGGAATCACTCGGTATTTCACATTATTGATTGTTTTTATCCACGGATCTTTTACTACTTGCGAAGATACTATGATAAGAAATGTTGAATTATCACCACACGTTCGGAATATTGTACTCAGTCACTGAGAATTGAAACTGTGAATTTCAAAATTCAGAAAAGCCTTCAATCATAATTGAAAAAGTCTTACGTTGGATTGTCCAATGTGCAGAGGGGTCGAATAATTGCTCTCGTTGAAGAAGGGGTGACATAGAGGGATATAACTGCCACAATGGGAATAATACATGGGGTGATTTCAGAAACCTTCGCCCGATATGTGGAGCTACAATCTCTACAAAATAGGCCTAGAAGAAGTGGTAGGTAGGTCACTTCTGAAGAACAAGACCGCTTTTTATGCCAAATTTCAAAAAGAGACCCTAGTGCGTCGTACTCCATACTGCAAAGGCAATTTTTGGAAGCAACAGGCATCAGTGTATCAGTCGAAACGATACGTCAAAGACTTCGTTCGAGGAGTTTATACAGAAGAAGGCCCTTAAAAGTTCCAGAGCTAACCAGAAAACAAAAAATTAACAGACTTAATTGGCGTATCGAGCACCAAAATTGGAATATTGAGAATTGCCGAAATGTTCTTTTTTCGGATGAGACCTGAATTGGTGTTCGATCAGATGACCGCCGGATTCGGGTTTTGAGGGATCGTGGAAGACAAGCTAGATTTCGAGCAGCAAGACAAATTCCAAAATACCAAGGGAGCAGTGTGATGTTTTAGGGTGGAATTATGCTGGGAGGAAAAAACAGATTTAATTCCATTTCCTGCGTGTGTACCGGCTGGAAATTACGTGCACCTAGTGCTGGAGCCTATGGTGAGACTATGGCGAGGTGAGAATTTCACTTTTATGCAAGATAATGCACCTCCGCATGCCAGAAACCTCGCGCGACATTAGCTTGAAACTGAGGGAATCGCTATTTTGGACTGGCCAGCCTGTTCTTCAGACCTAAATCCTAGTGAACATTAATGGGATAATCTCAAAAGGAAAATTAGATCGGGCCAGGATAATTCAAGAACTCCTCAATAGCTCATCATGGCAAGAGGAGGTAAAACAAGCTACTGAGGTTGAGAAAAAACACCTACTCCGTGAGAAAACAATTTTAAATTTTTTTACAACATGCGGAAAGAATCTCTCATTTTCTGTCATTTGTTTCTTTCTCAAAATAAACCTTAATTTATTCCTTTTTTCAATTGAAATATCTCAAAAGGATCAATTTCAACAATCCTTCGAAATTTCCAAAATCTTTGAGGTAATATTCAAAACATCGGGTGATTCCCTATAAATTTGGATGTGTGTATAAGAAGAGACAACAGTACAAAATTCGCACTCAACTCGAAGTTGGTAGGATTGTCCAAATCACCATCACTAATGCATAGCATAGATTGAAGAGCACTGACTTTATACTTGCACTGGCAATCAGTTAATTCAGTCCACCCACGAACACTACCGACGAGAGCAGTCAAACCTGTTTTTGAACACATTGACCGAGGTCGCGCACACAACATCGTCCGTGAGGGAATTCCATTTTTGGAAGACCTTGTTACTCAAAAAATACTCTCTCCCTGTAGTTTAGAAGTTTTCGCGATATAGTTTACATGGGTGACCACGCAGGTTATTAGTGTTTAACGAGAACAGGCCAAAGAGATCGCATTCGGAAAATCCGTGCAACGCGCGGTACGTCACCATAAGGCCACCTCGTTCGCGGCGATCAACGAACTTCTCCAAACCGAACAGATGGAGTCTATCCTCGTAGGAAGGTCTAACAGAACCAAAAGGAATTCTAGTGAATCGGCGCTGGACGGATTCTAAGAAGTGCTTGTCTCCTGCCAGGGTTGGAAACCAAACAGGGCCCGCATGCTCGGAAATAGTCCGTACATAAGAGGTGTATAAAAATTTACATGTAGTTATGGAGCACTTAGGAAAAGCTTTCAATATCATATAAGACGCACTATTAACACTCGACACAATCCTTCGCACATAAGCAGACCAGGACAGATCATCGGAAATGGTGACTCCAAGATCACTGTGGACCTTCGTGGACTCTAAACTCACACCACCGATACGATAGGTATGACGCGGGTTATTTTTACCCAAATGTTATACCTTACATTTGTTGATATTCAGTGAAAGAAGCCAAATACGCGTCCACTCCAGGATACCGTCGAGGTCAGCTTGTAACTGATTCGGAGTAGTGGAGGCGTCCGCGAAGATCTTAAGGTCATCAGCATATGATGAAAAAGAAGAGAAAATCACCGAAGGAAAGTCCGACACGTATACCAGGAACAGGACGGGTGCCAACACTGAGTTCTGAGGAACACCGTTCAATATCGCCCAAGAGCGAGTGACCATAAAACATCGATTACTCAAGAATGCTGATATCCAACGAAGGAGGTCCCCTCTGATGCCAAAATACTCTAATTTATGGAGCAATCGACGGTGAGGAACACGTTCGAACGCCCGAGCGAAATCAAGGTAAATGATATCGAGAGATATGTTAGACTCGATGGATCTTGTTCACTTATCGAGGCAACTGAGGAACGGGAATCAGAAGATGACAGATTTACCAGGGAGGAAACCGTGCTATTCATCTGGTATGATTTTGTTGGTGTTGAGGAAACAAACAAACAATTTTTTCTGCAATCTTTGAGATAATTGGTAGAAGTCTAATCGGTCGATAATTGGAGGCCGAGAGGCCATAACCTCTGAAGGCCAGATAACTTAATAACTAATAATAACTGATATATATATATATATATATATATATATATATATATATATATATATATATATATTTTTTATATTCTTTTGTAACTATGAACGGTTGGATCGGCATTGTGGATGACTGCTTGTTTGGACCAATATTCCTACTTCGCAGGGAACACACGATTTCACAATTTTGTGGATGATGTACCTTCAGCAATAAGGCAAATGATATGGTTTATGTACGATGGCGCTACTGCCTATTTTTTATCAACTTGCTCGTGACTTCCTAACTCAAGATATGGAAATCGCTGGATTGGTCGAGGTGGATCTCAATTATGGCCTGCACGGTTCCCAGACTCAAGCCCCTCGATTCCTTCCTGTGGGGTAATTTCAAGTCTTTGGTTTACACTACCCCGTGGCAAATGTTGAGGACTTAAGAAATAGAATCATCGCTGGGTGCAACTCGATAAGAACAGATCCTGGTGTTTTGGAAAAAGTTCGCCAATCAATGAGGAGGAGATTGGAATCTTGTTTACGAGCTGGAGGAGGTCAAACACAAGTTATTCGATAATAAAAAGAAATACATTACCATGGTTCTTTCAATAGAAGGACTTCTTTATTAGAGGTAAGAACCAATCATTGACAGAGCTCTGTCCACTTCTCAGGGAGGTTTTCGAAAAAACTGGAATTGTTCTGATCAGGTTTTAGATTTATCCACTTTCATTGAGACAGGATTTCAGGGTAAACTTATAATAATATTTGTAGATCTCTCTTCGGCATATGACTCAGTTTGAAAAGAGAGGATTTACAAAAAATATATATATATATATATATATATATATATATATATATATATATATATATATATATATATATATATATATATATATATATATATATATATATATATATATATATATATATATATATATATATATATATATATATATATATATATATATTTTTTATATTCTTTTGAAAAGAGAGGATTTACAAAAATAATTGTATTTACAATAAATGCTTATATCTATAATTTTGGTGTGTGTCAGAAAAACACAATCGTAAAAACAAGCGAATGAGTAGAATACCAGCTGAAAAACAGACCATGCTCGATCCGATATATATATATATATATATATATATATATATATATATATATATATATATATATATATATATATATATCGAACCCGTCTCCTACAATGAAATATATGGACATTCTTTTCAAAATTTTGTACCCAAAAACTTGGCATCGTACAAAAAAATATCAAGAACGCTTTCCTTGAAAAATAATTATAAAATTCAAAAATATTTTTTTTTGAAAAAATTAGTAGCATCCTAGTTTCTTCTTTTGGGTTAATCTGTGTTGCGCGCCACTGGTGAGTCCCAATTATTGTTTCGTATTGAAAATTGTGCGTCTTTGAAAGTAAAAAAAGTAAAATTCAAATTTAACTGCATCTTTCGATTAAACTTTTAACACCTTGTAAATCGGAATGAAGTATTTGCGGACATATGTTTATATGAACTTTTTTCATCAAATGATTTCGGAAATCAGCTCCTTAAATATTGTTGTGTATTTTTGACACCCCGTATATACATTAATTGAAATGTTCAAAAACTGCAAATTATTCACTATTAACTGTTTGAATATTTCAACCTGTTCGAATTTTGTCTGATAAAAATAAAGTTATTAAGGGGGTTACGTATTGGAATTTAGATATTGATTCGAGGTGGGATGGGAAAATCAGCGGAGCTATATAGGTTTTTTAGAATTTCATAAAAAACCACCTTAGAATCACATTATGCTGTCAACTCTATGTAAGGAATTTCATGAGTTTGAAGAACACGGAACTGCCAGGAATTTACTTAGAAGCGGTTGACGCTCTAGATAAAATCAACTAACTTGATCTCCCATTAATTATTCCTGAGAATCCGCATGAAACTGTTCTGTTAGCTAGAGGGAACGTAAATCTATACGTCGGTTTTTAGCACATATATGAGTTAAAAGCTCATCCAGCTATAAATAGAGTTAACAGACACAATTTAGTATATGGTACCACGAAAAATGCAAATAAATATTGGAGGAACACTCAACAAAGTGTGAACCAATATATGAAAATCCTTCATGAAGATATTTGGCTTTGACTTTCGAAATACGAATCAGCAAATGATCTGACTGTTCCCAATATTTCTACATATAATATAAAAACATGTGATTTTGGGACTCAAAATGTACGACAATATTTACTGTTGTATATTTATAATATCTCAATTATTTGTTGATATTTCGACTACGAAAGAACATATGATTGAATCGCTCACAGTACTAAGAAATGCTTGACAACAATCGGAATGAAAATGGTACTCATAGATATTAAAGAAAATTAATAATGACAAATGTGAATATCAGATATTTCCACCCACTTCCAAAATTACTGCATGACATCTACGATTTACACTCGAAATCAATGACTCTATAGCATTATAAACTATTTCTTTCCGAATTTCGATAAGTCTGTTCGGAACCCTATTCACAGTAGCTGGCTGGTTTTGCAGAGTTCTTGATCCTCTATTGAAAATATCCCAGACATGTTGGATGGCATAGAGGTTTGGATTTCATGTAGATTACTCCACAGAAGTGATTTCTTGAGCTTGATATGAGCTTGGTAAGGTCAGGCGTTATCACGCAAAATGTGTTCGCCCATGTTTGCCGCAACTGGTACATGTTCTTTTGAAAGGTATGTAACATACCTCTGAACATTCAGGGTATTATTTACGATGACCAGATCAGTGCTGGTGTTCGAAGAAATTTCTACCAACACCATTATTGAACCTTGACCAAAATCATAGGTAGGTGAAAAGTTGCACTGGGAATATCTCTCATTTCGACGTCTGTACACTGAAGAATATCGATCGCATAAAAAAGACAAATTCCCGACTCATCAGTAAAAAACGCTCTCCCAGTCAGCTCAAACCAATTATCTCCTGACAAAATTCAATCGGGCTCTTTGATGTGCACTGTTAGACATGGGCCTCGAGCTGTAGCACGAGACGTTTTCGTATCGTTTCTATGCTAATTTGCATTCCACTGGTCTGTCGAAGATGCATTTGAAGGTGCTTAGAAGTACCAAACCGTTTCCTCAACAAGGAAATTCTAACGGTCATAGATCGCCGGTGTTGTTCGTTCGAGGTAGTCCTTGCGCAGATCTTCTTTCATGACTACCAGTGTCCCTGTTACTACGGATTATTCTGGAAACAGTTGAATGGGACACCCCAAGCCTTTGGTCTATTCTTGTTTAAGTCAACCAAGGTCATCTAACACCACTTATCAATATGTGGTGGTAAATTTCAATTCTCAATTTATTTCTTTCATTTTCCTTTTCGTGAGAGTAATGAATTTCTAAGTAGGCGATTTCGAACTCGATTCAAATCATCTGATTTCTTACTATTCAATTCGAACACCCCTAGATCTCAAACTTCATCTTAGGAGTTGAATGGATTTGAATAAATGTTTCATGAATCTATCAAGATTCATCAACTCAACAGTCAATTTTTTAACCACTCCAAAATCTCGGTCGTTGGATAGAAAATAATGACCATATACAAGAAAATAGTGACCAGCAATTTTTGCCAGTTAATCTTCACCGTATCTGCTTGTCTTTTTATTAGTATGAGCTAGTTCTTAAACTGTGCAATTTTCAGTGATTATTTTTGGCCCACATTCGTTGTCCTTGGATGGTAGTTTCTAAACTAACATAAAAAGAATGATGCTCCAACGAGTGATGCTACTTCCTTAGCAAACAATAGATTTAGTCAATAAAACTTTCATAGCCCCCTTCGTTATCGAGATACAGAGTGATTTTCGAAATTTCCTATTTGAAGTACCCACTTGGAATCCAGTGGCTTGACCGAAATTCTTAAGGTGCTCAGTTTTTCAGTCATAGTCAAATCTATATATATATATATATATATATATATATATATATATATATATATATATATATATATATATATATATATATATATATATATATATATATATATATATATATATATATATATATATATATATGAGACAAATATTTTCCACGATAAACTTCATGAGGAGTCTACATATGTAAACTTTAAACATGAAGAATTATTAAAAAATCCCTATATCAATGAATAATCCTTCCTGACAAGAGCTAGTTCCCAAATCTGCCTACCATGCACGCAGCCCCCAAGAGCCACAATAGTGCAACTAAGCAGGATGCCGAGAAACGAAGCGGCAGACTGCAGTTTCGTCCTCATTAGGAGCTCATCAGTGACCCATATCGCTTCTCAGCAACCCAACAAGCTACATCGGGGTACCGTAACGATTCCAGAAAGGACGTATCTCGTACATACTTACGAGAGACAGTGAGTCCGTTACGAGACTTCGAGAAAGATACGAACAATAACAGACAGATGTGAGAACGTTCCTCAAGGGTTGGAATTTTTTACGTTCTCACATCTGTCTGTTATTGTTCGTATCTTCCTCGAAGTCCGGTAGCGAACTCACCGTCTCGGTCCATAAAGGGCGATTCTTGTAAGTATGTACGAAATACGTCCTTTCTGGAATCGTTAGGGTACCCCGATGTTGCTTGTTAGGATGTCGAGAAGCGATATGCGTCACTGATGAGCTCCTAATAAGGACGAAACTGCAGTCTGTCGCTTCGTTTTTTCGATTTTTGGTTGTCTCTTAGAAGGGATCATAAAAATACTAAAGATCATTCAATATCGATTATTCCTAGCTTGTAATGTAATAGGCATCGATCTGTTATAGGTTTCCCTTCACCTTACATGCATCGTTTTCGAGTTATATATATTTATAATATTACCACGGTAAGCAATGAGGATAATGGTATCAACGTTTTGGCATATTTTTATGCTCATTCAAGTTCGTCAATACGTACTGCGGATAGAGATTTGGAAATGTTAAAACCATCGGTCAACAACATTCTGACGGAACACAAATGTCATTCGTATGACTGAAATGAATCCTGAAGATGCAGCAGGTAGAATAAATTTCTGCGAAATGATGTTGATTCGTATTCAAGAAGATGAAAGTTTCGTGGTAATATGATTTGAAGGCATTGTCAACCGGAAAATTGCCCATTACTGGTATGACGAGAATCCACACGTGACGTGGGATCAAAATTTTCAGCAAAAGTTCAGCTTCAATGTTTTTCGTTTATTGTATAACGACCAATTTCGTTATATTATATACGATGGACATTCAAGTGGGGCGAAATATCTGGATAATTTGCAAACGTTCGTCACCGAATTTTTGGAGTCTTTCCCCTAATAGCATATCAATCTTGCTGGTACCAGCTGCTTTGGCCCACTGCACTGGCGAAGTTTCACGTCAACTAACTAACATTTTCGAGGACAAGTGGATTCGGAGAGTGGGTCCATAGAATTGGCCAGCAAGATCTCTAGACCTGAAACTGGTGGATTTTTTTCTCTAGGACCATTTGAAAGAAATTATTTACGTTACACCAATGAACTCGAGAGGGGAGTTGGAACGTAGAGTTCATCAAGCTTTTCGCAGCCTTCATCGAAACGACACTAGAAGAGCTACCAGACACGGTGTTCTTTATCGGTTGGAAAGATGTTTGCAACAAGATGGAGGGAGATTCGAACATCTTACTTAACAGGTACTTTCGTCATCCAAAATGATTGCATCTTATAGCTATTGATGTTAGTTCTACACTTTAGAAATTCGAATTTTTTACCTGTTGCGAATATTTTGTGAAGTACATCTAACCATCTAACGATGCATTTTAGGTATGAGGAAACTTTTAATAGATAGATGCCTATTAATATTACGAGTTAAATGGTGTTTGCAAAAATAGGTAGTCTGATTTGAGAAAATGGACTTTTGTACCTTTGAATATAATACAATTTGCCACATTCTTTGGAAACACACTGTATACCCTGAAGCCTCTGAATGCATTGAATTCAGCTGAATGAGCCTCTTTACTTACGAGCTAGAAATAATCGATATTGAATGATCTTTAGTATTTTCATGACGCCTTCTAAGAGACAACCAAAAATCGCAAAATTCCGATTGAAAAATTCACATCTTCCTTTCGGTTGATGTCAGGTTAGATTATATGAGAAAGAATTGTTCAGAATTTTATTTTCTACAATAAAAAAAACAGGAACATACATTATGCCATTTGAAATTACAAAGATGGTATCAACTTCCGATATAACTGGAAATGCCGTAGCATTGAAAATATTTTCGGAACTTAGTTCGAATAATATTCAAGACAACAAAAAAAACTTTCTTCAATCGATCATTCCTTTCTTCATATACTTTTGCTGTTCCATCTCACGTGGACACCCTGTATATAGAATTTACGCTAGTCTGTATTCTCCACAAATTAAATTCTGAATAATTTATGACAACAAGTAAATCTGTCATTTTAATTATAGTTTAGTTATATTTGCTAAATATTCTTTATCGAAATGCTCACCTGTCATGAATATGTTAATCAATCCAAGTAGCGTATGGTTATAGGCTTGTATAGATATGCATGAATAGAGATGCAAATGATTATATCTGTATACAGAGTTTATGAGAAATAGACGAGTCATGTTAAGTATGATTTCGGGCTTAAATTTTAAAGGAATTAATTGAGTCATCAATTCTTCTTTCTCCAGTGAATTTAATGTTCGGATGAACTGACTAAATAAAGCTTAGGAGTTAGTTAAATTTATGTTCAGAAATTCAGAGTATCTTACTGAAGATTTTGTAGACGTATTGCATTTGACTAGGGAATGAAGATAATTTGCATAATTCAATAGAAAAAACCATAAATATACAGAGTTTTCGAGCTAAAGAGCCCATTAGAAATACACACAACCAAATTTATATGGAATCACTCGGTATTTCACATTATTGATTGTTTTTAAGCATGGATCTTTGAGTACTTGTGAAGAATCAAGTTTTTTGTTGTGAAAAAACTGGATAGTATGATAAGAAATGTTGAATTATTATCACATGCTCGGGATTTTGTAGTCAGTCGTCACTTAGATTTGAAACTGTGAATTTCAAAATTTAAAAAAGTCTATAATCATAATCGAAAATGCCTTACGTTGGATTGTCCGCTGTGCAGAGGGGTCGAAGTATTGTTCTCGTTGAAGAAGGGGAGACACAGAGTTATATAGCGGCCACAATGGGGGTATCACAGGGGGTGATTTCACCTATGCCCGATACGAAGAGCTACAATCTCTGCAAAATAGGCCTAGAAGAAGTTGTAGGAAGATCACTTCTGAAGAACAAGATCGCTTTTTGTGCCAAATTGCAAAGAGAGACCCTAGTGCGTCGCACGCTATAATCCAAAGACAATTTTTGGAAGCAACAGGAATCACTATATCAGTCGAAACGATACGTCAAAAACTTCGTTCAAGGGGTTTATACAGCAGAAGGCCCTTAAGAGTTCCAGAGCTAACCAGACAACAAAAAAATAACATCGGTATATCGAGCACCAAAATTGGAATATTGAGAATTGGCGAAATGTTCTTTTTCGGAAGAGACCAGAATTGGTGTTCAATCAGATGACTGCCGGATTCGGGATTTAAAGGGTCATGGAAACAAGCTAGACTTTGAGCAGCAAGACAAATTCCAAAATACCGAGGTGACATTTTGCTGGGATAGACTTGATTTCGTTTTCTGCGAGTGTAACGGCTGGAAATTACGTGGATCTAGTGCTGGAGCCCATAGTGAGACTCTAGCGAGGAGCCCACGGTGAGAATTTCACTTTTCTGCAAGATAATGCTTCTCCGCATACCAGTATTCCGCGCGACATCATCTTGAAATAAAGGGAATCGCTATTTGGGACTGGCCAGCTTGCTCTTCAGACCTAAATCCTATGGAACATTTATGGGATAAACTCAAAAGGAAAATTAGATAGCGCCAGGATAATCCAAGAACCCCACAACATCCCATACAAGCCGCCACAGAAGAGTGGCAAAATATCACCCTAGAGGAGGTCGAAACACTAATCCAAAGCATGTCTAGACGGATTCAGGCTTGTATCAGGGCAAGAGGAGGTAATACAAACTACTGAGGTTGAGAAAGAAACCCCTACCTAATGAGAAAACAATTTTCAATTTTTTTACTACATGCGGAAAGAGTCTCTTATGTTTTTTAGTTGTTTCTTTCTTAAAATAAATCTGAATTTTTTTCTTCTTTCGATTGAAATATCTCAAAAAGGATCAGTTCTAACAATCCTTCGAAATTTCCAAAATTGTTGAGGTAATATTCAAAATATCGGGTGATTGCATATAAATTTGGTTGTGCGGATTTCCAATAATGAAAATACTTTCTAATATTTAAGATAGATTTCGTTTCTTGTTAGTTTTTCATTTTTCAATAAATTGAATGTTTTTATTTTCCAATAAATCGGAATTGAATCGCTGTAAGTAAAACATCATTTTTCAAATACATGGATTGATTTTACTCTCTTATTTTATTTTTATCCTCGATATTCTATGTTGCCAAATTAGAATAGCATAGGTTTATATAAATTCAACATCGGCCCACTAGAAACAATCTCAATATCTCAAGTTTTCCGGAATGATGGTACTTCATTGAGACATCTTATATATTTTTGGAATGGAAATAATTCCTCGTCTTATGAATTCAATGCAGTGCATGAATTATATTATTTAAAATGCCGGTTTTTATCATAATTAAAAATCGTTGGACTGCACACCACTGAATTCCTCTCAGAAAAGTGAAAAGTTTTTCACGTGACTTTCAGAACAAACGAGATATCGATAATGGATCTCAGAACTTCCCAATAACTCGAAAACCGAAGGCCAAAATATTTTTTCGCAAATGAGTGTTTCTCGATCTTCTGTCAACATTCAACGGATAATGGAACTTAATATCATGGGATAAAATAAATCTCTTCTTAAACGTTGCACAAGAAAATCCGATCATATTAAAAATACACATTAACCTAGAAACGCATAATCTTTTCTGGAATTTCGCGCGTTATTTATCTTTCGTAATGTTACGTGAACGATCAACGATCCATTAAGTATAAGCCAATAAGTCCATTACTAGTGTGTTTTACTGAAATTAATCGCCAATTAGAGTAATTCAAGACTTTTATTAAGTCAATTTAACCAACCATTAAGTCTACTTGAAAAATAGAAACTAATAACTCAATTAATTCTCTAGATTCAACTGTAACTCGAATTCATATCTAACACAACTCTAACTCTCACAGAGATTCAACCATTCGCAATATTATACAGGATGTCCGCGCTAAAGGGACCATCAACTACAACTTTGCTACTTTTAATGGCATAATATACTTTTCATTTGTTTTAATCAAAGGACATCCTTTTTCAAGCATCTTTTTGTTAGGATTTGTCCTATCTAAAATTCACCACCATTGAGCTATGACGTTTTACATCAAAATTTTCAGAAGTATAGTGTCATCTTCTTCGCCACAAAAAATTGTCTCAGATGTGAGAAATAGTAGTATAGTAGTATAATAGTATACATTTATATATAAATAGTACATGCTTCTCTTATAAAATAGCCCATTTTCATTCTATGAATCTGCCGTTCCTTCGGAAAACTAAATCAATAGGCTGTGGAACATAGAAACAGACACAGTAGATTTAATTCTGGATTACGAGTGAATTACTTAGTTTAATCAAACTCTACAAAACGATGAAACACGGTAATAGGTAACATGAAACACTAGAAACTGAATTTAAAAAGATTGAAAAATAAAATAAATAATAAAATTAAGACACAAAAAAACAAATATATAAATGGTATGAGACTGGAAAAGATGTGAAACGGCAATGGTGATATATTAATAGCATAAGTGTAGGAAAAAACAATCCACTAATATAAAAACCTTACAATACATAATAATTCAGTGGATAACCAAAGAACTATCGTCGATGAATTGAATACATACTTTAGCACGATCGGAAAAGAAGTCGTCTCAGAAATAACAACGCATTATCAAACTACTAATGGTGACAATAATTTTGCCGAAATTCACAATGATGTTAGTATATATATGAAGTCTACTGATGGTAAAGAGAGTGAGGGTGTTTTATCAGAATTGAAGGAGAATGCTGCGCCAGGACATGATCAATTAACTGTAAGGGATATTAAAAACATGAAGGAGAGCATTGTGCCTAATTTAACAAAGTTAGTTAGTAAAGTGTTAATCTCTGGTATATTTCCCCAAGAATTTAGAGTAAGCAAGATTAATCCAATCTACAAATCCGGTAGAAAAGACCATATGTGTAATTATTGACCAATTGCTGTAATGAGCTGTTTCTCCAGAATAATCGAGATAATTCTTAAAGAAAAATTGATAGTATTTAAAGATAAATATATTAGCCTCGGTAGATTTGAATACGGTTTTATTAAAGGTAGCAATACGCTTCGTATAGTAGCTGATTTGATTAATAAAATAAGCAGAGAGCTTGATAATAAAAAAACTGTAGTCGTTATATTCATAGATTTACGGAAAGCCTTTGATGTTGTTGACATTGAAAAATTATGAAAAAAATGTTGCTCAATGGGATTTCCCGAAAAAAATTTATAAGCTATATCTACAGTGTATAACGCAATATGTTAAGCTGGGTGACAAGGTTAGTAACTCGGAAACAAGGTTCTGTGCTCGGACCTCTTTTGCTACAAGATGAACTTGCACTTTCCAGAAATGCGCATATTTCATTGCAAACTGTTAGGAATAGGCTCAGAGAAGACAATATCAGACCAAGGGTGGCTTCTACCAGCCCACGTCTCTTCAGAGAGCATCGAGTTGCAATATTTCAATTTGCAAGGAAACATGCAAATTGAGGTATTCCAGAATGGTCGAATGTTCTCTTTTCCAACGACTCAAGGTTCTGTCTAGATAATAGACGCATTCCTGTATACAGACGGCCTAGCAAACGGTATCAGCAATGCAATATCCGGCAAACCGAAAACTTCGGAGGGGGCTCAGTAATGGTGTGGGGAGGCATTTCTTTCCTGAGTTAGTCCTAGTGAATAATGGAAGAATGACAGCGGCCAGATACATCGCAGATATCCTTGAATCCCATGTTGTCCCCTTCAGCCCATTGATTGGCGAAAACTTCATTTATATGCATGATAATGCTCGGCCTAATGCAGCTAGAAAAGTTACATATTTTCTGCGAAATGCCGAAATTGATATTTTAAATGGCTAGCAAGAAGTCCCGACTCGAATCCCATAGAACATGTTTGGGACAACATGGGGTGGCAAATTCAGCAACGTAGGATGCCTTGTAGAACACTCCAACAACTAGAAAATCTTCTTCCTGAAATTTGGAATCAATGACTCAAGAGAACATCCAGAATTTGTTTGAGGATCTTCTGAGACGTATAGTGTCAGTACTTAGGGCCCGGGGAGGAAACACTCGATTTTGAATATGATTAGTAACCATTCGATGCTAGTTCATTGGTCTCTTCGCGAATGTTTGAAAATGGTAGAATTTTTTAATTTTCCATTAACTTGAAAATTGTTGATATTTTCCATCATAAACTCATCTGTTTTGAATGATATCTTCTTATTTTACACTTTTGAAAGTTACCAAGCGACTCTTGAATGACAAACAAAAAAGTTTATACAGTATTGTCGTAAAAGTAGGGTGATGCGACGATTTTTGTGGGGAGTGTATAAACAAATCAAAGGGGCACCTATGGGACCTCTATGGTTTCGATGATATATTCGTTATATGGCCCCATGGTGAATTAGAACTGAACAATTTTCTATCGTACCTGAACTCCATTCACAATACTATAGAATTCATAGTGGCACTAGAATTTAATAATACCTTACCGTTTGTATATGTGTTACTGATGAGAAAACAAGACAATACCTTCAACTAATTTAACAGTATATTGCAAACCAACACACACAAATAGATACCTAAATACAAAATTACACCACCATCCTGCATATTCAAATTCAGTCGTGAACACGTTAGTTACACGTTCAGAACACCTATGTACCAACCTAAAGAATCTAGAGACCAAGAAAAAGTTGAAAATAAAACGGTACAGCGTATCTCCCATATGTTTAAGGCACCAAAGACATAATTGGCAAACTACTCAGAAGAAACAAAATCAGAACCATATTTCGTCCAAACAAAGGATATCATTCCACTATAACAACAAGACGTTTGCAGCATTGCATGCAAGGGATGCGACGAAGTTTATATTGGACAAACAAATCGGCGCATATTCCTC
Organism: Cryptolaemus montrouzieri; assembly: GCA_013387265.2. Taxonomy (NCBI): domain Eukaryota; kingdom Metazoa; phylum Arthropoda; class Insecta; order Coleoptera; family Coccinellidae; genus Cryptolaemus; species Cryptolaemus montrouzieri. The sequence continues at coordinate 46,903,784 of JABFTP020000062.1, forward strand.
AGCATAAAAGAACATCAAAATGCCGTCAGAAATAAAACTAGTACTTCAGCGATTTATCAACATATTATTTCAACAAAACACGAAATGGACTTCGCCGCATTCAAAACGATTGCGAACATAGATAATTAACAACAGCGATTAATTAGAGAGGCAATACAAATACAGAAAACAATTTTAGCAGACGAGATGACACACTCAACTTAGCAGTTTCCTGGAAAATGATTCTCGAACATTCGATGCTAGTTGATTGGTCTCTTAGCGAATGTTTGAAGATGGTAGAATTTTTTAATTTTCCATTATCTCGAAAATTGTTGAAATTTTCCATCATAAACTAATCTCTTTTGAATGATATCTTCTTCTCATTTTATACTTCTGAAAGTTACCAAGCGACTCTTGAATGACCAATCTGAAAGTTTATATAGTATTATCGTAAAAGTAGGGTGGTGCGACAATTTTTGTGGGGAGTGTATTAATTTATTTTCACAATGAGTTATAGCACGATATATAGTGGGAAGGAGGAGGAAAGTCAATTGAATCGCCATGAGCTATATATATATATATATATATATATATATATATATATATATATATATATATATATATATATATATATATATATATATATATATATATATATATATATATATATATATATATATATATATATATATACTTTTGAAAAGAGAGGATTTACAAAATTTGAATTATTGTATTTACAATGAATGCTTTTATCTATAATTTTGTGTGTGTCAGAAAAGAAAACATAAGTGGGAGCTCAGGAAATGTAACAGGGAACTATACTATCTTGTATATGATTCAATAAACGAGTGAAAAAACCTGAGGAAATAACTCGTTTCCCTGTCGCTATTGCACTGGCAATAGCTTGTCTGTTTATGTTGTGTTAGTGTCGTGTGTACATAAAGAGTACCAAAGATTTTTCTGCTTAGCCGCTTCATTCTCTCTTGCATTCCATGATTTCCAAACGAAACGAAGAAGGGTGAAAGGAAGGGGGTTTGGGACAGGAATCTGTAACAATGGAAAAAGAAAACCAGCAGAAAAATATTTCAACAACCGTACTTCTTATATGTCTAAACAAATCTAAGAAAAGATTTTACATAGCAAGCAAGGTCATTAAAAGGACTAAGGAGATAATAAAAAAATACATATCCAGCTATATTTCCTCAAATTCCCTCTATGTTTGACCGAGAGAGCCCCGATGGCCAGGTTCAGTCTTCCAAGTGATGCCGATTATGATCTATAGATGTTTAAGAATCATGAGCTAGAAGCACCAGATAACTTGAATGCCAGTACATCAGCAAAAAAACTGAAGCAATCGGAAGATCTATATGTTATCGAAGTGAATCAATCATTTGGTGATCGCAAAATAAACTTTATTAACGTATTTCAGCTATTTCGAACATTGTCGTTCGATAGTGAAATTCACTGAAAGAGGCAAGCGCGGTTTGGGATTCAAATTAGTGGTGACATGTGAAAATTGAGGAAAACTAAGATACCGAGTTTATTGGTCAACAAAGGTTATAAAATTAACCGTAGAATTGTACTTGGATATGCGATTGCTGGGAGTTGGTTGGCACGGTATGAGAAAATTCTGTGCATTTATGGAATTTCCTCACTGTACTTTTCGCTCATTCTATGATGAAATTGTCGAAAGAATGTTTACTGCAACCAGTGTAATTGCCAAGAACAGTATGATGAGAGCTGCGAAAGAAGAAAAAACCATTTCTTTTGAAAATGGAAAGAAGGAAATCATAACATCTGGCGGTGGTTAGTGACAACACCAGTAAAAAAATCATTGATTATGTAGTGAAATCAAAATACTGTAAGTTGTGCGAATATTGGTCTCAGAAAGAAAATACAAATGAATGGGCAGAAAATCGTGAAGAAAAATGCGCTGTGAATCATTATGGATCTGCAGGAAAAATGGAAGTCGACGTAGTAGTTGAGATGTTTCGCCGTTCAGAAACTTTGTTTCATTGATTCATTTGATTATGAAAATATCATTCAAGGCCTTTAGCTACAATACTTTCGGTGATTATCACACTTTTAAAGTGGATTTTAACTAAAATTTCAGAAGTAAGATACCTAAGCCCTGATCGCCGATATAAACAGATAACTACAGATTCATATCAACATTCATGAAAAGTATCCGAAGTGTTACGCTCTAAAATTGCAAAATAGTCATTCAATTAGCATAGTTGCAGCCTATATTTCAGATCCAGATGTAAAACCTTTTAACTTTTTAAAGAAAGTAGATGGAAATGTGTCATTTCAGAATTTAGTCAATTCCTTTCAGCATGTTAATTTAATTATTATAGTGTAGCTAAAAACATTTAGCACATTAATTCACCACGAATGTCAACTTAATTCCATAGGATGAAATCAATCTTTTCCAAATGTTCCACCTGAACATCCATTAAAATTAATCATCGATGCATTCGAATTGAATAAGGTTAACTCTTTCCTGCATATTTAAATATAGCGACTTCTGGAAGTCAAACATAATTATTTAATAACGTAAGACATAAAAGAGCGACGATGACTCAATTAAAAGTAACTCATAAAGTTCATTACTAGCGGAAGTTTTCATGGGTTATGAAAGAAAACAACTCATAACTTCCACTTCTTAATAGGTTGATATATTGATATAAATATGTGAACGACATATTAATTTAATTCATTGAAATTAATAGCCAATTCATCTAAATATTCAGTTCATTCAGGAAATAAAATCTTATAACTTAATTAAATACGAATTTGAATACTACATTTAGTATTAAACGGTACTATTTCATTTTTCATAGAAATAAATACCCAATCCTAATACATACCACCTATGATATTTATGGCGAATGAAATTTCCATCAGTAAAGATATTTAATTTTGAATTGATGATTTCGATATCTAGAAGATAGGTAATTTTTTCAGGATAGATTTTATTTTCCATAACGGTGAATAGGTCGCAATGAATGACTTCGATTTGGGTTAAAAAGAACTGTCGATCCACTATGACCAAAAACATGAATATTTATTTATCCGTGAAACTGAAGTAATTTTCACTATTTGACAGGTTAAAATGTGTCATAAGCAAGAAACTAAATGGCTAGAAGTTAAGAGCTATTGTTAAATCAAGTGCCATTCCTTTTTCAGCCTTATATAACTATTTCATATAAAAACAATCCAGTTCCTGAAGAGCCAAAAAGACTCACATCTAATTACGCAGTTCATAAAATATTTACTGATGCACAAGAAAAGAATATGCTCAATTACATTGTGAAGTGTTTTGTGCACGCACCTTCACAGATATTTGAAGTCTAATTCATGAAAAGGCGATATTGAACAATATTGCGACTTCTTTTCACCGCCTTGAGGTAGGTGTGTTCTTCGACAATTTAGAGAATGGCATGTTTAGACACCTTTCCCTCCTGGTAATGGAGTTATCAACCTAGATGAAATAAACACTATGACAGTCCAGACATCTGCCGAAGTGTTAGCAGCCAAAAACCACAGACTTTCGTAGTCATCAGCGCAGAACGAGGAACGTTAACAACTCATACACAGCCACCTGTTATTATTTTTCAAGGGGTGCATATTGAAGAACACATGATTATATATACCATTGATACCATTCTTCATTTTAAAATTGAATTATTTTTTCTTAAATCCAGTCGGAAATCCAAAAAATAAAGCCACTAACTTTCAATCTGTGCATAGTTACTATTCGTGTTGTACATATCTTTTCCAGAAGAGGCAAATGTGGAAGTACCAAGATTTAGTTATGAAAATATATCATTCTACCAGAATATATAAAAACGATAGCATCATCAGCCAATGACATCAATGTACCAACGAGTAGTGTCAGAGGCTTTCTCCTCAAAAAAATCCAGTCTACAGACCTTAGTTAAGTAACACTGAATGTTATTCATTCATGGTTTTCTTTGTATGAAGTGATGAATGATCGAATAGAATACTGCTTTGAATATAAATGATAGAAATATCAGCTAATTATATAACACTTATATATACAAATCAATAAAATATGAAATAAGATTCTAAGCAGTATGAACTAAAGAGAAAGCCTATGACTAACCTAACCTACCTCATTAATTTTTTTTCGGAAAGAAACCGACGAAGAATATTACAAGATTTGATGACTGTTATCTTCTGCAATTGTTCAAATAAATTTTTCTTCAGAACTAAAATCTCAATATTTTGTGAAGATTCTTAGAAATAACACCTGTTGTAGAAATAATAATCGGTAGAATAAATATTTTTCATTTTCCAAATTTTTTAATCTCGTCGGCAATCATCGTTTATTTAGAAATTTTTTCATTGTATTCATTTTTATGTAGCAATATCAATTATATATGTTATTCGATTCTGTTTATCCGTAAGAATGATATCTGGCCTATTGTGATTTACAGCTCTATTGCATAGAATTGTTTCATCAAAATGAAGTTTATATTTGTCGTTTTCACAAATAATCTCAGGTTCATATCTGAAACATTTTTCCCCTCGGGAATGAGGTCATGTTTTATCCCCAAATTTAAATGAATAATATTAGCGACGGCATTATGTCTTTCTAAATATTCTGTTGAGGCAAGTACTGAGCAATATGATAATAACCTCATCTTGGATCGCAATCTTTAGGGTGCTTTCGTGTGATTCTCTCTGCATCCAACTTTCTCTTTTAGAATTATTGGCTTTATTGCAACGTTTCGGCAGTGTCCCTTCTGCCATTATAAACCGGTGTGAACTGACACTACAAGCAAGCGAGTACCAGATACCTAGCACAACAACTTACGAATGCGTTCTCACTGAGTTGTTTATGCGGTAACTTGTCTATTTATACGCGGTCTCAGGTTTTATGAGAATCATTTTCCAGAAAACTGCTAAGTTGAGTGTGTCATCTCGTTTGCTAAAATTGTTTGTTTTCTGTATTTCTATTGCCTCTAATTAATCGCTGTTGTTAATTATCTATGTTCGCAATCGTTTTGAATGCGGCGAAGTCGATTTTGTGTTTTCTTGAAATGATATATTGATAAATCGCTGAAGTACTAGTTTCATTTCTGACGGCATTTTGATGTTCTTTTATTCTGAGGGATATGCGCCGATTTGTTTGTCCAATATAAACTTCCTCGCATCCCTTGCATGCTATGCTGTAAACGCCTTGTTGTTATAGTGGAATGATATCCTTTGTTTCGACGAAATATGGTTCTGATTTTGTTTCTTCTAAGTAGTTTGCCAATTCTGTCTGTGGTGCCTTTAACATATAGGAGATACGCTGTACCGTTTTATTTTCAACTTTTTCTTGGTCCCTAGATCATTTGGGTTGATACATAGGTGTTCTGAACGTGTAACTAACGTGTTCACGACTGAATTTGAATATGCAGGATGGTGATGTAATTTTGTATTTAGGTATCTGTGTGTGTTGTTTTGCATTATACTGTTAAATTAGTTAATGGTATTGTTTATTTTTTCCATCAGTAACACATCTACGAAAGGTAAGGTATTATTAAATTCTAGTTCCATTGTGAATTTTATAGTATTGTGAATGGAGTTCAGATACGATAGAAAATTGTTCAGTTCTAATTCACCATGGGGCCATATAATGAATGTATCATCGAAACTATAATTTTGGTTTCTTCTGTGTTTTCTCTAAGGCTTCAGTTTCATAGTTATTCATGGAAGGTTGGCAATAACGGGTGAAAGAGGAGGTCCCATAGGTGCCCCTTTGATTTGTTTATACACTCCCAAAAAAAATTGTCTCATCACATTTACGACTATACTATATAAACTTTTATGTTTGTCATTCAAGAGTCGCTTGGTAACTTTCAGAAGAGTAAAATAAGAAGATATCATTCGAAAGAGATGAGTTTATGATGGAAAATATCAACAATTTTCAAGTTAATAAAAAATTAAAAAATTCTACCATCTTCAAACATTCGCGAAGAGACCAATCAACTAACATCGAATGGTTACTAACCATTCTCGAAATCGACTATTCTCTCCCCGGGCCCTAATTACTACCAGTATACGTCTCGGAAGCCCCTCAAACAAATTTTGGATGTACTCTTGAGTTACTGAGTTCCAAATTTCAGGAAGCATATTTTCTAGTTGTTGAAGTGTTCTACAAGGCATCCTACGTTGCTGAATTTGCCACCCCATGTTCTATAGGATTCAAGTCGGGACTTCTGGCTGGCCATCTTAAAATATCAATTTTGGCATTTTGCAGAAATTCTGTAACTACTCTAGCTGCATGGGACCGAGCATTATCATGCATATAAATGAAGTTTTCACCAATCAATGGACCGAAGGGTACAAAATGGGGTTCAAGGATATCTGCGATGTATCTGGCCGCTGTCATTCTTCCATTATTCACTAGGACTAACTCAGTTCGACCCTGGAAAGAAATGCCTCCTCACGCCATTACTGAGCCCCGTCCGAAGTTTTCGTTTTGCCGGATATTGCATTACTGATACCGTTCCCCAGATCGTCTGTATACCGGCATGCGTCTATCATTTGATATTAGACAGAACCTGGACTCGTCGGAAAAGAGAGCATTCGACCATTCTGAAAGACCCCAATTTGCATGTTCCTTCGCAAACTGAAGTCTTGCAACTCGATGCTCTCTGGTGAGACGCGGGCCGGTAGAAGCCACCCTTGGTCTAATATCATCTTCTCTGAGCCTGTTCCTAACAGTTTGCAATGAAATATGCCTGGAAAGTGCAAGTTCATTTTGTAGCATTCTAGCCGTACAGTGCCGAACTCTTAGTGCAGTTAAACGAAGCCAACGATCATCAACTGGTGTTGTTATCCGATTTCTTCCCTGTCCGGCCCTTCTTCCATATTCCCCTGTTTCGTGGTACCGATTAATTGCTCTTGAAATAGTGCTTTGGTTAACATTCAACAAGTTAGCCACGTAACGTTGGCTTCGCCCCTCCTTTAGAAGTGTTACAATTATTACCCCTTCATGATCACTCAAATAGCGTCCAGGACGTTCAACAGTCATTACAATAAATTCAAAGATTCGAAAATCAACAAGAAACACAGAAAACTTGCATTAATTTAGCGTGAAACTGAAGAGAAATTGAATGAATACTGATAGTCAAAGAAACTCATTCATGTTTCAGACATGTTTGAGATCATATGGAAACAAATGTTACTACATATATAAGATTTGTTCCCCTCATATGTCCAAAAACATATGTTGACAAAGAAACTGCGATCAAGCTACTTAATCGATTGTGTAATTCAGAATACCAGGTGATGCGACAATTTTTGTGGTGTGTGTATATCTGGTTTTTGTATGTAAAGTACGTGTTTTTATGATAATGGTCTGACAAATTTATGATATCTGGATATAAGTTATTTTCCATGGATATTATGTCTAAGGCTTCTTCTGTGAGAATATTTGGATATAAAGAAACTATACCTAAACTGGTATCAAAGGTATATTCGGTTCATGGATTTTTGGTAACGTATATAAATTTGGAATTTTTGAAGATTTTTCTCTGGGAATTAATTGATTTTGTATAATCAGATCTATTGTAGAGGCACTGGTAGTTTTTTTCCAGATAGGTGGTAGCGTCAGAGTTCGTTTTGAATAGGAAGAGTCTTCTAGAATAAGTTTCATTTTGGTGTCATGATCGATTGTGTTCATTATAACTGTAGCATTTCCTTTATCTGCGGGGAAGCATTACTATATCTTTATCAGGCTTTAGTTCTCTGATAGTGTTGATTTCATTTTTGGACGAATATCACCAATATCAATAAGCCTTTAGAAAACACACTAACACATATATATGTATTCCCAAAGATTCCAACCCCAAATTAACATAAAATTACGGCATACAATTAAATTATCCACAGAGCATTTTCGTTACTCTTATCATTAACATTTCTTGAAAAAGAAATTGAAACCATCACAACTATAGCTCACAACAAAAGTTTTGGTCGTATCAGCTAAATATATCCAATTATAAGTAGCAATCAATCAGAAAAATTCATGCCTTTAACATATTTTATGCAGATCGGTAAAAATGTCGCTAATAACTTCCCAAATTAAAATGTGAAATCGCAAAATAAATTTTGATCACTCCTTATAATATCAAAATTCCTATAGAGAGTTCAAATAAATTAGGAGTTTATAAGTGATCTTTTTCAGATTGTGATAACTTCTGCATGGGTCAGACTGATCGTTCTTTTAAAATAAGATATAAAGAACTTCATTCATTGAAAATAAACAAAATGAAAGATTAGATAACCGAATGGCTATTCTTTTGTAGTATTGGTAATTTGAAAGTTCTACACATTGCTCCGAAGGAAAGAAATTTCAATCATCAGCTTTTTTTCTTAAAAGATTGAAAATTCGAGCTTCTTGAATCGCAAAACTTGAAAGATTGAGTCAGCACATAATTGCAATGAGACATTGAACTTCCTCTTAAGTTCAATAGGAGTGAGAAAGGTTTAAATAATACAAAATATTTGATCGGGAAATATTTAACGTAAAAATCTAAAAAGAATTCATAAAGTTGTTGAAGGAAACACAAATACAGAATACGAAAAGGATGAAAGTGAAATATATATTCAAATAAAAAGCATCACAAAAACAACACAAATTAATTGAATAAGATTTCTTAAATATTTACATATTTTTCTTTACATACGAGTTTCGGGAAAGTCCCTGAATTACGCCGACGCTCTGTTCTCGGGCAATCATCGTTCAATCTCGATTCTCGGAGATTCACTAATTCTCTTAAAGGGTTCTGCTGAATATGGCGAATGTAGTAAACCTTAATCGATAGATTATCATACTTACACTTCTGGTCGCTGATTGACGACATTACATAAATTTCTTTCAATTTTCATATATTTTTACAAGAAATATTGAGTTTTCCACGAATGATACGAAGAACCTATGAAAGAATCACTTCATTTGAATCTATTCTATATTATATAGAAATCTATTGTAGGATGTAGGCGACAACCGTATTTTGTTGAGTGTTTTGGTTGACTACAGAAATTCTTTATATTTCTGAAATGATTGATTGTTGATTTCTTCCCTTTTTCCTTTCGATTACATAAATTCCCTGGCGGAGTTTTTTGTATCTACTTGTGGCGCTGCAAAACGAATGAACTAGATCGAACGTACTAAGTACTTTTTTTGCACCTGTACGGGTACGGAAACAAGCGATTAGCATTTGAAATCAACTTTTTACTCTTACAAGTATTATCAAGCTTTTAAGCAGCTTGAAAAAGCTTGATGTTAAGTCTAGCTATTGGGTTGCAAAACCAAGTCAAGTCAAACTTTCGATTCATCAAAAGTTTGTATTTCAAGACAAGTCAAGATTTTCGAAAAAATTTTCAAGCTCCTTGACTTGATGAAACTCTACAAGAGATGTTCGCTTTGATCCATGATCATACATATTCACCCTTGGAACATTGATTCTGTTCATACCATCGGCAATTCTGTTGGTATCAGATTTAGTACATTAATTTTCGAATTCTTTACTACGATGCTGAGACCATCAGTTACAGAATCTCCAGTGTGAATTCGGATAGTTTCCGAACAGAGAAAATTTTTAGCGTTGATTACGGCAACTGTGGGTTTGATTTTCAATTGTTTGTCTCTATTTAATTCATAATTCTCTAGATACTGAATTCTGTTTGATAATAATGAGTTACTTAATTTCAGAAACTCATTTTTCTTCATTTACGTTTACTAGTAGTTGGGAGTATCTACTCTCTCTGCTTATCTTTGTGACCTGATGTTGTCATTTATCGATCAATACAGAATACTTCTTTCGATAAATGGAAATGCGACGTAAGTTCAACATCAAAAAAATCCAATGCTTCAGCTAGTAGACTCATATTTTTGATTTCAATATGAAATATATTTTCCTGAGGACATCGTTCTGAATGACCAATTTTTGTGTGTTGTTTTAATGGTTTTTATAGTTTCAATGTGTTTTTTATCTGATGAAACCACACTTATCAGCTCATTATAGAATTATGGAAGATTATACGGTTCAATTAAATTTTAAAGATATTATTGTAAAGCTCTATAGATTATAATTTGAATATACAGACTGATGTCAGATCGATAATTCGAGAAACATACAAAGGAAATAAAGAGATAAGGCTGAACGTTACGTAATAAATCTCGAACATGCAGATGTCTAGAAGTCATTTCATATCCAATCTCTATAACAGATATATCTCGAGATGAGTTGATTGACTCCCAGGAAAGTCATTTGGATATCGATTCAATCTGTTTTTTACGACACATTCTAACAAGCCATTACACGACGAAGACGTGAAGAGAAGCGAGAAACGCCGGAGCGCGAGCAGTAGCCGATTTAAATTAACCCGCATGCAAAAAAATATCTTCCGAGTTATAGCTATTCTGTTCCATTAAAATTCCAATTCATTGTCTTCGGCATATAGGGGAATGAATAGAATAAAATTCATAGACTTCTTGATTTATGTTTCGTTCTACGGTTTTTTTGTGAAGCTCTCTCGACGTGCGTGAGAGTTTATGAACGTAGTAACTTTTTTTGGCTTGTACAACATAAGAACGATAAATAATTTTGTTATACCTAAAGTATTTTCTAAAGGTTAGGATAACCCATTATTTCATTAACGTATGGAAGAAAGGCATAAGTAGGGTGCTCACAAATCAGGAAAAAGTCAGCGAAGCTCAAGATAATCAAGAAAACTCTGTGAAATTGCTCAAAATTTTCCAGTGATTGTAAATGAGAGATGTAATCAATTCATTCTTCAAGTCGTTGGTTAATACGGACATGCGGTTTTTAGTTACGATGTTGGTAACACTGAACGTTGAAAATTTTCGTGCTTTATTCCAGTTACGGTGGCAGTAATGTTAGAATGCGTGTTAAAGATACTTGGTGATAGAACTCTGTGATATACGAATTAGTCATGGTTCGATGTTTGAGGCAAAATGATCGGCAGGTTGTATCTCAAGAACATTATGTGGTGGTTTCATGAGTTTGTCGTCTTTTGCCTCGTCTCTTGCAAGTGTGTTCTGGAGCATACGTTTTCCGTGATCGTTACTGAGATTGGAAAAAGTTGGAATTGGAGAAAACGGATATTGAGTAATAGGTTGCATCCAACTTGATGGTATTTTCAAAGAATTATTATTACCAACTGAAGATTGCTTCTCTTTTGTTACCAAAAACCATGAAGGCATTTCAATTGTTCTCTTTCCCCTTCAACTCTCGGTAAAGTTGTCGAATTCGTGAATATTAAAGATTAGTAATGATGTGGTGATTTGAGAATCCTTATTCATATTGCTTGTTCATTTATAAATAAATTATCACTACTTTTACTTACTCAGCAGTCTGAAGAAATTTCTGTGTAATAACCTGACACTAAACAATAGAGTAAAACTGGTCTGGATTCCGGATCATTAGAGGCACATCATCAAAAAAGAAGTAGATGCGTTCACAATAAATGAGGCGCAGATATCTTTTGAAGCATAAATACACACAACCAAATTTATATGGAATCACTCGGTATTTCACATTATTGATTGTTTTTAATTTAACCTAACCTAACCTTCTTTGACTTCTTGTGAAGGATGAAGTTTTTTGTTGTAAGAAAACTGGATAGTATGATAAGAAATATTGAATGATCACCAAATGTTCGGGATATTGTACTCAGTCGTCACTGAGATTTGAAACTGTGAATTTCAAAATTTCAAAAAGCCTATAATCATAATTGAAAATGCCTTACGTTGCATTGTCCGATGTGTAGAAGGGTCGAATATTTGCTCTCGTTGAAGAAGGGGAGACGCAGAGGGATATAGCTGCCACAATGGGGGTATTAAAAGGAGTGATTTCAAAAACCTACGCACGATACGTGAAGCGACAATCTCTACAAAATAGGCCTAGAAGAAGGCGTAGGAAGATCACTTCTGAAGGAAAAGACCGCCTTTTGTGTCAAATTGCAAGAAGAGACACTAGTTCGTCGCACCCCATACTCCAAAGACAATTTCTGGAAGCAACAGGCATCAGTGTATCAGTCGGATTCGGGTTGTAAGGGGTCGTGGAAGGCAAGCTAGACTTTGGGCAGCAAGACAAATTCCGAAATACCAAGGGGGCAGTGTGATGTTTTAGGGTGGCATTATGCTGGGAGGCAAAACAGATTTGATTTCGTTTCATGGGAGTGTAACGGCTAGAAATTACGTGGACCTAGGGTTGGAGCCCATAGTGACACTCTGGCGAGCTGCCCACAGTGAGAAATTCACTTTCATACAAGATCATGCTCCTCGGCATACCAGTAACCTCGCGCGAGATTATCTGAAAACAAAGGGAATCGCTATTTTGTACTGGCCAGCTTGGTCTCCAGACCTAAATCCTATTGAACATTTATGGAATAAACTCAAAAGAAAAATTAGATCGCGCCAGGATAATCCAAGAACCCCACAACAGCTCATCCAAGTCGCCACAGAGGACTGGCACAATATCACCCCAAAGGAGATTGGAAACCTAATCCAAAGCATGTCTGGACGGATTCAGGCTAGTATCAAGGCAAGAGGAGGTAATACAAGCTACTGAGGTCGAAAAAAAACACCTATTTCGTGAGAAAACAATTTTCAATTTCTTACTATATACGAAAAGAGTCTATTATTTTGTTTTATTTGGTTCTTTCTTAAATTAAACCGTAATTTATTTCTTTTTTCAATTGAAATATCTCAAATCCTTTCCAAAATCCCTGAGGTAATATTCAAAATATCGGGTGATACTATATAAATTTGGTTGTGTGTATGTTCATGGGAACTTCTAGTCATAAAATGGCTTGAGGAATCATCTCACGAAATCTTTCGCACTTATTGACTTAAACCCTGTATAAAACATGCCTAAAAATTTCTTGAAAAATGTGAAGTTTTTCAGAAATGAAAATTCTTTGAACATTAACCGGTTTCATCTAGTTTACTGGTGTGAATTCATACAAAACATCCCAAATATTTCCAATTCGAAAGTTCTTCATTACGCATGAGTGAGTAACTATCGAGAATAATTAGTAACAAAAGAAAGCAAATTACCTTGAATACTAAAACGTTTTCGCATTATTCATAGTTTAGAAATACTTCTGTATACACTTTAAATTTGAATATTGGTTTGGGAAACAGTTTCTGAAGTTTTGTTTCAACACATCTGTATGATTAACGGTTTGATTATATAATATGTCCTCGACATTGCACCAGAGAAAAAAAGCTGATATGGTTAAATCTGGTGAACCAGCTGCTTTGGTTACTGCATCAACTTTCATCAGTTTACAGGGTATGTTGTTCGGCCCATCTGACTCGTTGAGTTTTAGTCATTTATGATTTTGGTTTCTCCATTGTTCCCTCTTCTTTTCCACAAACCTTGCTTTTACGAAATCCATGCCTTGTGGTTTTCTCTATTTCATAAATTTCTGGGTATTTTCTTCTGTCCACTAATTGGTTGTTTCTTGCCTGTACCTGAGTGTGTTCATTATTTGTGTCAATTTTACTCTATTTTTTCCATATAACGTTTGAGATCTTTTCTCTCGGCTGCGTTTATATTCATTCTTAACTTGCTTTTTACAAGGCGTGAACTTCGTTGTATTTGGTTCTCGTACAGATGTTCTGCTCGATTCGTTCAATTCAAATAGTTACTAACCAGGTATGCAATGTTCCCCACATCCACTAAAGCGTTCACAAAGTTTCTCATCATAATTATGTGGATTATATGGTTTTCCGAATGCATATGTGGAGATTACGGTGTTATAATATGTATTCCCTTCTGTGGGCACAGTTCCACCAATTGCGATGATGATGATAAAAATTGATTAGTCATTCTCCATGTATCATGTGTTCTAGTTTAGCAATGAGATCTCTCATGATGCTGACAATATTTTCTCTGTTAAGCTCATTAACAATGGAGTTCGTACAATTTAAATATATCGCCGATTCTGCAAGTTCATATAGCACTGAGTTATGAAAATATTCTCCAATTAGTGTTAAATCTCTCCGAAATAATCCTGTTCGACCCAGACCTCGAACTCAATATAATACTATTCTTCGAGCCAAGCGAATTATATCCAAAAAAACTCTCGACTATGTTAACATTCATTCATTATTTCATAAAATATAAATCATTAATGCGGGGCAAACATTAAAACTGAATTACCAAAACTGAGATTTCCCCATCTACAAAGATTGAAACATTTCAGAGGATTACCGAGAGCTTATATTGTTTCATGGTACTCTCTGCTTTAGGTTGTGTACATGAAATTGGGGATTCTATATTAGGTTGCTTATTGTATTACTCCTCCTCTTGGCGCATTGAAAGATCCAGTGTTTATAAGATTTTGTTTCAATCTTTGAAATATAAATTTGTGAGGTTGCCTTCGCCAAAAAAACGAACAGATAAATTATCTGAAGCTGCATCAGAATCATACCTATTCTGAATATAGCATTCTAACATGTCGAAAGTTTTCAAAGTTCACGAATATTCTTCATTAAAATGTTTTCAGATATTTATTTGTTAATGGACGATATAAATCAAATAGTCAATTGATTTCGACATTTATTGTTGTGAACATTGAATTGAAAACTTGGAATGTTTTGTGTAAATTCGCACCAGCATACTAGTTGAAACCACAGAATTTTTAAAGAATTTTCATTTCAGAAAAAATTCCCATTTTTGAGGAGATTTGTCTGTCATGTTATACGTATCCCGAAAGGGAAAAAATGCTCTTAATATTCTATCCAAATTAAGTGGTTTATATAAAAAAAAACAAGTTTATATCATTACTCGAAAATCATTCAATAAAAAACCAATTTTGAATATGTCCCTACATCCTACTGACGAAAGAGCCCATAGAACAGGGATGCTCAAACTTGAACTGCTGACGATCTACCTCAACATTTTCAGACTACTTACGATCGACTCTGAGAGGCTGCAAGTATGTGTGATGTAGAGTTGTCGTACATACACGATACACCCTACCTACCTACTTATTCAGGTGAGCTGTACGGTAGCATATATAGATATTAGTTTTCGCACAATAAACACTATTTCAGTCAAGATTTGAGTGAGGTTTAGTTGAGGTTCTTCTCTATAATATCAATGAAAAATATCATGTGTATTCAAAATTGCGAGTTTATTGGTTGCTTCAAAACGAAAGAGTTACATATGATGTTAAACCTAACTAAGGAGTGACTTTGGATGTTGAAGCGTGGAATTGCATGTCCTCAGCATACTTTCCAAGAGATGGTACGCAACCACTGAGAGCTAATCACAAGCATGATGATATATGATCGTCAGTTAGTCGATTGCGATATTCTGAGTTAATTATCTTGATTTCAGAAAATGCTGACTCGCACAAGTAAGTTGACCCAAACATTGCCGTCAGTTGAAGGGGATGTGCCTTAGATTCGGATATTTATCTTCAGATATAGAACACCAGAAATTTTTATCAGATGCTGTAGCTTTGAGATGTGTATCTGATATAATCTGCACCAATCCATTTTCAACAGAACATGAGTTCATATTAAACTGACTTGCTATGTCAGTAGCTAATTCGAATTGTACCAAAATATTTGATAATTCAGCTTCATACGTTTCATAATTCAACTGAGAAATGCTTGCTCTCGAAGACGGAAAATGTTTCAGATTCTTTCTATTCAGTTGATCTATCATAAGTTGCAATTTACTTCTAAATGCGTTTACTGCGCTAATCATCTCAATAATAGTATCCTTTACCTTGAAGCTCTAAGTTAATGATGTTTAAGTGCATTGTGATGTCAGTCAAAATGCCAAATCAGTCAGCCATTTTTAGTTTTTCAACATCTTCCGTCTAGAAAAGCTGTTATTTCAGGCAATAATTCTTGAAACCTTTCTAGGAATTTTCCACGACTCAACCACCTGACGTCCGTGTGAAGAACTAAATCAGTGTGTTTAGCTGACTCCCTATCTTCCAACTGCAACTTAAAGAGCCGCCGTTGCAAGCTACGTGCACTGAGGGAATTCACAATTTTTGTTGCTATGCCCATAATTTCCTCCGAGTTTAAAACTTTCGAACACAAAATTTGTTGATGTATAATGCAACGGAATGAAAAAAATGAAGAGAAATCTTCATTAGCTCGACACAATGCTACAAAACCGTTTTTGTTTCCAGTCATTGTCGGTGCTCCATCGGTTGTAATGCACACTAATTTATATATTGGTAGCTTGTAGCTTTCCACAGAATTGAAGAAAACGATATATATATCTTCGCCACGGGTCTTCCCTTTGAGGGGAATGATTGTCAGAAATTCTTCCTTAGCTAACATGTCATTGAATACCATCCAAATAAAAATACACAGCTAGGCAGTGTCTGTCATATCGGTGGATCCGTCGAACTGTAAAGAAAAATATATACACTTCATGATATCATGTTTTAGTTTATCTGCCATGTTCTAACTCATGACTTCAATTCCCTTGTGACAGTCGGACGAGATAACTGAAGTTCTCTAATAGCAGACATGATTTCTGTTTTATTTTTAAAATCTCCAAATAAAGCCTCACCCGCTCCAATAAATGCTTCCTCCACAACCGATTCTTTTTCGAATAGATTCTTGTGTTTCGCCAATATATGAGATATTTTAAATGACGCGATCGTAGCAGCTTTCGATTGTTTGGCTGGTCTTGTGAACATGGTTTGTCCTTTTTTCAAACAAGATATCAAATCACGTACTTTTCGATTTCTTCATTCACTTTGTGGCGGAAAATCCTTTTCATAGTTTTCATGAAGCCTTTCTAAGTTACCACGCTTAAGCATTGCAACTGACGCACGACAAATAAGACAAGTGCAGTTATTCTTCACCATACAAGAGAAAAATCCTTCCTCTCAATCTATTAAAATGGTACGTTTCAGATTTCTTCGCAGCACTCATTTTGTACTATTTAATAATAAACTTTGTATAGACGTAGTATTGTCTTCGAGTTGCAATTCAGAATTACTCCAATTCCTGAAGGCGCAACATTTATATCAGCTTGAACGAAAGTCTCGAATGTTCCCGTCAAATGAGCCGCCCGAAATTTCTAGAAAAGCGGCAAGAATAAGAAACGCGGCTTTTCTATGACAAGTACTGCGTGTTCGTTTGATAAAACCGCCTTTAGCCGCTAGCAGAGTGTTATTTTATTACGTAGTAAATTTTCGTAGTTTAGGTACCTACATGTTAATTTTTTTTTCTTCTCCGAATCTACTCAAAAAGCACTCGCCATCTACTGATCGATCGCGATCGACCGTTTGAGCACCCCTGCCATAGAATGTCAAAATAGTTATCTCCTAAGTTTGGGAGCAACCGAAATATTAATATATAGAAAAGAAAAGTAGATAGCTGCGCTTTATTTTCATCAATGTATCCTCCTCGAAAATCGAGGATAGAAATGGGAGGTCATTTTTTTCTATTTGCAGCATTTCACATACTACTACGTACTGAAACATCGAAAATGGGATACCTGGTTGCAGGTCTCTCGGAATCCATTCAATCAGAAAGCAAAGGAGTGGCTCCAGTCTTCAATCCAGGAGATAGAATAACCATAAGAATATCGGGTAACCGATTCATGCCGATAGGAATGTAAGCATATTCTTTAGAAGAATATCAACTGCATTATCAATAATATACTCTACATCCATGAGTGGGATGTAGTAGACCCGAAGGGTCGCAGTACAATGACATTGACGAACACCTCCAACTTCGCACTCGCAGTACAAGTGGTGTCAAGTTTTTTGAAAATATATTCCCTCATGAATTTGCCAGGTGACGTTTCCACTCAACTGGTTTCCACAATAATGCAACGCGAACCACGAAATTTGACCCCGGAAATATGTTCTCAAGCAGTATTGTTGGATGACCTAGGTTGGATTCATACAAGAATTTGCTCTATTCTTTGGGGTTTGGGGTTTGGGGTATCTCATTCAACTGCTTCCAGAATGATCCACATGTACCAAAAAAGTAGAAGTCATGAACGAAGACCTGGGCAAGAACAACCTCTATCCTTAACGGCGATCCAAGACCGTTATTTAAGAATTGTCTTATTGAAACAACGGTTCGCAACTGCTAGACACCTTCAAATTCAGCTTCGACAGCAGAACCGTGGAGTGTTTTCATTATAGGAAGGATACGATAACAGGAAATTCGGTTTAGGCCTCGTGTCGCAGCTTCAGGCCCAGCTCTAATCGAAGCACATCGAAGAGATTGAATTTTGCCAGGGAACATGTCAATTGGTTAGAAGCTGATTGGGAGAGAGTTTTATTCACAGATGAGTCGAGTTTTTGTCTTTTTCGTTGCGATCGACGTTCTCTAGTATATAGACGCCAAAATGAGAGATATGTCAAGTTCAACTGTTTACTCACCTATGGTTTCGGTAGAGGTTCGAAAATGCATTGAAAGGGAATTCCATTGAATGCCAGCACTGATCTCGTTATAGTAAATAATGGACCTCTGAATTGTCAGAGCTTCGTTACAGTTACTAAGCTCATGTAGGGTTGTTCGGAAACTAATTTTGTTTTTTGCACTCAAACTCACACTTAAACCGTATAATTTTTATATGCTTTGACAGCTCATGTAGCAAGGTTTGTGTGTGAAAAATTCCAATTGATTCTACGTAGTAGTTATAGGTTGGTGCCCTTTTAAATATGGAGAGCAATAAGCAGCATTTTCGACATATCTAACTGTTTTACTACAAAAGGGTAAGAACGCTGTTCAAGCCAGAAAGAAATTGACCGTTGTGTATGGAGAAATTGAGTGCCAGAACTGGTTCGCTAAATTTCGATCCGCCAATTTTATTGTCGAAGATGCACCACGTTCGGGAATGTCGGTTGAAGCCAATAAAGACGCGATCAAGACATTAGTTGATGCGAACCGGCGAAAAACAACACATGAGATCAGATTGAGATTAAATTTATCGAATTTAACAAGTTACGACAACTTGACAGGGCTGGGATTATTATCGAAGCTCGATGTATTGGTTCCCCATGTTCTCACAGAGACAAATTTGTGTCGCTGCATTGACGTCTGCGATTCGCTTCTCAAACGTCACGACAATGATCCGTTTTTGAAGCGCATCATCACTGGGGACGAAAAATGTGTTGTACACAATAACATCAAACTTAAGAGGTCATGGAGCAGATAGGATGAACCGGCTCAAACCATTTCCAAGGCTGATATTCACCAAAAATAGGCGATGCTATCTGTTTGGTGGGATTTTAAAGGAATCGTTTGAGTCTACTGTCATCAGATAGTCAAACTGAATGATGCACTTCGACAGAAAAGGCCAGAACTAATCAACAGGAAAGGTGTAGTCCTTCACCAAGACAATGCGAGACCTGACACAATGTTGATCACTCGCCAAAAGCTTTTACAGCTTGAATGGGATACAATGCCACACCTACCATATTCTCCAGACCTAGCACGATCGGATTATTATTTGTTCCGGTCACTCCAACATTTTTTAGACGGTAAAATCTTCACCTCAAATGAGGAGGTCAAAAATCACCTCGATCAGTTTTTGCCAGCAAAGACCAAAAATTTTATGAGAGTGGAATTATGCAACTACCAGAAACATGGCAAAAGAAGTTGGGCCAGAACGACCGATATATAATTTGATAAAGTATTTGTTTATTATACAAAAACTGTCTTTCATTTCCACAAAAAGAAAACGAAATTACTTTCCGAACAACCCTTAGTAATAATAATAATAGAAAATTATTGAGCCAGTTGACATTGTAAATATGTATAAATAAAAAATATGTACTTCACTTTGCTATATAGGTGCAATAAGCATAAGGTGTTTCTCATAAAGTGCTAACACTTGTTCGTGAGTACAATGAAAGTGAATAAATGAATCGAACATAGAGATTGATAAATATAATACATATTTTAAAAACTAAAACCCAAAACTGAAACCCATAACCAGGAAAGTTGAACAAACCCAAACTAAACACAATTATGACCACAATGAAACTAGACAAAATCACTTCTGATGATGAAATTTCCAATGAAGTGGCGTGAGAGCGATTTTATCCATCCCTTGACCTGTCTCCGATATGAACTATAAGAGTTATTCATTCTGATGCTTGAAGGTAAGCTGTTGAATAGCAAAGGTCCCAGGTAAGTGAAACACTTGAGTCCTACAGTTTTCTTAACCTTAATCAACCTAATATCCCCCTCTGTTCTTAAGGTGTAGGAGGAAATATATTCTGGAAAAGAAGGATGTTTTCGTTCATAAAACAAGAGAAGTGCTCGTGCATATAGTTGGTGAGTTGTACATATGTCAGCCGGATCGTAGAGTTCCTCCGTAGGGTAAATTTTAATAATAAATGATTTTCAGTAAAATCTTTTGTGTGACTACGATTCGCTTGTAGTGCAGTGTGCCATGCTTCCCTATGCTATCACCCTATAGGATCAGTGTGGCTCAACTAAACCATGGAAAATCTTTTTGAGATCTTTCTCCTCCAAAATTTCCCTCAATGCCCTGAATCTTGATAAAAACATCCTCACTTTAATAACCACAGCATCAGATTGGGCCTGCCATCTAAGGTGAAAGTCTGCGCCTTTTATTGTGAACTCCCCACTATTAGTGCTGATCTGCAGTGTATTATAAGCTGGAATATGTTTTTCACAGCTTGTAAACGGAATATATTTGATTTTTTCAACATTAACAGTCAGCCTCTTCTACTCCAAAAATTCCAATACATGTGTGAATTCTCGTTTCACCTTTTTCTCTAATCCACTCCACGTTTGGTCTCTAAAGAAGATACATGTGTCGTCGGCAAAACTAACTACCTCAGCTTGTATATTAATAGTATATAAATCGTTCAAGTACAGCAGAAACAGTGTAGGGCCCAGGATAGACCCTTGAGGCACACCATGCGTCACAATTCTCAGCTCACTCACCTCATTCCCAATTTTAACACACTGTTGCCTTCCTTCAATATAGCTTTTCATCAGCTGATATGGCATTCCTCTCCATCCCAAACGTTCCAGTGCGCTCAGCATCTCTCCATGATCCACCTTGTCAAAACCTTTTGCTAGGTCCACAAAGATACATAGAGGAGGCATTTTTTGGTCAACAGCATCAGATATATTCAGGCAACTAGTTCGACAATTGCATCTTGTGTAGATCTAGCTTTCTGAAACCCATATTGTCTTCTCGATAGTAAATCAAACCTGTTGACAAAACATTCAATCCGTTTGTGAAGTATCTTCGCCAAGGAAGAAATCAAAGAGATAGGCCTATAGTTTTCAATTTTTGTTTTTTCTTCAGCTTTGTAAATATGTATGATCATAGCATACTGGGGAATACTCCATCATTCATACTTTGGTTAATGTGGTACGTTAGGGGGCCCAATATTTGAGGAGCTATTGCTTCATTGCCTCTGATTTTAGTTCATCGATGCCAGGTGCCTTTTTATTCTTCAATTCACTCATTATTTCTCCTACTTTAGTTTCAACACAATCCAAAAACACTATCGAGTTAGGATTTCTATATAATGCCTTTGAATCATTACTACGTATACTCAAATTAAATCTCTCAGATAGCTTTTTCCAACTGTCACAAAATATTCGTTGAATTTGGCTTGCAATCCGTTTTTTATCTTCCATTGTCACTTTTCATCCTGTCTAGCTCATATCTTACACTACTCTTGTTGACAAAACTCCACAGACCCTTGGAATGATTTTTGTATTTTTCTATTTGTGCTTGATAATAATCTTTTTGGAAATCTGTATAAAGCGTTGAAGTTTATTTTTGTATTTTCGATACTCAATTTGTGCTATCAAATTTTTAGGATTTTTCATTAGCTTTCTGTAGAGATGATTTTTTTCATGGATTGATTTTAGAAATCCGTTTGTTGTCCATGGAACTATTTTTCTGTCAGCTCGTTTCAATGAGACTCTTCTTGTGCACGCCACTATCGTATCTCTCAACTTTCCAACAAACATACTCCATGCACAATTGTTGTTTTCGGCATTACGCAGAAAATTCCAACTTTCTTCCATAGGAATTTGTGATACTCTTTTGTAATCTGTGTATTCCCGAGTATATGCCCTGCTAGAAGTCGAGTTTTTGTTGTCTGAAAAGTGAGATTGAATGGCTACCAGCTCCACGAAAGTTGTGTACACACTCATAGACAAATTGCTTTTGACAAACACATGATCCAAACAAGGTCTTGATCGAGGGGTGACTCTAGTATAGCCATTTATTGAAGATTCGAATCAATTTACTCTCATTATATTGAGATATTCTTCAGAATCTTTATTTACTGTGAGAATATCTCTATATTGATATCCCCTACAAAGAATACATCAAACGACTTATCTTTGTCTAGGTCTCAAAGAACGTTTCCAAGTCTGAGAGGAAAACATCAGTTGATGAACTTGGGGATCGGTATAAGGCCCAGATCTGTATACTCCTACCCAGTTTGTCATTTGTCACTATAAGCATTTTTATTTGTCCTACAGGTATAATTTCGTACTTGAAATGTAAGTTTTCTCTAATAAAAATTATCACACCATCGTTTTTATTCAACCTGCTACCATTATAAACAATATTATATCCGGCAAGACAATACAATCATCAAAAGAGCTCACTTGAGCGAGATTAACTTTGAATGCATCTAAATTTTTCGCAATACTTCTTATGTTCTCTTGCAGAACACCAAAAGATCCATGCTTTTCAATCTTCAATCTAGTCCTTAATTCTGAAAATTCATCCACCTCCCTGGTTTCAGTTTGTTCAACCTCAAAATCCCTAATAAATTTATCCACACAAAAATAAAAAAGAGTAAACTCTTTCTTTAACATACATCCTCGAATTATGCACTCTTCAGATCATCAACTTGCTGAAAATTTCTCACCTGTACAACTCTGGACGACTCAGTTTCCCTGTAAAACACTTTTCCATCTGTTGTCCAAACATATTTGTATCCTAAAGACTTGAGTTCTTTTGCCTTTCTAAGTAGTTCTCGGATTACCTTGGGTAGATCTTCATTTATATATATATATATATATATATATATATATATATATATATATATATATATATATATATATATATATATATATATTTTATTTGTGCCTCCAAGTTGATATTCTCGGCTGTTAGAGATCCTTTGGCTTTGCGGTTTGTTAGAACTAAATTTCTCGCCTTCTCATCGTGAAAGGAGACAACGAATGGTTTTAAAGGTTGATCCGAAAGGATCTGCCTAATCTTCATACCCTCTTCAGCCACATCCACATTCAAATATTATTTCCTCCTTACTCTGAACACCCACCATTACAATATTATTTTTCCTAGAGCGCATCTAGACTATAATTTGGGATGAAGCAGCGTAACCCTTCAAAATGTTCAATTCCAGCTGAAGCTATTTCATCTACACCCTCAGTTTCTCCTGTTCTTTCTTGATGTTCTTGTTTTCCTTTTTCATCTCCTCGAGATTTTTAGCCATTTTTTCCATCAAGTCTCCATTGAAGTTTACAGCACTCTCTAAACTATCTATTTTCAGTACTAACTGCTTTAATATATCATCAGTTGCTGATGTGCTCCCCTGCTTTTTTTGTTCTTGAGTTTCCGTTTTTCTTACAGTTTTTCAAGAACTTTATCTTCATCAGTGCTATCATCACTAGAACTAGAAGGCGCTGCTGTACTACATCCGGCACAAGTCCAACTGAGTGCTTTTCTCGCGAGGATATCTTCCCTCTCTATGTTTGTACATGTTATGTAAGCCCAACCACAGCACTTTCCCGAACATCTTATCTTATACCCGCTTTTACCGATTGTCTTTCGACATACTATGCACAAAGTTGAACAACCCATTTGCCTGCTTCGCCAACCAGGATCCAGAAATGGAAAAATTCACTGATATACTTTCAACACAGGACTTCACACTGATCAGTTCAAATGATGTGAATCAATTCTCAAAAAGTTCCTTAGTCCGGGCCTGTCGGAAATACAACATTCATACCCGATATCGGCGACACAGATGTTTACAGGTTTTTTCTATATGTTATTTATGGAAAACTGATATACACAATAGATTGATTCCCGAATCATTTACGCGTTCATATGTGAAAATTCCAACTAAAATTACCGACAGTTACTAAATTCGTAGAGTATATTCCCTAAGGAATACACTTGTATGAGTTTTATCAATTTTCAAAGAGCTTTTCCACACTTAAACGAGAAGATCTCAGGAACCGTAACGCTAGAACTGCAGCATTCTATACATTAATGAGAAACTACCTTCAAGATCACGAAATCACTTCAATGGAGAGGCCGAAATTTGGAACCAAAAGATCGTACTGTTATAAAGTCTTTGATTTTGAGTATGAATCGTAAATGTTGTTCCGTATTACTCGCCAGGGGTGGAAATATTCTGCATTAATGTGTTTTCAGGGACTGATTTTTTTTCCAATAGTTTCACATTTTTCAATATTAGTTTCATTTGAATTCCTATGAGTACGATTGTTTTGAATTATTCCTTAGGAATGGTGGATTATTGGCAAAATACTTCTTCAGCATATCTTTACTGCAATTCTTGGTGCAATTTTTGTATTAAGGCTTAAATCTGAGTGAACGAAGTTTATGTCTCTGAAATAATCTAGAAATTTAAAATCGAAAATTTGTATCATTAAATTTGAAATATTCCACTCATCGCAAAGCGAAAAATAAAACTATTCGGAAATAATTTTTGCATCTATAAATTCAGTGAAATCAATCGACAATCATTGAAATCATGAGGGGAATATTTTTTAAATATATTGCTGAGATATGGAAACCTCCAAGATCTCTGAAAGTTTTCATTATTTAAAGTAAAACGAAATGAGACACTTTTGTCACTTTTCCACAATTTATTCAATAATCACGACCGGTTTCGACCCTTCGGTCATTTTCAAGTGAATAACAATATAATACATGAGTAGGCAAGTACAAGTACAGAATGAAATTTATCCTAAATATTGAGTAGTGGGGATCCATTATGCTCTAGTTGGCTGTTGAGGGTAGTAAATTGTGGGTTTTTACATAGTTTGTTAATCTCCAAACATTCCAACAAATTCTTCTCTCTCCCTTTGTTACATTTATGAAGGATTTTAAAATTGTTCAATGATATCGAGTGGTTAGTTGATTTTATGTGTTCAAATATTGGCGAATTTTCATCTGAGGAAATATGTTCCTTGAATCTAGCTTCAAAACTTCTCCCTGTTTGTCCGATATAGGCTACCTGACATTCATTGCATTTGATTTGATAAATTCCTGATTGCTTGAATTTATCGTTCTTTTGTTTGGCATCGAATAATAATTTGCTTAAGTTGGGGCCGCTTGAGAATATAGTAATGTTCAATTTAGAAAAGTAGTTACTGATTTTGTTAGAGAGTTCGCCGGTGTATCTGAGACTAGTGTATCTTTTTTCTGGGGTTTCTACGATGCTATATAGTAATTGGTAGGTAATACGTTGTTCTTTGCGTTTAATGATTGTATTTAGAAAATGTTGTGGTATGTTGTTATTTGAGGCAATTTTTCTGATGATATTAAGTTCAGTTTGAAAATTTTCTTTCGAAAGGGGAACAGAATAAGCTGTATGAATCATGGAGTTATATGCAGCTAGCTTGTGACTTAACTGACTGAACGACTCCATTGGAATCGATGCGTCTGTGAATGTTTCCTTTCTGTAAATTTAATAAGTGAGTTGGTTATTTGAATTTGTAATGGATAAGTCGAGGAAATTAATTGAGTTATTATTTTCTTATTCAGAAGTGAAGCTGATGAGGCAAAGTATTTTATTCAGAAAATTTAAAAATTGCTGAATTTGTCTGTTTGAACCACGAAAACCAACCAAAATGTCATCTACATATCTGTACCAGAAAGAAATGTTTTTGTTAGCGAAATCTGTGTTTAAAATTGAGTTTTTCTCTAAATTATTCATGAAAATGTCAGCTAGTAGAGGGCTAAGAGGTGAACCCATGGGAAGTCCTGGATTTTGTTTGAAGAATTTAGATTGAAATTGAAAGTAACTTTGAGATAGGCATATTTGAAGAAATTGCTAAATTCATTAGTGATATATGGCGGTGTGTTAGACTCGGATAAGATATCTGTAACAAGGGGAAGACACTCATTCGTAGGAATGTTCGGGTACATATTTTCGACATCGAAAGAGATTAACTTAATATCTTGGGAGACTGTGAGATTCGAAAGTTTATGTATGAGATCTACAGAATTAGAGATAGTGTATTGTGCTTGAAAATTCGAGAGGTCTAAAAATTTTCGATTCAAGAATTTTGCTGGTTTACCTGATGGTGTGTTTATATATGATACTACAGGTCTTGCAGATTTTTCTTCCTTATGTAGTTTAATCAATCCGTACATTTTTGGAGCTTGAACATTCATAGGAATCAGTTTCCTCTTCTCCCATTCTGTGTGTGCTAGGTTTTCTGACAAACTTAGTTCTTCTTTGATTTCTTTTGTGAAAAGATTGGTTGGATCTTTTGGTATTTCGGTGATATCCATTGTTTTCAGTACATCCAGCATCTTTTCTTCGTATAGGTCTTTATTAAGGCATACTATACTATTGCCTTTGTCAGCTTTAGTCATTATGAGATCGTCGGCTTGGATTTAGCTTGATATGGACTTTATTATTTTCAACTGATTCCGATTGTTGGTTTTTATGTCAGATTTTCTGTGAGTTTGTGTTTATGGAAGCTTGGCTTGGTGATGATATCTTTATGTTTTTGGATGGCCAGCTCTGCTTGCACTCCGGTTATTTCCTTGTCTGTTTTGAATTGAACAAAAGAAATAGCAAAAAGTGTTAAGAGTTTCAGTCCGGTTTCATATCGAATATGCATGCTTCAATTAAAATGTTATCCTGCAGATATTAATATAATACAGGTGTACGCCCCAACAGCAGATAAGTCCGATCAAGAGATTGATAATTTTTATGAAGAACTTGACAACGTACTAAAAAGCACTCGAAAACACCATGCAACATTATTACTGGGGGGATTTTAATGCTAAGATAGGGAAAGGACGAGTAGAGAATATTGTAGGAAATTTCGGTCTTGGTCAAAGAAACGACAGGGGCGAGAGATTAATTCAGTTTTGCCAAGAAAACGAGATGGTTGTTAGTAATACGTGGTATAGACTTCCGGATAGGAGATTATACACATGGACATCACCTCAACACACTAATGAACATATTGTAAGAAATCAAATAGATTTCATCCTGATAGATTACCGGCATAGAAATAATATTCTCTGCAAAAACGTACCCAGGGGCAGATATTAAGTCAGATCACAACCCTGTAGTTGTCGTAATAAAATAAAAATAAGAATGGAAAAGACACTCCAACCAAGTGTAAAACCAAGAATCGACACCAAAGTGCTCAAAGATCCCATTATAGCCGATATAATATCTCAAGAACTGTCCAGTAAAACAGATCAAATCGAAATATCTGGTAATGTAGAAATTTCTTGGCAAAATTTCAAAGAGGCTATTATATCGACAGAACAAAGCCTTATCAATCATCAAACAAGGAAGCTCAAGAAAGAATGGATGACAACAGAGATTTTGGACCTTATGGACGAAAGAAGAAAACACAAAAACACAGATAAATACAAAAATATAGATAGAGAGATTAAACGAAGAATAAAACAAGCCAAAGAGAAATGGTTTTCTGAGAAATGCCAAGAAATAGAACAACTGCAAGAACGTCATGACGACTTTCAACTCCATAAGAAGATTAAAGAGATCACTGGCAACATTAGAAGGAGCCCTACCAACTTGCTCGTAGATGACAATGGAAAGATTCTAACAACTCGAGAAGAAAAACAGGACGCTTGGAAATTATACATAGAAGAACTGTTTTCAAGTACGAGAACAGATAACTATGAAAATAATAATTATGTAGAAGAATGTCCCGGAATTTTGAGAGCAGAAGTAGAAAAAGCCGTGAGACTATGCGCGGAAGGAAAATCTCCAGGTCCAGATAACATTAGAGCCGAATTTTTAAAACTGATGAATGATGAAGCTATTAAAATGCTTACCAGCCTGTTCAACATCATTTATAACTCTGGCAAGATACTTAAAGATTGGGAAAAATCAGTTTTTGTACCCATACCCAAAAAAGGCAATGCAAACAAATGCTGTCAACATAGAACAATCAGTTTAATGAGCCACGTCTTAACAATATTTTTGAGAATAATATATGAGCGTATCA
Organism: Cryptolaemus montrouzieri; assembly: GCA_013387265.2. Classification (NCBI taxonomy): domain Eukaryota; kingdom Metazoa; phylum Arthropoda; class Insecta; order Coleoptera; family Coccinellidae; genus Cryptolaemus; species Cryptolaemus montrouzieri. The sequence continues at coordinate 46,932,054 of JABFTP020000062.1, forward strand.
AATCGAAGGGCGAGAATTACGTAGGCGAGACTCAATTTGGTTTCCAAGCGGGTTTGGGGACTAGAGAGCCTCTTGTTGGTTTGACTGTTCTGGCCGAAAAATGTTTAGATATGAGACAAGATCTGTATGTCTGTTTTATTGACTTTCCAAAAGCTTTCGACCGAGTGGAGCACACATATTTAATGGACATACTGTATCAGATAGGTCTTGATAAAAAGGACATAAATATAATAGACCCTTTATTGGCAACAAACAGCATGTGTTAGAATCGGCAACGACTATACAGAAGATATTGAAATAAGAAGGGGAGTACGCCAAGGTTGCATATTATCGCCCCTGTTGTTCAATCTGTATTCAGAAAAAATAATGCAAGAAGCTTTATCGAATAGAACCGAAGGTCTCAAAATCAACGGTATGATATTAAACAACTTAAGATATGCAGACGATACTGTAATTTTGGCCCGAAGTGAAGAAGAATTACAAGCTCTCTTAAACGCTGTGGGGCAGAGCTCTCGTCAAATGGGACTTGACTTGAACGCTCAAAAGACTAAAGTCATGGTGATCAGCAGAGACAAAAGAAACATACACATAAACTATAACAACACTAAAATTGAACAAGTGGATCAAACAAAATATCTAGGAAGAATAATGAATGATCACGTAGATACAGACATAGAAGTTAAGTCTCGAATAGAACAGGCCCGCCAAGCTTTAATAAAAATGAAGGGAGCGATCTGCAACAACTCCTTGAATTTGCCATTGCGTGTTCGTCTTGTTAAGTGTTACGTTTGGTCTACACTGCTCTATGGATGTGAGTCATGGTCACTCAAAACAAATACCATGAAACGACTTAGAGCATTTGAAATGTGGTCATATCGTCGCCTACTAAAAATACCATGGACCGACAGAGTAACCAACGAAGAGGTTTTAAGGAAATTGAATAGGACACCAGAAATAGAAAACATAATTAAAAGACGGAAATTGACATACTTTGGACACATCGAAAGACATGACAAATACAATATCTTGCAATTTGTAATAGAGGGAACAATAGAGGGCAAACGGGCTAGAGGACGTAGAAGAACTTCATGGATGAGCAACCTGCGTAATTGGCCTGGACTTAATAGAGAAGAACTAATACATACTGCCAGAGATAGATGGAGATATGCCATGTTATTAGCCAACCTGAGAATCTGAGAAGGCACCAAGAGAGAGAGTGTTTTGAATTTGCCGTTTTCCGGGGTGAATTTTGGTCCTTTGTTCAGCAGATCCGTTTGAACTTCATCAAATAATCTGTTCGACAGATTTATGAATATAGGATAAAAAGTGATATTCGATCATTCGATAACATCTGTTTGGATCATAGGTTGCTGAGGCTTCTGTTGTTCTCTTTTGTTTTCTAAGGTTTAAAATTTGTATGCAGGTTTTCGTAATTTTCTTTTGAAATCTCACTTATTTTCATATTGATTTCATATTCGAGGCATTCAAATTCAATATTATGTAAAATATAAAATAATTCGTCCTGAACTGATTTGATGTGAAGTTTTATATTATCACGTACCTTTTACCACTTTTTAATTTCTTCCTTTAGCCAGAGAAGTTCTATTTTTGGTTTAATTTCTAGAGGTTGTTTCATTATTAATGCACATTTTGAACTTGATATAGTTAGGAATCACTTTCCGCTTCAGACACTCTTTGGTGAACCCCAAATTCAAGGACACTCTGTTGTATTTCATCTGTAGTCGATGGTTTGGAGATTAACAAACTACATAAAAAGCCACAATTTACTACCCTCAACAGCAAACTAGAGCATAATGGATCCCCACTACTCAATATTTAGGATAAATTTCATTCTGTACTTGTACTTGCCTACTCATGTATTATACTGTTATTCACTTGAAAATGACCGAAGGGTCGAAACCGGTCGTGATTATTGAATAAATTGTGGAAAAGTGACAAAAGTGTCTCATTTCGTTTTACTCTAAAAATGAATTTCCATAAAATAAATGAATCATCAATACTATCAATTTTCATTATTTCTTTCTAATCGTCGAATAACTGATTGAGTGGAAGGGGGTATTCTAGTCCTGATAAAAAAATTAAAAATACTTGAACTATTCATCTTTGATCAAACTACTCGCAATGAAACGCGTCAAGAAATTGTTGACTATTTAAGCTTTGCAAATGTAGAAATACAAGTTGCTAACTGGGTACGTTGGTATTAATTGGTATGTGATATAAGTACAGAAAGAAGTTGATACAATCTCAAAAATGTTAGTGTAAATATTCAACAGTAATAATCGCAATTATCCATATCTTATCACCGGACTCATCACTTTGATGAATCGACGATGCCTTCGCCTGTGGTTTCTCTCGGGAGCCAAGTTATTTCCTCCATAATTAATTTCTACGAAGAACGGAGGTAATTCGTTTAATGGGATCGCAATCTACCGATAGTTTTTTCAGTATATGCTCAGTCTTACTTAAAGTGCAGTCATTTAAAACTTGTCGTGCGTTCCGTCGGATGTTCTGCTCTTCTTCTTTTTCGGTAGCATAAAAAGATGAATGTTCCAGATCGATGAGGATATAGCTTTCGGATCACTGTGATTAAGAACGGAAATTGTGAAATAACAAAGGTGACATTAAAGTCAAGGAGATGTGCGGTAAAAAGAAAAGAGAGCAGCAAAAAGAAAAGTTTTGTTTAACTATATTTAAATGCGGAAACAAAAATGATTGGCGAAAGAGGTGCGAGTAATTAAAGGGTATCGTTTCAACTCAACATCCCTTTGCTTCATGTTGGTAATTGGGATTATGTATGGCAGGTAATCGTGGTCGTCTTATGTGACCTCTATTGAAATTACATATCATTTTGCCTGCTTATTATTTTCACAGGCTTCACTTGAATTATCATTACATTTCACTTGACCAATATCATCATTTCTTAACACAGTATATCCTATAATTTTTTTAATTCTTTGATTTTAGGAGTTCTGATCCTCATGTTCCACCCAAACATCATATACTATTGAATATATGACATATTTTATTCTCATCTTCCTATTTTCATTAAGCAAAAAATTCAACCTTATTTATATTATTTAAAGATTTGCCTTTGATTACATCTTATCGCGGGTGCTTTTTGATTAGATCTTGAGAAGAAAAAAATTTTTAATAAGTAGGTAACTAAACTACAAAAATTTATGACGTCATAAAATAATACTCTGCTAGCGGCAAAAGGCGGCTTTATCAAAGGAACGCGCGGTACTTGTCAAAGAAAAGTCGCGTTTTTTATTCTTTCCGCTTTTCTGGAAATTTCGGGCGGCGCATTTGACGGGAACATTCGAGACTTTCGTTCAAGCCGATATAAATGTTGCCCTGCAGGAATTGGAGTCATTCTGAATTGTTATTTGAAGGCAATACTACGTCGATACACAGTTTATTATTAAATAGTACAAAATGAGTGCAGCGAAGAAATCTAAAACGTATCATTTAAATAACAATTGGGAGGAAGATTTTTTCTTTTGTATGGTTAAGGATAAGTGCATTTGTCTTATTTGTCGCGCGTCGGTTGCAATACCTAAGCGTGGTAACTCAGAGAGGCATCATAAAACGGTTCATAGAAACTAAGAAAAGGATTTTCCGACACAGAGTGAATTAAGAAAACGAAAATTACATGATGTGATATCTTGTTTGAAAAAAGAACGAACCATGTTCACAAGACCAGCCAAACAATCAAAAGCTGCTAGGATCGCGTCATTTGAAATATCTTATATATTGGCGAAACACAAGCAATCATTCGAAGATGAATAAATGAATAAAACAGAAATCATGTCTGCTATTAGAGAGAACTTCAGTTATCTCGTCCGACTGTCACAAGGCGTATTGAAGTCATGAGTCAGGACATGGCAGATGGACTAAAACATGATATCATGAAATATACATACTTATCTTTACAGTTCGACGAATTCACCGATATGAAAGACACTGACCAGCTATGTATTTTTATTCGGATGGTATTCAATGACATATTGGATAAGGAAGAAGTTTTAACAATCGTTCTCTGTGGCGAAGATATATATGACGTTTTCTTCAATTTTGTAAAGAACTACAAGCTACCAATATATAAATTAGTGTGCATAACAACCGATGGAGCACCAGCAATGACTGAAAACAAAAACGGTTTTGTGGCATTGTGTCGAGCTAATGAAGATTTCCCTTAATTTTTTTCATTCCATTGCAAAATACATCAACAAGTTTCGTGTTCGAAAGTTTTAAACACGGAGGAAATTATGGGCATTGCAACAAAAATTGTGAATTCCATCCGTGCACGTAGCTTGCAACGGCGGCTCTTTAAGTTGGAAGGTAGGGAGTCAGCTGAACACACTGATTTAGTTCTTCACACGGACGTCAGGTGATTCAGTCGCGGAAAATTCCTAGAAAGGTTTCAAGAATTATTGCCCGAAATTACAGCTTTTCTAGACGAAGAAGAGGTGATGACACTCAGATGTTGAAAAACAAAAATGACTGACTGATTTGGCATTTTTGACTGACATCACAATGCACTAAAACACCATTAACTTGCAGCTTCAACGTATAGGAAAAACTAATATTGAGATGATTAGTGCTGTAAACGCATTGCAACGTAAATTGCAACTTATGATAGACCAACTGAAAAGAAAAGATCTGAAACATTTTCCGTCTTTGAAAGCAAGGATTCCTCAGTTGAATTACGATACGTATGAGTCTGAATTATCGAATATTTTGGGACAATTCGAAATGTTTTTATGATTGCAGTAAATTTTTGTATTCTCTCAGATAGACCTATCACATATGGAATTTTGTAGAATTTAGTTTGAATATTGCTATAAATAGATTTGGGTATCGAAGTTGGTCTTGAATATCTATGGATGGAAATTCTTTATGAGAGAAAATTCTAATAAAAAATAATAACCTTATTTCCCTCATAAAGATGTTGATCCATGGATATTCAGAACTAACTTCGAAACCCGAATCTATTAATAGCAAACTAAATTCTACAAAATTCCATATGTGAGAGGTCTTTCTGTGAGAATACAAAAAATTTTTGCCAGAAACACGGGCAATATAAAAATTTGTCTGAAAAGTGAGAATACTCTCAAAATTCTCCTTTTTACAAGAACCAAAGCAACGGTACCGATTGAACAACAATCAAATGTAATATATGAAAGTCCCTGTTTGTCCTGTGAGGCTTGCTGCATAGGTTTAACTGGTAGATATTTACAAAAAAGATTGAAAGAACACATAGCAGACTGCAGAAATTTTCGGAATAGACCACACTACACCGCTTTGGTTGAACAAAAATAAATCAAGGACGCAATTTCAACTTTGAAAATGCAAAAATCTTGGGAAAATAGAATTTCTACGGTAAAAGAATTTTTGAAGATATTGTCGAGATAAAAAAGAATGAGGGTATGGCCGTGAACAGATGATCTGACATCGATCTTCTCAGCAGTTCTTATTTTAATATTATTGAAAAATTAAGAACGAAATGAAAATCAAACTAATCCTTTTTGGTACCTACTTAACGTGTTCTACCATGTTGCTTTCATGCATACGAATGACAGATGATTTTCGAGTTTATTCATTTCTTTTCAGTATCCTTGCGAATTTCATACTGTGTGTTGTTGTTTCGATTTAAAATTATGAATTTCCCTTTCACGTAAAGTTTTGTCAGTGTTTATTAGTTATCAGACTGGGAACTTGTATTAAATGTAAGTAATTTTAATCAATATTCATTTTAACTGTTTATAGATCCCATGTTTTCGTACCGATGTAATTTATTTTTATTTATACAAAAAAAACAGTTTTTGCTGTTGAGAATATCACTGAGAGGATTTATATTTGAACCATTTTTTTTCCTTATAGTTGCCCTGAAGAAGACCCAATAAAGGTGTCAAAACGTCGGATGATTTACAACACTAGGATATGTTCTTCATTTGATCCTTACTCTAACCTAACCTAACCTAACCTACTGCATCTTCAGTGGATCATAACCTCTAGACTACTGACCTAAGCTAAATAAAAATGGAACCAGAAAGAAACGATGAAAAGTGGCATAGTACTTTGAAAGTGCAATATTATTTTCACACTTTGCACGAATCTGTATGCGAGAGAAGTTAAGGAATACTTCAATTACCATCAGTTTAAGCATTTATCCGATGTCATTTTTATACACACTCCACAAACATTATCACATCACCTGGTATTCTGAATTCCACACTCGATTAAGTAGCTCGATCGCAGTTTCTTTGTCAACATATGTTTTTGGACATATGAGGGGAACAAATCTTATATATGTAGTAACATTTGTTTCCATATGATCTCAAACATGTCTGAAACAAGAATGAGTTTCTTTGACTATCAGTATTCATTAAATTTCTCTTCAGTTTTCATGCTAAATTAATGCAAGATTTCTGCGTTTCTTGTTGATTTTCGAATCTTTGAATTTGTTGTAATGGTTGCTGAACGTCCTGGACGCTATTTGAGTGATCATGAAGTGGTAAGAATTGTAACATAACACTTCTAGACGAGAGGCGAAGCCAACGTTACGTGCCTAACTTGTTGAATGTTAACCAAAGCACTATTTCAAGAGCAATTAATCGGTACCACGAAACAGGGGAATATGGAAGAAGGGCCGAACAGGGAAGAAATCGGATAACAACACCAGTTGATGATCGTTGGCTTCGTTTCACTACACTAAGAGTTCGGTTAGATTTCCAGAAATGTGCATATTTCATTGCAAACTGTTAGGAACAGGCTCAGAGAAGACGATATCAGACCAAGGGTGGCTTCTACCAACCCGCGTCTCACCAGAGAGCATCGAGTTGTAAGACTTCAGTTTGCGAGGGAACATGCAAATTGGAGTATTCCAGAATGGTCGAATGTTCTCTTTTTTCCTACGAGTCCAGGTTCTGTCTAGTATCAGATTATAGACGCATGCCTATATACAGACGACGTAGGGAACGGTATCAGCAATGTAATATCCGGCAAACCGAAAACTTCAGAGGGGGCTCAGTAATAGTGTGGGGAGGCATTTCTTTCCATGGTCGAACTGAGTTAGTCCTAGTGAATAATGCCAGATACATCGCAGATATTCTTAAACTCCAAGTTGCACCCTTTGGCCTATTCAATGGCGAAAACTTCATTTATATGCATGATAATGCTAGCCTCATGCAGCTAGAGTAGTTACATAATTTCTGCAAAATGCCGAAATTGATATTTCAAAATAGCCAACCAGAAGTCCCGACTTGAATCCCATAGAAAATGTTTGGGACAACATGGGGTGGCCAATTCAGCAACGTAGCATGCCTTGTAGAACACTGTAACAACTATAAAATCTGCTTCCTGAAATTTGGAACTCTGTGACTCAAGAGTATATCCAAAATTTGTTGGAGGGGCTTTCTATACTTATCCTGGCAGTAATTAGGGTCCGGGAAGGAAACACTCGATTTTGAATATGATTAGTAACCATTCATTATCTACACAATTATGTAATTTCATTATTGATTTGTTCCTTGTAATATTTTTCTAACAAAACACGGAAAACTTTACATTTTACTAAATCTCAATTTACAATTTCTGGAAGTGAGAGGTTGCTAGTTAGGAACGGCGCAATTGAATCGCTTTAAATCAAAGAGTAAACTGAGATAAACAAGAACATTTCAATTATCTATTACTTGGTCTCATATACTTTCACGTAAAAAATAACTGTTTTTGAGGTCATATTTCTGATAGGTGGCTATAAAAATGCCAAGAAACTCTATAAGAAGGTGGAAATACCTACACGTCTAACGGTTTTCTTAAAACCTTAAGACCGCCTAATTGTTAGAGGTAGTTCATACTTTTTTCACACTGTATATTCCTCGTTGTAGTTATTAAGAAGTTTGGAGTTGATGATTTTGATATAATTTATGATAAATTTCGGTCTGTTCATTTGTTGAAAAGAAGAAGGGCAAAACAATGTCTATAAATTTTTGAGAATTATTCGGAGATTGCCGGTTATACTGTCCATTTATCAAATGCAGAAATGAACCCACTTACGTAGAATATTTTGTAGGACAAGATGACACGAACATACCTGGAAAGAATAAAACGAATTAAATACTTTTACAGAAAATAATCACTTAAAGTTAGCTTGTTTTCTTCATGGTATAAATATTTTCAGATCTTCAAGATTTTTTTTTAAATGACTCATTCAAAAATGAACTAAAGAAAAAATAATGATTAGAACATATTTCACCAGTCGACATTTATCATCATAGTACGTGACTTGTAGAAATAGTTCAAGATCTCATGGCACGTGCGTCCCCCTGCGCGGAAAGACCAAGTTCGGTCCATACTATCCTTATGTTTTCACGTGTTAATTCCATTGTTTGATCTAGTTGAATTTTACAAATGACTATAAACGAAACAAAAATCACTCGTACGTCAAAGTGTTGTAAATACGTTAAGGTTAAAATATGTTAAAATGCACGACACAGTTGTCGGATGGGAGCTGTCAACAGTAAAAGTACCAGAAGCGCAAAATTTATAATGCAACTTACGTAGAATACTAACGCTTTCTCTTTCACGAAAATGAAAATACTTAAAAAAAAGTTTTGAAACTATTAGCGTCAAAAAACGGCTACGAGTATACAAATAAATAGTTTAAGAAGAACACAAATTCTCAGGTTCACGAAACAATAAGATATTACATTATCAATTATGTCCCATCAATAAGCACTAAACTATGAAATATATTAAAGCAGAAAACAACCAACACAACATATATGAATAGAAAAATCTATATTCACTCTTGGCCTATAACAAAGATCGACTCGATACAGGTGAAAAAAGCGGTGTATATAAATTATATTGTAATAATTTTTTCATATGGGTCAAACTGGCTGTTCCATGAATATTACATTAAGCGTTTGAAAAATCATTAATTCAAAGTAATAACAACTTGTTTTTCACAATATTGTATGAACGAAATTCATTTCTTAGATTCACAAAACCCAAATTTTAAACTAAGGTAATAAAAGCGAAATATTAAATTTATTTGAATTTTCAGAAATATAATCAGTTCATAATTATAATCTACCAATAACCAACCAACGATCAGCTCTATTCCTGTTTTAACCCAATTCTCCTATTTGTTTCTTAGGCATAAATAACATTTAAATACTTCAATTTCTTCTCACTCTTTGGAAATGGGATAAAACCCAAAACATATGTCAAACATATATTTACTAGGTATATTTTGTGAAACTCAATTATTTGTTTTTGTTAAATTCTTTATTTATTGAATGAAAATGATTCACCAGGTGATCTATTACAAAAGTCAAATAGATGATCGTTTTCGAGAGTTGGTATAATTATATCGAACCCCCACGATAACTAGAAAGCGAATTTGAATGCTCTCGACCAAATGATCAATTTTGATTTGTCAAGACGTCAAGAAACTTTCAAAATAATGTTAAGTGCAATTTTCCAATGCATCCAAGTATCTTCACTTAGACTAGAGAATTTTCAGAACTAACCACCATTTAAACAACATAATTTTCGGCAAACGATATCATCCAAACTGAATAGCAAAGATTAAATTATTTCATTGTTTTTTCAATATTATTACTATCACTTGATCTGTAAACCCGTCAGTTCCTTATTCAGACACCACGTGTTGGTGAAACAAATTATAAAGAATTTAAAAACGATATCTGGCAAGAAAGACGCAGGATATTTTTTCTGGTTACTGCCCTAGAAACCATGAACTCAGTGGGTATAAAATACCGTCATGGCTAACTTGACATTCATTATTCGCACGAGTGCAATTGTTTGGTGGGCGTATCCAAGTACCAAAGCCTTCTCGGATTTCTCGGTACAGCGCGAAGACAATACAACATCCACGTAGGCGTATGATAATGTCGTTCGGGTGGACTGAAATTCAAATGTTATTCCGTATTCTTGGAACGAGCTAGTGATAAGTAAATCGGACATAAGGCTCTATGGGCGGAAGTAATGGATTTTTTATTCCTTAGAAGATATATATGAGTATTAAATTGCTAGTTTTTATAATACTCTACGGATAAAGAAGATATCACAATTTTTTTTGGAATACTTCAGAAATTTCACTTTTAGAAGACTTTCATTCAGGGAACAATGTTCAACCGTAAATTTTTGATTTAATTCAACCGTAAAATATTAAATATCTTTCCCTGAACGAGCTGGTTTTCCTATCCACCCTTCATAATCACCGTCAAATAGGGCCACACAATAGCAGTACAGTCCAGACAGATGTCATTAATAGGAGCAAGTAGTTTAGGTCTCGTTTGACTTCGTCAGTATCGCACAGTCATTCACAACACGAGGCCACCTGCTCATGTGTTGAATCGCATGTAAAGTTATTGACGCCCTCCAACAAACTGACAGAGAGGCTACTATCAGCGCCGTAGGAAAATGATGAAGACAAGCGGTAGATCAAACAAAAACTTCAAAAAGCCATATTAGTTTGACTATCTACCACAATGCTGCACAATGTGTCTGCAAGATGCGATCTGTAATAAAGCCAGAACTCCTTGTATTTGTCTGACTATTAATCATACCATGTCATATCTCAAAAATAACAACATATGAAATTTATCTCTCCCTGAAATTGATAGGTTTCCGACAACCTAGGCCACACAGTAGTGGTACAGACCGGTTGAATGTCATGGTTATGCAGGGCGGAACCAGCTTTTTCAGGGAGGGATGTTTAACATTCTACAAAAGCTTGAATATTGTTCCCTTTTTTTTATAAGTGCTTCCCAAGAATAGGCTAACCTGTTTCACCACATGAGTAGGCTCCTAGGAAGAATTGAGGTGTCTGTTTACTCGCTTCTTGAAAAGGGCCAAATTTTAGGATGTTGGGAAGATGTCGGACGGAAGCGAGTTTCACAGCTCACCGGCCCTGTAAACGAAGGAATTCTTATAAAGAGAGGTTCGAGGGGTCGTTAAATGTACCGCCATATGATGAGAACTCCTTGCCAGCCTAGTGTTGCGGCAAAACATGAGTTTTCTCGGAAAGAGGTCTTTCAGCTCCTTGGAGCATCTTCCGTGGAAGTATCTGTAAAACAAAGTAAGGTCAGCAACTTGTCTTCTGAAAGCCAGCGGTTGGAGATCGCGAGTGATCTCTAGGTGGTCGATGAGGCGCACAGCCCGTTTCTGCACACTATCAAACATCATCAACGAATGTTTGGGCGCAGATCCCCATACATGGGAACAATATTCCAAAGCTGGTCATATATAAGCCTTATATAGATGCAACAGCTGAGATGACGTGAAGTATCGCTTGACTCTAAAAAGAAAACGCTGACGCCGACTTAGCTATTGCTGATACATGCTCATGCCAGCAAAACTTGGAGTTATCGTTATTCCGAGAAGGTGCATCGAATCTTTGGATGGAATTTGTTTTCCTTGCATTATTAGAGGAGGTTTTCCAGCGGGAACATTCTAGAAAACGTTGTTGCTTCCGTCTTGCCCGCGTTGAAGCTCACCAAGTTCAACTGCTCCCACTCAGATATCCTCTGTGAGTCAGAGTTTAAGTTATTAATTTATTGATATCTCTGACGATGCAGATTATCTGCAACAAAAACAAGGTTGGCGAAAAAATGGATCCCTGAGGTACTCCTGCTTGCAACTGGAAACAATCAGATGTTATACCGTCGACCTCAACTTGTATTGATCTATTTGAAAGAAAGCTAATCCAATCCCGCAATTTTTCGGGAAACCCATATGCAGCAAGTTTATTCAACAACAAGGCTATTGATCTAGATTCCCCATGTTTTCCATCATTGATGTACAAACATGAGTGACGTAGGCGAGCAGATCTACTGTCGATCTTTGCCTGTGAAAACCATACTGGTCGTTAATAATTCCATGCAACTCAAGATATTTGATAAGTTCATTATTGATGACTTTCTCCATCACTTTGGACATAATGGGAGGAAGTGCAATAGGGCGGTGAAGAAATCTGAAACAGACGGTTAAGAACGGGTGCCAGTTCAGAGCACACTTTCTCAGGACGATTGGCGGTATTCCGTCTAGACCAATTGCCTTCTTGTAGTTCAGCTGCTCGAGAGCCCGTCTCATAGTACGGACTCTGAACTTGATTTCTGCCATGGAAGAATTTTTAGGTGGAATGTTCGGTTGTATTGCGTTAGATGAATCCCGAACAGAATTCTTTGAGAACAAGAGAGCGAAGAGATCGGCTTTCTCTTTCGGAGATGATGCTATACTTCCGTCTTCTCCAACAAGAGGCGGAAACGCAGATTTGCAGAAATTGGCACTGACAGTCTTCGCCATAGACCAGAATTGTCTAGTCCCGCTTGCCTCCTCAAGGAGTTTATTAGTTACCCCTTCGTTGAAATTGGCCTTTGCTTTTGCAGTTGTCAGGTTGCATACGATCCGTATTCGTACGGAGGTTGTTCTTGTTTCCTCTGTTGGATTCCGCAGTCTTTCTTGAACCATGGCTTTCGTGCTGTTGTTTTTTTCATGGAATGAGGGATGTGGAGATCCATTCCAGCATGAATGATTTCTGTAACAGATTCAGTGCACACATTGATGTCAGGATCTGAAAGGCAAACATCACTGAATGGGAAGCACAAAAAGCACCAAATGCATCTGGTTGGTTCAGGTTCTTGTTCTGGCGGCAGCACAATAGTTCCAGTAGCAGATATAAGGTTGTGGTCAAAGTTGCCTAGCGGTGCTGAAACCTCCACTCCAAAATCATCTGGATCTGAAATCATAAAGATATCCAAGGTGTTCGGGAAGTCGGCTGGGTGATCAGTTATTCTTGTCGGTTCGTCGACTAGCTGCGTTAGATTATGGCTGATAACGAAAGTTTCAGCCTGTCTTCTCGCTTTATCTGTTCTATTGGACTGGCGGAGCCAGTTGGTGTTGTGAACGTTGAAGTCACCCAGTACAAGGATCTCAGCTGCCGGATGATGTGTCTGAATCCAATCTAACTTATCACCTAGATACCTAAATCTCGTATGTAACTCATACCCATTAAAACGTTAATACGTTGTATCGGTTGTTTGACTTATTTGGGTTTCGGTTACGGCCAACCCATGGGGTTGTGCGTTTTGCAGATGCTGGTGGACTGCATCGACATTCACGTTGTTGTGCCCCAGTCCTCTGATATTGCAGAACTCTATCAAGAGTTTGCTTCCTTTTCTAGAACGTGAATAGCTTAGTGAATTCGCCGGAGGAGTGCTCGACCTACCTGCATCATGAACCCCCGAGGCAGTCTCCCCCGAAGATCCGAATGGGAGACTATTTTAACTCCGGATGGTTTTGTCCCAGAACAGCTCATCCTTCCCACCCTGGAAACCGGACCATCCGCCAGATCCCGAAACTTAGTCACACAGGTGACCAGTTCACGGGACCTATAGCTGGATGTGGTAGTATCATACCGGGCGACGAGGGTGAGGCCGCCTGCCACCTTTACTGTCTAGAAGAAATTGTTAGTTTGTAAGATGTACATTCGATCAAAAATCACGTCGTTGTACGACACACGGCAGAAATGTGACGAAAGCAGTTTCAGATTCAGTTTTTAAGGGAGTGCCTGCTTTCATACAAACTCTTATACTGGAAATCAATACTGCTTTGAAACCTAATACTATGCCATAAATACTTGTAAAATCAAGATAGATAGAAAGATAGATATAGTTTATTATTTCAGAATTTGCATATTGTATAGATATAACGAAGAAGCCTTGAGCGTAGAGCATGTCAGACGTAAAACCACAGTTCAAATTGAACAGTTCAATAATTTGACAATTTACAAACATAAAGAAGAAACAAAAACTAAATAAATATTAAACAGTGAAAATATCATGTTTAGTACAAAATTTACATTTATCCCTTTCAATGCATTCATAGGATTTCGGCATACAGAAACTCCCGTATGCTGTAGAAGTCTTTTTGCAGCAGAAACTCCAAAATGAATTTTGTCAAATTTTCGGACGATCATTACAAATATAAAGTGGCAGTTTATTGTGCATTTTTATGATAATAAAATTCACGTTTTTCTGTAGGTAGGAACGGTTGTATTTCATGGACTTCAAATTTGTTCTATTTCGCGTAACATAGCTATGTTCGCTTCTGTCAAATAGATCCATATAATTTCTGACAAATATAACTGACGCGTAGATAAATATGCAGGGCAGAGTTAGAATTTTGTTGACGAAGTGATCTTCACAGCTTTCTGTACCTCTCAAGCTCAGCATGGACCTCAAATAACTCTTCTGCAACTAAAAGATGACACCATAGAGAATTCATGACTCAACATTTGCATAGTATGACACCAATGTGGTTTGAAAATTAACCAGCGAGCTGATGAAATGAAGGGCGTAAGAGTCCCCTGCTATTGAACCCGCAAGGCGCTGGATATTGCTGGTCTAGTCCAGTCTAGAATCAATGATTACACCCAAGAAGCGCATATCCTTTACGGGTTCTACTGCGTGGTTGTTGTGTTGATAGAAATTTTCTCACAGTTTCTGTCGAAAGAAAATCGGAGATGTGTTTTTTGTGCGTTTAAATTAAGATTGATTCTGTTAAAATATTGATGTAGAAGATCTAAATCATATCAAGTTTTCAGTTTAACTGCATCTGTGCTATCACTGCTCACTAACACATTTGTGTCATCAGTGAATTGCACCAAAAGTTCATCAACAAGACCCGATAAATCAGTTGCATAGACGATGTAAGTAGAGGTCCAAGTATAGGGCGTTGAGGAACTCCCCTTTTTGTATGAAGCTTCTTTGAGGTTTGTATGCTCCCCTGCTCATCTCTCACTGCGACATATTGCTCTCTATCAGTAAGATAACTCTCAATGAGTTTTAATTGTATTCCTTTTATTCCATAGCTTTCCAGCTTTTTTCGTAAGGATAGTTTTGTCTACACTGTCGACGGCCTTACAGAGATCCAAAGCCATCGCAACAACAGGTTTATTTTGATTGGGTGTCTCAAGAATGGCACATATAGCCATGCGTATAGCCCGGATTGTGTTTTTACCTTTTTTAAATCCGTTTTGTGAGTCGGAAAGTAACATCTTTAGTTCTAGAAAGCTAAGTAATCTATTGTAATAAATCATTTCAAGTATCTTACTGAAATTGTTTGAAATTGCTATCTTATCGCCGCTTTCATAGATGGGTATTATTTTGGCGCGTTTCAGTTTTTCTGGGAATATCCCATTTTCATAGGTGATATTCACGGTGTGACACGGGAGGTCCGAAATGATATGAGCGACAGAATTAATTTTATAGGAATTTCGTCCAAACTTACAGCAGTCAAGTTCTCGAGAAAAGTTATAGTATCGTGGAAGATACTAGGAAAAAGCATTGAATTGCTAAAGTCATTTGAATAGATTACCAATATTATAAGCTCAAGTTGCTGTCCGGTAATTCCTCCTGAAAATCTTACAAAAATATCTATAATTTTATAATGATGTAAAAAGAGAAATGAGGAAAATGAAAATCTTGCTGGAAATGATTTTAAAAGTAGGTTTGACGTGGACACTCACAAAGTCTTCAATCTGACTGAAGATACGTGGATGTCTTCAATGTTTTGCTTGCTATGCCACCCTTAATCAACTGTCAGTACTAAAAATGAACCTCTATGATTTGTTAACATGAATCCCAGTTTTCAGTTCTATGCGTGCCGAGTTTTAGCAACAATTTGTCGAAAATAACAAAAAAATTTGAAGAATGGAATTGAACCATAAGCATTTTTGCCCAATAACTTTCTACAATATACAAAGACAATATCTCAACAAGAATGTCACGGCGACTTGGTTTCTATCTTCGGCATTGAAGCACCACACGAAAAAACAGTTTCCCGTTGGCATAGAGAATTTATATGCAAAAGGGTTAGGCTTAGCGACGATCCAAAGGCAGGAGCACCAAAAACAGTGGTCACTCAGGAAAATGTGGATGGTGTGCGTAAGATTATCCAGGAAGAACGACATGCAATACATCGAGAGATTGAGGCGTCATTGCGGATTTCAAAAAAATTTGCACGAGGAAATATTAGTTTCCCGTTGGATACCGTAGTCTAAAAGCTTCTGCAACATTGTCAGTGATGATGAATCTTAGATTTATTCAAACGAGCCAGTAAATAAGCACCAATCTGATGTTGGGGTGTTCCATGGAGAAGAAAAACCGACAGAAGTCATCTGTGGCTGATATGTCTCTAGAACGATGGTCAAACCGTTGTCTTAAAAATAGATCATGTAGCAAAATTTTCTTTGCAAAATCAAAGAATAGTTACCGCCGATTAGTATTCTACTATTTGTTTATCGCAATTAGTACGCTTCGGGAAACCAAACCCGAAGGGTGAATCATCCTTCACAAAGACATTACAAGTTCGTGCACAGTCCGGAAAACAATTGAATATTTAATGCAAGAAATTGTTACATCATCCTGCCTACAGTCCGGACCTGAGTCCGAACTATTTTTTTCTTCTCCCAAATTCGAGAAAGAAGTGCGTGTTCAGAGATTTCAGTCTTCAGAAGGAGCTATTGATGCCTTCCAAAAGTCCATTTCGAATGAAGTAGCAAACGATTGAAATAACTGCATCGAGAATTGGTTCAAACGAATGTAGATATGTAGTTATCTTCGCGGAGAAAAACGATAGTCTTCAAAAGCTCTCAATTGTTTCATTTTAACTCTTAATGTAAAACTTGAAAGAAATCCCTCGTACAAGCAACAGTTTTTTGAAGACAGGGGATCGCATCACTATTAGGTCTCAATTTTTACTAGAATTTTCGGAAAATAGCAGTCACTAACAGTGCTGACGAGAGTGAGAGTGGCAAAGATCATCTAAGGAGTACCTCCATCGATAATAACAATAATATGAAGATCTTTAATTCCAACAGGTAATACCCAATTACAGGAAATAATAAAACATCAAGAAATTAATAAAGTTGAACATTTGAGCTCGATACTTAATAATACACAAATTGAAGTTGAGAAATCTAAAGTTGGCTATTCAAGTACACTCTACTAACGACTGAAAAAGGATCGTAGTTTATATCACATAGGGTTGAAATAGAATTATAAGTACTGCC
The DNA here is from genome assembly GCA_013387265.2 of Cryptolaemus montrouzieri. Classification (NCBI taxonomy): domain Eukaryota; kingdom Metazoa; phylum Arthropoda; class Insecta; order Coleoptera; family Coccinellidae; genus Cryptolaemus; species Cryptolaemus montrouzieri. Next base: position 46,949,182 of record JABFTP020000062.1, read on the forward strand.
CATGAATGACACAGGAGACTGCAGGAGTATAGTAGTTCTAGGTGTCTCAGCAATGCAAACCGTAATATAGCTAACAAAGGGGGACAATCTAGTTCATTATGTAGTAAACTGAATGAAAGGGCGAGAAGGCCCCTTCTAGTTCTGAGAGTTGTTACCCAAAATCTAGCCAAGAGTGGGTCGTGATCACATCCTGTAATTGGATGGATACCATCCTCTCCAAGCCAGGTACTTAACAAACTTTCTCTGTATGGTCTCCAGATGATATGGAAGACTAAAATAAATGGGATGCCAATTAATCGACCCATATTCAAGCTTGCTTCTGACAAGGCTTTTAAAAGGGCGGATAAGAGTAAGAGAATTTGTAAATTGTTTAACGTGGGAGAGTGGATGAGCGAAAACTTGTTTGCAGTCCTTCACTACAAAACTAGGTATACCGTCCGGGCCAGCGTTATGCCTACTTGACAGTTCCTTTGCAGAGGATATTATGGCACTCTTAGTAATTACATTCAAATGCACAGAATCCTAGTTAAAAACATCACCATCATTAACCGTCTCGTGGTCACCTCTTGTATCGTAAACACTACTGAAATACTTCACAAAAGCACCGGCAATATCAGCAGTCTCTTCTTAAGATCCTCATCCCGCATTTTCCCAGGTATACGTTCTGAATAAAGGACCAGAAGTCTGAGGGGTTTGTAGAGATTTTCTCTTCAGATGCACGAATGAAGTCTTTATAGGCTGAATTGATCTTAGCTTTAGCGAGAAGTTTCAACTTTTTATATCTATTGAAGTTAAATTCCGAGCCATGCTTTCTATAACTATGAAATGCTTTTTCCTTCCTAAGAATAATTTCATTTAACTCCAGACTGTACCATGATGGAAAACGGCGCTTCCGCTTACATTTGAAAGGAGCTGTTTTCCTTCAAAATTCCTTGCAAAGTTGAGTAGAACTCTTCGCAAGCCGTTTCAGCATTATCTGCCGATTTAGAAGCATTAGACCAATCAGTTTCAAAAATCATTCGATACATTAAGGGATAGTTTGCCTTTCTGAAATTAAATTCCTCCACCATAGCATAGTCTACGTCCAAATCATGTATACATTGAACTCCGACATCAAGAGAAAAATTTAAATGAGGGTGATGAGAATTACTGGAATTAATGACAGCGCATCGTCCATCATACTGCAGTTTCAATTTGAGAAAATCAAATCTAAAATTCGGTTGTTCTTATTCCTTACCTTATTGTATTGCTTGTGGGCAAAAGTTTCAGAAAACATTCGCAGTGAAATACCCCTATCATCTGTCTGTGAGTTTTCTACATAAGATGGGACGTTAAAATCTCAAACAATGAGCAATTTTTTATCCAAGATTATATCTAGAGAAGCCAGAGCATCAAAGAACAATTCATATGTTGCAGCATCAGTTGTGGGAGGTGCATATAATACCAAAACGAAGAGTGGAGTTGAATTTGTTTTCAGCCTACAGTAGACAATATCGATCGAGGGTACAAGATCATGTACAAAAGGCTAGTCAGCTGCTTCTGCACAATTTTTTCATGGACGGCCACTAAGACACCCCCTCCAGTAGAGTTGTTAGTTGCAGAAAGATTTCTGTCTTGTCTGTAGACTGTATAGTAACAAGGAAATAGTTCAGTCAGACACTACATCCTGTATCCAAGTTTCACTGATACATACTATTCCACAAGCCGATGAGACCATAGAGCAATAAAACTCGTGAGTCTTGGTATTGAGACCACGAACATTCGTCATGTCTGTAATTGGTTATGTTTAGTTTAAATCAACAATCGTAGGAAGGCGCTTCACGTATCTTATTCCAACATTTCTACCCTATTCCCTTTGCTTGATCATTTCAGCTTTCAAATTATTATAAAAGGCTTGCTGCTGCAGAAATTGAAATGTGAGAGTACAGCGGTGACTCAATAATTTCGATACCTTCAAAGTTTTGCTTACTTCATGGTTATCAGAGAAAGTGATCTTATTGGACGTGGCTTGTTAGAAGTTGCTGTGAATTTACCCAGTCGTTGTGTCCTCACACCATCACATCGGACATCGGGCTTGATACTTTCAATAATAGTGTCGACTTTATCATTTTCCTTAGCGATTTTCTGATCTTTCGACGTACCAAACGGTTGCTCGGGCAAACCATACATAATAATATTCGATTTTCGCTCCTGACGTTCCTCGAACTCTAGGAGAATCTCTTCCCATGCCTGTTCGCTGAAGTTTACAGAGTTAGTTGGGTTCGATTTTACTTTTTCCTTTAGTACCATTATTCCGCTTTGTAATGATACAATGACAGATTTTAGTGGGGCAACATCACCCAAAATGCTTTCACAATCTTTTTCAACTCCATGATATTGATTTTTTAGAATGGACAATTCTTACCTCAGAACTTCCTATGCCGACACAACTATTGCTGAACGAATTTCGACAAATAGAGCAAGTCAATAGTAAGTGCTTCTCAGTTGGTTTCTTGCAGAAAGTACACAGCCTAGCCATAATGTCGTGAGGCGATAGAATAATAATATATCTATCGAAAACGCCACAGTCATTCACCTCAAGCGGGATGTTTAGAGTTTATTGTTGTTGAAATCACCTGTTTCTTCGATGAAGACAATACAGAAACATAAACACACAAATTTGAATTAAGAAAAATAGAAGATATTCAAGATGACAAGGCAAGGGCAGCTCATAAACTGCAGACCTACTGTGCGTTATCTATGATGAAGTAAAATCTTGACCCATTTTAGTGGTCGCGCCGCAATTTTCTCGGTATCCTTAAATTTCGTGCATCGGCAAAGTGTACCTTTGTTGTCCAGCAACTTCCGTTTATAGTGAGAGATTATTCTCGGAGACCGGAAACATATACGAAACTAAGAGACATCGATTGCTACCAGAAAGAACAGAAACTTGATTTCAAGACATTGTTCTATTTGTTCATTAAGATAGTAATTTTGTTCAAATAATGTAATAGATCTGTTTTCTCCTCAAGCTAGTACATTTAAAAACTGGCTCCCGAAGGAAAGATTGCTGAACATATCAATAAATAATCAAGGTTTTCATTTGATTCAATTCCCATTCTTATTATTCAGAAATATATACAATGTAAGAAACCGGATAGTCCGCGCTTTTTACCGAATAATCGCCACTACAATAGTGTCTTTACCGACTAGTCAGCACATCTCTATTATTTTCAGTTCTTTCATAATTTCAATGGATTTATATGTAAAACCAATTATTCATATTTAAGATTAATGTAGAATGTGAAGAAGATAAAATCACAAAACTTAGGGGACATATGGTACAGGTTGATCTTCAGTTGCTTCAGGTCCATCCTGTTGTTCACCTACGATCAATCTCTTTGGTTCTTTCTGTCATCAATGAAGAAAGAAACCATTTCAAGCATACTGAAATCGTTATTGATTGCAACGATGAAACGCTAAACAACCTCTGCAAGCAGAATTTGTTAATGAATTCTAAATAAATCTTTGAAACAGCAAGCAAATGTATACGATGCGCTAACAGAACTTCAATGCTCTGTTGTCACTATTTCATAACTTTATAGCTTCACCGTAAATCTTATTCACCATAATAATGAGAACAAATCGAAAACTTACGGTATATATCATTAGGGAACCTTCACATGCAGATAATATAATTTTCATTGATTTATTACATTCGCACCCACAGAACCTTAGAGGATTCAAGACGTATTTCCTCTTGATATTGCAGAGTGATGATATATATATATATATATATATATATATATATATATATATATATATATATATATATATATATATATATATATATATATATATAGGTTTTCTCTTTAGTTTATACTGCTCAGAATCTCATATATGATGATTCAAAATTTTCATCGTTAACGAAATGGCAGCTAAAAAGTGTAAGACTACTTACTTTTATCAGTTCTAAGTGCTGAAAATGGGCACCATTCACTTTCATGCAGTAAACAACGCTGGTGTATGGCTAGCTTATGTTGAATTTACCTCGAGGTATGTGATGTTTTTATTTATTTGTTAATTTTTTTTATTTACCTTAGTCTACCGTGAAATTTTCAGGAACGATGAAACTGTGCCAAAGTGATTGTAAATTTGTAGTAGGATTAAAATGGTGTATTCCGTAGAAGAAAGGGTTGAAACGATAAAATTATTTTTTAGAAATAACGACTCTTGCGCAATTAACAGCGGCTTCATTTAACGAACGACATCCTAAAAAATGAATCTGCGTTTGCAACTAGTTGCCAAATTTGACGCTACTGGTTCAGTCGGTAACAAAATGAAGGAGACGAAGCAAGGGAAGTGGCTATTTTAGGTTACGTAGCGATGGATCCGGCCCTTAGTACTAGGAAATTGTCCAATGTGTCTGGTGTTTCACGCACAACAATCATGAGAATTTCAAGAAAACATAAGTTGGTTCAGGAACTTAATGAGGATGATTTTGATCGCCGACGCATGTTCTGTGAAGTGGTCAGTGAAATTATTAACAACAATCCAAACTATATGTTCAATATCTGTTTTTCGGATGAGTGTTCATTTTACCTGAACGGCACTGTAAACAGGCATAACTGTCGGTACTTTTGCATTGTCAAGTTCAGAGGTGTAAGATTATAATCTGAAGCAACAACAATATCATGTTATTTAGACGTTCTCTGTTTATCATGAAAATGGGAACGTAGATGAAAAATCTGTTTACTATGAAGATTATTCAAATCAATTAATCCACGACCTCCAAGATGTCTAGGTAGTGTAACTCTCTGAACAGCTGATTTTGGGTGGTGCTTATGATATTTACAGAGCATTTTCCTCGTTTGACATTGTAATTCATTTAGATCAGTTTTAGACCATTTAATAATTCCAAAAGAAGATGTAAGAATAGGAACTGCATAGTAGTTATAGTTGATAGCTCTGAAAAGGTTTTTACTAGTTAAATGACTCTTGATGATAATTCTAAGTCTTTTGTAATATGAACTTCTAATATTTTCTTTAGTGCTGCTATGGTTAATTGTCTTCTCTTGACAAAATCCAAGATATTTATATGTATCTCCTTGATGCATTGGCTCGATTTCGATATTGGAAATCTTTATATAATCAGAGGTGATCTTTCCTATTTCAATAGAAAGATTTTTACATTTGGAAGCCCAAATTTCATATGAATATCATTGGAATAGTTAAAAGTAATCTCAAGTAGACTTTTAAATGTGATCTGGTTCCGGCATATCATTTAATATAATCTAAATAAATTAAGTGACTTAATTTGTATTCAGTTGATAGACTCTTTATTTTGAAGCCAAAACTAGTAGCATTTAATTCATGAGATAATGGATTAAGGCAAAGACAAAACCAAAGAGCACTTAAAGAGTCACCTTGAAAAATGCCTCTTTTGATTGGAATCACTTCAGATTTTAACGATTGTTTTGAAATATTTAAATGAAGATTGGTTCTCCAATTTTTCATTACAAATTCAAGAAAAAGACGAAGTGTCAATTTTATAAATTTCCAAAATTTCTTGAAGCCATGAATGAGGAGAACTATCAAAAGCCTTTTGGTAATCAATAAAGGCTGTATGAATATTTCTCTTCTTAGTTTGAGTTTGATTCAAAGCAACAGAATCAATTACAAGTTGCTCTTTAGTACCAAGTTGTTTTTCTACATCCTTTTGTTGTTCGGAAAGAATATTATAATTCTCCAAATGTGCATAAATTCTTTGGGTAATACATGCAGTTAGAATTTTATATATTGTTGGTAGGCAAGTAATTGGTCTATATTGAGACGGATCAATAGTATTATCACTTTTCGGTTTTAAATAAGTAATTCCTTGTGTGAAAAATAAAGGAGTAGCTGAGGGTTCTTTATTATAAATGAAAAATATTCAGCCAATTTTTCATGAACGCCAGACAATTTCTTGAACCAAAAGTTATGAATACCATCAACACCTGGAGATTTCCAATTTTCTGTGTGTTTAATAACTGATGTTATATCTTCGTTAGAAAATTTTTCAAATTGCATGCATTCTATTTATATAAAATATATAAATATTTCTTTTCCCTTTGCTCCCTGTCTGCTCCCATTCATATTTCATATATATATATATATATATATATATATATATATATATATATATATATATATATATAATGACTGAAATATGAATGGGGAGACAGGGAGTATATATATATATATATATATATATATATTTCAGTAATTCCTGCTTCAAATAAGATTTTTGCGTAGTTTTTACTTTGACTTTCATACCGAGTGTAACTGAAACTAGGTTAGATCCATGTAACTTTTTTCTATTTGGAATATTTTGATTAAATTTGGGAATCGGATGGAATAGAACATTCTAAATTTGATAACATTCAGCATTTAACATGTTTGACATTTCGTTTCCGGTTATGCCGGAAACTTTCGATTTTCAAATGAAAATCAATGAACAGTGACAATTGGCTTAGCTCAACATCCCCTATCACGAAAATACAAGATTGTACCTAAAAATCTAATTGCTCAGTTTTTACGGGTTGTCAAAATTAATAACGAAAGAGCGAACAACGAAAACGAAATAATTATAATAAATGTTCAAAAATACCACCTTTCTCACGAACACAACATCGCATACGATTCCCCTCACAACATTATTTGAATGTTGGGCTGTATTGCCTGCAATAGCCGGTCTCAAACGGTTCTCCAATTCTAACAGGTTTTTGGTAAACTCACAGGAAGAATTCTACTGAGTTCAAATCTGGCGATCTAGCTGGCTATCTTATGTACCTATCCATTTTTCGGGAAAAATTTCGTCGACATACCGCGAGGCCACCCTTGTGTTATGAAGAGGTGCACCATCTTGTTGAAAAATATATTTCATGCACAACAGCTAATGGCAACTCGTCCAATTCATCTTGTATTTGGGTCCTCAAAAATTCCAAATATCTCTCCTTGTCAATGAACCTAAATATCTTCCCATCATCCCCTTCTAGAAATTAAACCCAAAACCTTCTTAGAAGTTTCCATCTTGATATCTGTGCTCATTTTGTTGCGACCAGTACCAGATATTTTGCCTATTAAACACCCCATTGTTCGTAAAACGTGATTTGTCACTGAATAAAATCTGGGATATTGTGGATCACTCTCCATTTTCACTTTGGGTGTATAAATTCATAGTCAAAACTGAATTCACTAATTCGCAATGTCGATAATTAATAACAATACAATTTTGACATGTCACACTGATATTTTTATGATCACAGAATATTTTAAGTATGAACAAAAATTTTGCATCGCCGACTTAGTTGTTGTTATTAGCAAATGGGGAACTCTGCAAAAAATGCCTGGATATTTTCCACTAAAATTCCGGAACCGTTAAGAATAGAGTGTCGTGAGTGGTATAAAAAAGATGAAAGAATAATGCTTCAGTAATATGGGGCGGCCGGATATGGTTGTCTCAGGAAAAAACCTAGTTTTTGAGGAAAAACTGAAATTTAAAACTTTGACACCCCGTAAAAAATGAGCAATTGAATTTTTAGATACAATGCTGTATTTTCGTGATTGGAGATATTGAGCTGAGGCAATTGTCACTGTTCATGGCCTTCTAGAACCAAAGATGAAAATTACCAAAAAAAAAAAGATTGTGTTTTGTTTTCCTTTCAAAAATATGTCAAAAGACCGTTGGATGAGATGAACAATTAAAATAAGCAAAAAAATACATGTGTCGCATTTGAAAATCGAAAGTAGGTATCAATATCAACAAAGTTAATGTTATCAAATTCAAAATGTTGTCTTCTATCGATTCCCAAATGTCATCAAAATATTCCAAATAGAAAGAAAATTACAGGGGTGGACCTAGTTTCAGTTACACCCGGTAAACCTCCACTTTCAGCACAAAAATCATCAAATTTTTAAATCGTTAGACTGATAAACTTGTTCAGTGACAGATATATTGAACCTTTATGTAAACAGTAAGAAATCTACATAAGAAATACAAAATATCTTATCAGTTGTATATGTCATTTTGAGCATAGATCATAGATGAAAGTTATGGATATTGCAGAATGTTTTCAGGAAAATATTTATTATAAATCTTTACGCCTGTCAATATCACTGATGCGTTCAGAGAAAGTACCACTGTATTGTTTATTATTTATATTTATTCAATGAATAATTAATGGAACTTTCCCAAGCTAAATATTTAATTAATAATCAAGACCGGGGCTATAAGGCGATTATTTACCGTCTTCTTTTCTAGGAAATTAGGAAAATAAACAAAACACGGAGTTTATTGATTTGTACTATTTTTTCGAAACTTAAGACAGTTATCGAACTTTCAACAATGTGAAATAGAAGTGAGACATCAAACATATTTTTCAGGAAGTTATATATAGTTTGAATGTACTTAATCGTTGATGAATGAAACCATTCCCGATAAGAACTCAAGACGACGCGACTAGTAGCAAGTCAAATTTTTAAACTTTTTGAGTAATAAGCTTGCATACCAACTTTGAAACATTGTTGGTGCATACAAAGATGTCTCCATTGCTTGAATATGAATAATAGTAAATAAATTTAATCAACTACTTGATTTTTCGAAATGTTCAACACAATCACAAATCAGAATAATATAAAACCTCAATATCAGATAATACAAGAAATTTATCGCTATATGTGTAAACACATTGAATACTTTCAATCAACCTTCCGTTGAATGTTAATACACTGCGTTAATTAACAATCTACGGAATGTAGAATATTGCTCCCGGAATAAAAGTCTTCAATGTTTTTTTCATGAAGAAACCCGTGTGGGCAAAAAAGTATCTGAATCATACTTTCCCAATGATAACATACCCTTGCATCCGTTTGAGACTTTTAAGGAGGCAGACGAAAACCAAAACAAAATTAGGGATCATTGAGATGGTGCTGAAATGGCGTCGGTATATTTGTCTCGAAAAACATAAAAAAACTCGCTAGTTAAATACTGAAGTAGGGTACAAATTAATCTCGTATAATTCTGTTGTGGGTATCGTAATCATTCTTGAAAATTCACGTATCTCAGTAGGAATATTTTTGGAAATTATAATAAAATAATCATACACGAAACATTGATAGATAATTATTAACCGATATTTTGCGTATGATTTTAATGTAAACTGGCAAGCGAATTGTTTTGTGGCCGCGGTCAATACAATTTTCCATTTGTTTCACTAAAATGGTTTATTCTGAATGTTCTTTATTATTTCAGGAAATAAGCTCCCGCGTCGGCCTTGCCGCCAGGTGTGATATTTATCTTATTCGTATCGTTGTGTTCAAGGTCTCCAATCAATGATTGTTCTTTTTGTTTTCATTATTTTCCGCGAAATTGAAAATAGATGATCTTTTCCCCACATATATGTGAAAATCACATCGGAAACCGAAAAGAGGGTTTGAAAGTATTGTACCCTTCTTGTAAAGAAAAATTTCAAGAGACGTGATGAAGACTCTTATGCTTCAAGATCATTTTGATGAAATATGCTCGTCGAATAAGTAAGTCGCGAAAGATGTGAAATATTCTCAAGACATGAAAAAGAACTAAGAAACTCAGCAAAGTATATCAAAACATTAGTTCTAAGTAAGACGATGACGGACTTCGAGCTTCGTACAATATCTCCGCTAAAATATAGAAGCGACACAATGATGGAGGAATATTTAATTTAACTAGCAGTAGAAAAAGTGCAAACCACTGAGCTCCATACACCAGCAGCATATATTCTTCAAGTAGCAGCTCTGTGCAAAGATGAATTGATGAGATGGTTCAGAATATTGAAGTAATTGTACCATTATCTGCCAATTTGTCAATCTGCTGATGCTGAATGAGTCCATTTTACCCACCAATTGCATTTTTATTATTAAACCCAAGCTTCAGTGAATGACATATTCCAATAAAATTATTCAGAAAGTCGAATATTTCATCCCGAATTTTTCGTAAAGTATTGATCTAACATTTTTCAATTCAACATCAGAGATGGTACCTCTACTTTTGGGGTCCATAAAGTTTATGTTCCTGCAGATTAATAGATAGATAGATATTAAAAATTTGAGTATTGACAGATTGACAGACCTGCCACTATAACCCAGTGTTCTATTTTAGCCAACTCTATCTTAAATCTTACCCACCAGCTCCATCCTTTTCGTGAAGGCAATAAGCGAGTGAGAGCTTAAGAAGCTCAGTCAGTTGAAGTTTGTTAGATCCAAGTTCATTAAATCTGATATCCCAGCTCGGTATTTGCATATAACGTTTTCTATTGATCCTATCCCTTCCTCGCATAGTCAGCATGAAGGGATCTCGATCAATCCTAATTTATTTAGGTTATTTCGGAAGCGACACTGACCCGTTAATATGGCAATGAGAACTTTTTGGTCTAGCATAGAGAGTTTGAGCCAAGCCTTGGCCCTGACAGTGGAAGCTCACTGATGGCCAGCCTAGAGTGTATATGACTTGTGAGGCTCAGTCTGTGATCTCGTACCTATAGGCCCAACTATCGGTTATTTTCTATCCTTGCGATCTCAGAGAAATTCCAAGTCTAGGCTCCGGTTCAGTGAATCCCAAGGTAGTTTCTCGAGCGGCCAATGAGTCTACCGTCTCATTGACCTCCATGCCCAACCGGCTCAGGAGCTACATCAAGCAAAGCCTAATTCTTACTCCCAGTCTTGCAGGGGTTGAACGACATTCTTGCGTCATAAGTGACGTGCAGTTTTCAGATGCCTTCAGTGCAGACTCGCTATCCGTAATCAGTTTTATTGGCCTAGTTGTCAATTCCTCCCAAGCAGAATGTTGGCACGGTGATTAACAGCGAATATTTCTGCATGAAAGACAGTCGCAAGCTCGCCAATACAGATAGAGTGTTCCGTGGTAGCACCACGACAATATACACCAGCCTTAACACATTGGGCTGTTTTGGAGATATCTGTGAACCAAGAGGGACAAGTAGACGATCCTTCGGCTGGTCCATTCCTGTCTACTATGAGATCGAATCAGGAATGTCAGCTCCATATCCGTTTTGGGTATTGCTATGTTAGTTTCATACTCAGCATCTCGTTGTCCTCAATGTCAACCTGGAATACAGCAGGCACGAAGCTCACCCATTTGTCCTATTCCAGAAAAGATCACGAAATCTGTAAGTAGCATTCTAGCGATTCCTCTGATCACCAGTTAGGGTGCAAGGCCAGTATCAGTTCCATGACTACAATAGGTCTGGAGCAAACTGCTCCGGTGATCATGGTCCAGACCGTCTCTGTAATTTAGAGAGCTTGAGTTGGAATTGAATTTAAAGGCTACACTCCCACTGAGCATTGTAGCCATATATAAAACGAAGTTAGATTCCATATAGCCACTGAAGCTGCCTCGGGGAAAAACCCCATTTCTTTCCACAGGTCATTTGACATGCTCATAAGGAATGTATACCCTTGTGTATTATGTTTTCCAGATGCGAATTCCACAGTTATTCGCTTCCTCCGCAACTGGAATAATGAACAATCTACTCAGGATCGGAGGTGATACAATTATCCTTCTTTCTCTAGTGAATGGTACTATAAGAGTTTCGTGGGTGTTTATACTAGGTTTTTTGTCCTCACACCAACTGTAGATAGCTGAAATAGCCTCCTGAAGTATGTCGGAGAAATCATTGCCAACGCTGCCAGCCATAATGAGCAAATCGTCAGCGTACCTTTCTACGTAAACGTCCAGTGCGCCGAGTATTGAAATTATATCAACAGGAATAGAAACGATCAAAGGTATATGATTCCTCCCCTAGAGCAGCCTCTACCATTCTGAAGACTACACAATTCCCTGAAGAAAGTTGAGTAGTCTGGCAATTAGCATTTTGCTAATCCGTTCCGTAGTAGAATTTGCACTTCTCTGGCTCTTGCAGTCACACATAGTGAAAAAGCACCCCCCAAGTCTATGCAGCTGCAATCTTCCTGCATTCTAAAGACAGAATGATCCATCGGACTAGATTGTCAATTGCCAGCGTATGGATGCTTTACCATAGGCTCGAGCGATTACACCTCATTCCTGATGTATTCATCTAATATCTTTTCCAAGGTCTTCAGCAAGGAAGATATGAGATTTATCGGTCTGAATGATTAAGGTTCTGAGTTCGACTGATCTTCCTTAGGGGTGTATACAACCTTAACCTTAGATGGTCATTTCACAGCAGTCATTGATATCAAGAAAGATTAACATAATTACCATCACTTGAAAAATAGAACCTGGTGAATTGGTCCTCCCGATCGGAGAGAAAGGATATTATGTTGAAGCGTTTGATCAATGAAGATATTTTAGAGGACCGAAGAGATTATGTTTTAAAGTTGGCAATACTCCGTAGAGCGGAAGTATTCACTTTACGTTGAGTATAAGTTGTGATTTTTGGTTGGTAAAAAATGCTATTTAATACTTATACCATGTCTTCCCGCTGTTTTTCTCTTTTATTTTTCAGAATGCTGCCGTCCCACTACCAATCAAATATGTAGTTAGAATGGAGAATGAAGCGTGAAAACAATCATTCTCATCACCCTTTTTGTTCACAACTCACTCACAGATTAGCTAGTACTGATGTATCATTGACGGGAAGGATAAGGCGTTTCTTCAGGTTTCTTCTCCCTGGTCTCTTGAATCATATAAAAGATTACTTAAAGTTCACCAGTTTCTTATCTTTTTCTTGAGCTTGCACTTAAGGGTCGACCATTGGAGGTGGTGTGTTCTGAATGTTTATGCAATCTACAAACCGTGGTTTCTTTCAATCGTGTTTTGAATCATATAAAAATTTGACATTATGGTATAATTCATGTTGTTTTCTTATTTTCTGTTGCTCTCTTTTTCATAAATAAATAAATAAATCAATATGAGCGCTTATTCATTAGCATTACCTACATGTTCAAAAAAAATGTTATACCGGATCACTTTGATGAAATATTTCATGTTTCATGTTTTCATGGTTCATACTCGATAACAAATAAGTGGCATGCGTTTCAATAAATAAATTAGCATGCGTTCTAGATAGCCTCAAGTATTGTGTCTATTAGATTATAAACTTTATATTGAGATCTAACTGTTTTTCGGAAGATATTCCAAACTTGCATCGATCTAATTATCATGAACAAAACCGTAATCATGTAAAGTTGTAGCAGTGATAAAAAGGGCGGAAATCTTTTCATGTTTTTATCTAGAATTATGTTTCTCAGATTATGTGTCAGGTAAACTACTTCTTTTTAACGTTGAGAATTTCTTCATTGATTTTATAATCATTACTAATATGTTTTTATTTACAAGATATAGCTATCGTCGTGATATCGAGAAAAAACGTTCTTAACCAGTCCAGAATCGCGTGTTTCTCACATCAGCTACCACATCTAGAAAACACCTGTCTTTAGTTGTTATATTTTAATTTTAAATTTGAAAAGAACCCCTAAAGTGAGATGAGACCACCAAAGTGTATTATACTATATTTTTCAAGATGTGCTATTTTATGTATCAACGCCAAATTCTTCAACAGGTTTTTATTAGCTTCGTCTGCCTGTACACTTATCAAGAACCCATGACGATATAACAGGTACTAATATCATAAATTAACAAGTTTATATGTTTGGATGCTTGTTACTTAATTGCATAAAACGGATGAACTGATATTACTTCGATTAGTACATACATACATACACTTTTATCCCGGAAAGAGATTTAGTTACTGTAAGACTTACAGAAGTATCTACTTGTAATTGATATACATTGGCCCAGAAATTAACTAAGCAACAGCTATATTTCTTACCAGTTGTTATTCAACATTTTCTGGTTCGTAAAATCCTGCGAAGTAGTCCCCATTGGATTCAACAACATGCTCCTAACACCGTTCCCAATTCTGAATGAGTCCTGGTACTGACTTTTCGCTATCACCTTCAAAACGTTCGTCGCATTTATTTTTCTATTTTAATCATATTTTAGTCATCAAATCGGCCCAGTTTAAACGATCAATATTTTTAAGCAGCCAAAAGTCTCTATATCAGGACTGACAGATTCAATGAATAGGCTGGTGTTATCATTATTATGTATGATGAGGCAGTGAATTGGAGACGGTGTCATCACAGTCTTTGGCTTACAAAGACGGCAAGATAGTGAGGCCTTATCAACAAATGTGCGACCATCCATGAAGCCTTTGTACCACTCTTTTATATCTGTGTTGCCAATACACTCGCTTTTATATTGTCTTCATCATTCCGATAGTTTCTACAAAAATTTACAATTTAAGGAGCTCAATGCAAAAGTTAACATGAACTTTTGAAGAAAGCGAATACAAGCTTTTTGGCCCTTTGGTATTTTAAGTTGTTACTTAAAAATGCTATAACATCCCAAAACCTGTGGTTTTTAACCACGTGTTTGAAGAGTGAAGTGTGTCCTTAATACATCAAACTCAAGACCAACAACAACAGTTATAAACTTTTTCATCATTTTTCGTGAAAATGAAAAAAGACCATCGCAAAGACGACACTATAAACAAAAATTGAATTCTGGTACATATTTGTTTCGGAGTTAGCAATGACCATCGTATTCAGTATAAGCAGATTTTTTTATAGGAGAAATGAAATATTTCAATTATTGCAGCTACCTCCCAGGGCGGACGTGCGCTCCGACGGCCGCTCTGCCTCCGAATTTTAAATCTTTAATATCTTCTAAGATATTGTTTCAAACGATATGCTGTACAAGTCAATTTGGACCTACATTAAATGCACATACGTATTCAACGTTTTAATAGGATAAGGAATGATAATAATGTACTGTTCGAAATACCAACGTAAATAATCCATTATTCTAATCTAGGAATATATAGAATATAGAAATGCCTACTATTGGTTATCAGTAGAAGATGAATATTTATCATCGAGACTTTTTGTTTGGACTGCAAATGCACAAAAATATGTTCTTTACGACATCAAATTACAAATCATTGAAATTCTCCGCTCTACTGCATGTTTTATATAGATGAACCTTCTACTTCGATGATTGTCTAGTCATGAAATCATTGAAATCCGTATAGTACTTCATAATACCTGAGCATGCAGACGACGAGAAGCAACTTTTGTTTTATACTATGAATCACACGAGTCAAAAATTCCCGGGACTAAGAAATAGATGGCGATCGAAATATCGAATGAGATATTGTTTTAGGTAGTACCAACTTAAAAAACACGTATCAAAATTTTATGACATTGAAGCACTGCTATTTTACATGTGAAAATATCGTACAAACTCAGGGATGGCTTGAAGAGTGTTACCGGAATAATTTTCCTTCAAAACCAACCATTTGCCGATGATATATCGATTTCAAACGAGATCCTTCGACCACCGCAGACGCTGGCATCCTAAGTATATCAGATGATAACCGTTGTTAGGAGCTTCTAAAGTGCGATTAATAGGATTTTTTGCATCGAGATGTAACCATGGATGAAACAGGGATCCACTACTACACTCATGATTTAAAAAGAACATGTGATGTATTGAGAATAATAAGATGAAATCGTCAAAAGCGTCCAAGAACTCAACAATCGGCTGGCAAGGCTATGGTGTGTGCATTTAGGGATACAAATGGAGTACACACAACCAAATTTATATGGAATCACCCGATATCTTGAATATTACCACAGAGATTTTGGAATTTTCGAAGGATTGTTGAATTGATCCTTTTTGAGATATTTCAATTGAAAAAAGAAATAAATTAAGGTTTATTTTAAGAAAGAAATAAATAAGAGAAAATAAAATACTCTTTCCGAATGTAGTAAAAAATCGAAAATTGTTTTCTCACGGAGTATGTGTTTTTTTCCCGACTTCAGTAGCTTGTATTACCTCCTCTTGCCCTGATATAAGCCTGAATACGTCTTGGCATGCTTTGGATTAGGTTTCTGACCTCCTCTGGAGTGATATTCTGCCACTCTTCTGTGGCGGCTTGGACGAGCTATTGTGGGGTTCTTGGATTATCATGGCGCGATCTAATTTTCCCTTTGAGATTATCCCATAAATGTTCAATAGGATTCAGGTCTGGTGGGCAAGCTGGCCAGTCCAAAATAGCGATTCCCTCTGTTTCATGATTATGTCGCGAGAGGTTGCTGGTATGCGAAGGAGCATTATCTTACATAAAAGTGAAATTCTCACCGTGGGCACCTCGCCATAGTCTCACTATGGGCTCCAGCTTTAGGTCCACGTATTTTCTAGCCGTTTTACTTGCAGGAAACGAAATCAAATCTATTTTACCTTCCAGCATAATGCCACCCCAAAACATCACACTGCCCCCTTGGTATTTCGGAATTTGTCTTGCTGCTCGGAGTCTAGCTTGTTTTCCACGACCTCTTAAAACCCAAATCTGATCGAACACCGATTCTGGTCTAATCCGAAAAAAGAGCATTTCGCCAATTCTCAATATTCCAAATTTAATGATCGATACACCAATAAGTCTGTTAATTTTTTGTTGTCTGGTTAGCTCTAGAACTCTAAAGAAACCTTCTGCTGTATGAACCCCTTGAACGAAGTCGTTGAATAATACCCTGATGCCTCTTGCTTCCAGAAATTGCCCTTGGAGTATGGGGTGCGATGCACTAGGGTTTTTTCTTGCAATTTGGAACAAAAAGCGGTTTTTTTCTTGAGAAGTGATCTTCCTACGACTTCTTCTAGGCCTATTTTGCAGGGATTGTAGCTTCACGTATTGGGCGTAGGTTTTTGAAATCACCCCCTGTAATACTCCCATTGTGGCCGCTATATCTGTCTGTGTCACCCCTTCTTCAACGAGAGCAATTATTCGACTCCTCTGCATATCGTACAATTCAACGTAGGGCATTTTCAATTATAATTATAGGCTTTTTCAAATTTTGAAATTCACAGTTTCAAATCTCAGTGACGACTGAGTACAATATTCCGAACATGTGGTGATAATTCACCATTTCTTATCATACTATCCAGTTTTTCTACAACAAAAAAACTTCATTCTTCACAAGTAGTCAAAGATCCATGGTTAAAAACAATCATTAATGTGAAATACCGAGTGATTCCATATAAGTTTGGTTGTGTGTATTGTACATCGCCTGCCTGAAGAAAGGTCAGACGATTAACCGTGACTATTATATAGTCTTACTTGACCGATTGAATGACGAATTTAGACGCGAACGACCTCATTTGCCAAAGAAAAGAATATTGTTTCATCTAGATAAAGCATCAATCTACAAAGCGGTTAAAACCATGGCAGAAATAAACTATTTACGCTTGGAATTATTGTCGCACCCACCCTATCCTCCAGATCTGGCACTCATCGATATGTGCCTCTTCGTTGATTCGAAATAGATGCTCGAGTGAAAGAGATTTGGCTCGGACGAAGCTAACGCCTACTTTGGGGCCAAAAATAAATCGTTCTATATGAAAGGCATAGAAAGCGTTGGACTAATTGAATCATTGTATTAGGTAGGTACATAGATGAATAAATTTGAATTTTGTGAAAAACTGTATTTTTATTGGTTAGTACCGACACTTTTCGACTCATGGGTTAGATTTTTCACAATTTAAAATAGAGTAAAACGTGTGGGCGATATCAATCTTTAGAGGTATCTCATTAGTTGCTTTTTCTTGAAATAGAATTAATAAAGAAGTCTATGATAAAAGACCCCATCCTTCTTTGAATTTTTTTGCACTTATTTAATCCTATTTTAAATTCTGGGAATTATTCAATACAGGGCGAGTATTTTCTTATTATTTCTAGATCATTTACAAACATACTATATGTATTCTTTCAATCAACTGTACTCCTGTAGTGATCACTTCTTCTTAAACCTTCGCCTTCAAGTGACCCAAGACAAAGTAATCCAGTGGAGTTGAATCTGGCGTTTTCACAGGGCATGCTTAATTGAATTTGTTTGTAGGCTTTAACAACAGTTGTTCGAAATGAACCTAACCCATTTGATGCATTTTGATGCCCTTGTCATAAGGTGCATCACCGATTTTCTTATCATTTCTAGATCATTTACAAACGTACTATATGTATTCTTCCAATCAACTGTACTCAAACGTTAATTTAGATATTTCCTCACTGCAATAGCAGAATATTGGAAAACTGCGATGCGGACCTATCTTCATGAAAAATCATATCAAATCTGACATAGACGTTCGCCAACAAATAAATGAGATATTCAGAAAAAAAGATGTTGTGATTTTTTCTCTTCAATACATTAAGGGTGCTCGTACGCCCAAACATGACAATTCCGTTCATTATTCACACTATCCCTTGGAAAACTGAGAATCGTCTGTGCCAAATCTCTTCTGTGGTTAACTACCAACCTACACCTCTCGATGTTCCACAGTTTGAACTATTTGGAAATGGTATGAGCAGATATTTATTCACCAAGAGAAATTGTACCCCCTAGTTAGGACTTGTAATGTGTAATTTTTTTGATTGCTGCCTACTGAAAGAGGCAGACTGAATCTTCATATAAAAAATAGTTGAATGAGTTATAATCGTTTGAATATATGTCTACTTGGAATTCTACCATCTTCCAGAAATCGGCATGTATATACAGATGAATTTGAATAATTTTTGGGCTTATGCAATGCTCTCCATATTCATCTAAGCCATGTCCGTTTGATCAAAACTCAGTCTGTATTATTGAGTACATTATATCCATTCAAAAAGCTTATAAATTGAAATGGTATTTTCTTTCTAGTTCCGTTTCTCTTTTCCAAGAATAAATTACTTACTTTTTCGACGTTACTATCGGTTTTTGACGTTTTTCGGCGTTAATAAGCACTACCGTATTTGAAACGGCTATACGATTCACAATGCACAAAATCGAAAATTCTAATTTATTCAGAAAAAGTTTAGATCTGTCGTTGAAGAATTATTTTTCCAGTAATCCATCAGCTCTAAGGCATGCTTGAGAACAATTGAAATGAAAATGGTACTTATTGAAATTGAAATAAAACTAATAATGAAAAATGCTAAACTTTTTCAAGGAATCAGAGTCTTCAGAAACCTGTCAATATCGGATATTTCCATCCCTGACGAGAATTACTGCATGACTTCTACAAATCATACTTAAAATCAATGACCTTATAACATTTTTATTCATATTATTCTGAATTTCGGTCAGTCTGCTCTGGACCTTATGTACGGTAGCTGGCTAGTTTCGCTGGCTTCTCAATCTTTTTTCTTTGAAATCCCCCCGACATGTTCGAAGGGATTGAGGTCTGGACTTTGTGCAGCCCACTCCATTGAAGGTAGTTCCTAATGAAATGTGCTCGGTGAGGTCTGTATCATGTATAAGATTTCACCCATATTTGTTATGTCAGTAACGTATCTCTTAGAGTTAAGGGTTCCATTAATTACAATGACCATATCAATGCGAGTATTCAAAGAAATTCCTCACCACACTATTACTTAACCACCACCAAACCCATAGGTAGGTGAAAAGTTCAACTGGGCATATCTCTCATTTCAACGTCTGTAAACTACATTTTCGACTAATATGAAAACAGAGTCTTCGATGCGCTGTGGTTAGAGCTGTGCCTCGAGCTGCAACACAAATTCCCTGAGACATTAGCTCAGACAACTTGTGACTCATCTGTAAACAGAACTTTCTCCCAGTCAACGTATGACCAATTGATATGTTCTCTGGCGAAATTCAATCAGGCTCATCGCGTGCTGCGATTAGAGCTGGACCTCGAGCCGGGTCACGATGCCCCGAACCCAATTCCTTGAGACGTTGTCGTATTATTTCAATGCTAATCTGGACTTCACTGTTCGGTCAAAGCTGCATTTAAAGGTGCCTAATAGTAGCGAACCGTTGTCTCAAAGAGGAAATTCTTGAATACCAGTCATGGATCGCCGTTGTTGCTCAAGATCATCAATGGCCAAATACTTCTTTCATGACTACCTGTTAACTGCGGATTATTCTGGAAACAGTTGAATTGGACGCCCAACCTTTGGTCTATTCTTGTATAAGTCAAACCAAAGTCATCTAACATCTCCGCTTGTGCACATTCCGCCGTTGCATTATAATCGCCAATTAAAATTTTCAAGAAGAACAAAAATATACTAATATGTGATGGGGTCTTGCAAAATCCCAATTTTTTTCTTTCATTTTATTTCTCATAAGAGGAACAATGTAATTTCGAACTTTTCCGCAAAATTACATTCACTGTTAAACATTTAGGTCAGGGGTGTTCAAACGGTAAATCGTGATCGACCGAGTACTTTTTGAGTTGGTCTGGAGAAGAAAAATATTTTTAATAACTAGGTAACTAAACTACAACAATTTATTACGTAATAAAATAACACTGTGCTAGAAGCAAAAAGCGGCTTTATCAAAGGAAGGCGCGGTACTTGTCAAAGAAAAGCCGCGTTTTTTATTCTTGCCGCTTTTCTAGAAATTTCGGACGGCACGTTTGACGGGAACATTCGAGACTTTCGTTCAAGCCAATATAAATGTTGCGCCTGCAGGAATTGTAGTCATTATGAATTGTAACTTGAAGGCAATACTACGTGCATACAAAGTTTATTATTAAATAGTACAAAATTAGTGCAGCGAAGAAATCTAAAACGTATCATTTTAATAACGATTGGAAGGAATAATTTTTCTTCTGTATGATGGAGGATGAGAGCATTTGTCTTATTTGTCGTGCGTCAGTTGCAATACTTAAGCGTGGTAACTAAGAGAGGCGTCATGAAATGGTTCATAAAATCTATGAGAAGGATTTTCCGCCACAGAGTGAATTATAAAACGAAAAGTACGTAATTTGATATCTTGTTTCAAAAAAGAACAAACCATGTTCACAAAACCAGCTAAACAATCAGAAGCTGCTACGATCGCGTCATTTAAAATATCTCATATATTGGCGAAACAGATGAAACCATCCGAAGATGGATCGGTTGTGAAGGAAGCTTCAAGGTAAAGGAAAAACTATTATTGAGATGGTTAGCACAGTAAACGCATTCAAAAATAAATTACAACTCATGATAGATCTACTGAAAAGAAAGGATCTGAATGAGGCTGAATTATCATATATTTTGGGACAATTCGAAATGCGTTTTTATGATTGCAGTAAATTGGAAAATATAGGTCATTTATGAGTTATCCTTTTTCCTGTAAAAACATGAGGAATTAGCTACTGTAATAGCAAGTCAGTTTAATATAAACTCATCTTCTGTTGACAATGAGTTGGTGCAGGTCATATCAAATATACATCTCAAAGCTACAGCATCTACAAATTTCTGGTGTTTTATATCTGAAGATGAATATCCGAATCTAAGGCAAATCGCCCTTCAACTAACGGCAATATTTGGGTCAACTGACTTGTGTGAGTCTGCATTTTCTGAAATGAAGATAATTAAGTCATCTATCTGATGAAGCCACAGTGTGGTGAAACCGGTCATAGTTTTGTGAATATAGTGGAAATCTAAATACTTTAGTTTTATTTCATTGTAAATATGTATATCGATTTTCATCAAGTAACGACCTCCTCAATCAGATTTATTAAGTCAAAATATCGTAAACGATTAATTGAAGATCATATGTCATCATGCTTGCGATTAGCACTCAGTGGTTACGTAAAATCATATGAAAAGTATGCTGAGGACATGCAGTGCCACGGTTCAAAATCCAAAGTCATTCCTTAGTTAAGTTTAACACCATATGTAACTCTTTTGTTTTGTAACAACCAATAAACTCGCAATTTTGAATAACTATGAGTTTTTTCATTGATATTATAGAGAAGAACCTAACTGAACCTTACCCAAAACTTGACTAAAATAATGTATATTGTGCGCAAAGCTAATATCTATATATGCTACGGTACACCCTACCTAGGTAGGTAGCTAGGTATGATGTTTCGTGTATGTACGACAACCCTGCATCACATATACTTGCAGCCTCTCAGAGTCGATCGTTAGTAGTCTGAAAATATTGGGGTAGATCGCCAGCAGTTCAAGTTTGAGCCCTCCTGATTTAGATGCATATATTTGGGCATTGCTCCCAAGCAAAATATTTTTCTGAATAATTCTAGCACTAGAATTACACTTACATGTCTCTGCACTGGGTGGAATTCTCTGAGTTTTATCATCACAATCTAAATTCTGACAAAATTTAATTAAATTTGGTTTCGATAGCAGAAGTCAATTTTCTGACAATCTGTTGAACTGAAGTAACCAAGAGGTTGAGAACTTAAGGACCGAATAGAATTTGGTTTCCATATGGATATAGTTCCCAATTTCTTTTCAAACAATAGTACTTGAGCTACCCCCTAGATATCACCCAGGCCTCATTTTCTTTCGGAGAACTATCACTTAGATTACACATGTCCTATAAAAATTTAATGAAGATTGATGCTGAATATTGTGAGTTAATGTATTCACATATTTAACAACTCCAACGACTAGCACAATGCACATGTAACAAACAAAAGGAAAAGCACTTTTTTTCTTTTTCTCATGGAACACGTTATTGAAACACAAAATTATAATTTCAATTTCTTCAATAATCTCAATACCTTCTCCGTGTGGAAGAATCAATACTTCTCTTAAATCGGCTTCATTCGCGGGGTAAAGGTCCGCGAAGTTCGCGAAACGCGAGTGTAGTTGGTTTCACGTGTTCGCTTTTACACTTCGGTATCACACAGCAGCATCGACCGTAACTTCATTGTTCATCTCTTTTAAACGCGCGAAAGTAACTGAGAACGAAACCGTGAATGTCGCGAGAGTTTTTCATTGTAGATAATAAACTGAACATTGAAGTCAGCTGCAACGTTGGCAATATGCTTGAAAATGTGCACCAACATTATTGACTATAGGACTTCTCGACCGTGGAAAATTTATGAATACCATTCACTCGAACAAAATTCATATAATGACTTTCGAAAGATGTTCTAGCATATTTTAGAATAAATATCTGAAGATTTCAAGCTGCCTACATTAGAAATGATGCAGAAAGAATCAATTTAATCAAAATACAAGCGTAGTTGAACGAACATATGATAATTTTAAAAGCATGAAGTTCAGGACAATAAAACTAACTTTATGAATGCTTCCGATGCCAAACATTTATTTAATGGCCAAGATATTCACTGAAACAATAATTTAGCCAGTTTAGATTTTTTTGAATTTGCTGCACTTGCTGCTGAAAAAGAATATAATCGTAAATTATATTTGTAATGTATTTAACTTATGTAGTGTACAAGTTGCGCATGGGCATAAGTGACAATATGTGTAAAGTGTAGAGGTGTTAGGGCAGTTGTAATCAAGCAGTAGATGGATAAAGGGTGTATAATTAAAATCGACTTGAGCTAACTTATTTATAAGTGCCCACAACTTTACATTGGCGACGAGGTGTTTGAGAACCACGTAATAGTCGTAAATTTGACAAATTCAATTATTCAAACATTTTAATTAAAATAATCTGGGAAGAAGTGTCGAGTCCTCACGTGTTTCTAGATGCCAATCGAAGATGATCAAGGTATGCCAAGTGGCAATATTCTAGAAATTCTAAAACCTTTCTAATGAGTTATTACTCAAACTAACTGATCAATTCGAAGATTTGAGGGGTTAACACCCTCATCTGAGGAGGTATAGTGGAGGCACTACTGCTTAAAGATATTTTTCCATGAAATACAACAGTATTTCGGTGAATGTTCATTCGAAATCGACAGATTTTGCAATCACTGAAAGTAATCCGTCTTTTGACGAACCAGCCTGTATCTTCTTCCTACTACGTCAAAAGTCAAAAATTGTTACACATTTGTGTTGCGAATCAAAAGAGCTTTCCAATGAGGTATCACTCGACCTATCTTTTGTGCATCCTTGTTTAGGGGGTTGATGTAAAATAAAATCACCCTTCAGACGAAAATTGCCCTATCTGCTTTTTGTCCAGAAACGAATAGTTTAGCAGTTTAAATGCCCCGCCCGGTATAAATCAAATCACGAAGATGTGCGAGGTCTATTTGCAAAGAATGGTAATGGGGGACCGATTTTTAGAGCATTGATGTCGCAAAAACGCTATTTAACCATACTGGTTGCTCTAAGATTTGATAATGCTTCAGACACGGAGCAAAAATCAAAGGAAAATCCTCTGCTGCAATCCAAGAACTATTCGATTTATTCATCCCTAATTCAAAAGGCTAGGTTAGGTTAGGTTAGGTTAGATTTAAATTTGCTGCTAACGTATATGTAGAAGTGATGCTTGTAGGATTTAGAGGAAGATGCCGCTTCAGAATGTATATTCCAAGTAAACCATACAAATATGCAATAAAAATTTTATTCATGACAGATGCTTGATATTTACACAATGCTTAAATTTATGCAGGAAAAGCATCAGACGGACGCATGCTTACGCCCGAAGACAAAAAACTTAGCAAACTATCGCAAGCAGTGATAATGTTAGTCAAACATTTATATAATGGCAATAGAAACGTTACGGGATATAATTAGTTGAGCTCGGTGGAATTGGTTAGTCACCTAAGAAAAAATAATCTCACGTATGTCGGTATTTTGAAGAAACATAAAAGAGAATATCTTCCTGGGAAGAATCTCAGTGTAGGTAATACTGTGTATTGATTCACAAAATACATTACGCTCCTTTCGCGTGCAACAAAGAAAAATCAAGATGTTATATTTACTGCATCAATGCATCATAGTGATGAATAAGATGAGGAAAATGGATTCCCGTAAATAAATTTTTTTTATAACCTGATCAAAGGAGGGGTCGATATCTTGGATGAAAAGAGTGCAAAGTACTTTTGCAGTAGCAGAACACGAAAATGGCCAATGGCAATTTTTTATAAATACAAAATTCAATTCTCAGCTTGACAATAATCTAACCAGATTCCAATTTATAGAGTATTTGTCAGATGAGCTAGTTTCATTACATCTGCATAGATGATATAAAATGCCATCCTTGAAAAGGGATTTGAAAGAGCTCATACGAAATATTCTGAACTTACCAGACAGCGAACAGAAAAATAAACTAGTAAAGGTAGAGAAAAGAAAATATTGTTATATTTTCTTCTCGAAAATAATAAGAAAATGTGCCTCTATATGTACAAAATTTGATAGGCCAATATGATTGCAGTGTGCAAGAAATATTTGCAAAAATTGTAATATTGACGAAATGACTGAATATTCCCGTTGTTTATATTATGTTGATTTCTTGCCTTGCACGTTTTTTGTATATGTTATATTTCTTTATTTTGATTCCTTTCAGTTGTTGTTATATTTGTACCGGAATGGGATCACACACACGAAGAAAAACGCCGATGGTTAACACAAAACGCTCATTGTAAACGTAAATATAAGATGAAATAAAATACATGGTTCGCTGGTAGACAACGATGGTTTGACAATATGGCCGATGGCGTGGATTCGTAGAGTCGACTTGTGGCAACGCGTGCTGCAAACGATCTATGGAGAGGAAGTGAACTCGATGAAGTCGGTGAAGGAATAGAGACCGAGAGAATCTCAGAAAAGTGCACGGATATTCAAACCCTCGATTCATGTAGGCACAGAGTACGTTTTGTGCTCAGCTTGGTCGAAGGGGTCTACTAAGCGATCTATGGTTAGAAAGCGTAGTGAACACGGTAACAATATATTGTATTCTAATCATCATTAAGTCTAAAAAAATTCAATTTATCGTTTGATTTCAATAGAATAATTTATTTGCACATCCATGTTCAGAAAACATACTTCACATAGGTACTTCCAATGTTCGTTTTTCTTCGGATTCATTGTGAATAAGAATATAAAAAACATTGAACCCATGTTTCACGAGAAAAAACTATAATTATCGTGTCGGTTGATAGAAAAAATCTTTTCAAGTAGGAGTTATTTTGACGCATAGTCGCCATTTACGTATGTCAAATGAGCAACACCAGTTAAGAGTTCGGCGAAAAGAAAGATATTGATTATAGAATTTTCGTTTACAATCAAGTAGATAGATTTTGAAATTGTTGATGGAAATTCGTTTTTTTTTCATGCTGAATTTACGCGTGAAAAATACGCGAAATCTATGAACAGTAGGTGTTTTCCACCGCGTAAAAACACTCC
The DNA here is from genome assembly GCA_013387265.2 of Cryptolaemus montrouzieri. NCBI lineage: Eukaryota > Metazoa > Arthropoda > Insecta > Coleoptera > Coccinellidae > Cryptolaemus > Cryptolaemus montrouzieri. The sequence goes on from JABFTP020000062.1 coordinate 46,975,299, forward strand.
CGTTCAAAGCTCTTCTAGCCAGATTTAGTGCCAGATTGATGTTTTTCCTGATTGCAATTCAGATACGTATATTATCTCGTCTGTCGTTATGAACAGAACGAATAAAAGTTTCTGAAGGAAAAAGTTTTTGTATGCGGTTTCGTTGTGTTGCCTTTAAGCCAAAACATTGCGCTTCTTACTCGAAATCCGATATTTTATATTTTTCAATTTATTTAGGCCAAAAATTTCTTAATGTTTAATCAGTTCAGAGAAGCTAATATTTTATATATATTTGTGCAGAGATTTTAAGGATTCTATTGGTAATTCCTTTCTAGGATTGAAAGAAACAATAGAATCTTTAAAAACTGTGTACAGTGATATGAAAAAATACTCATTTGTGCAAAATACAATACAAACGACGGGATATTCAACACTGAAAATGTTAGCAATTATAACTACAGTTTAGCAGACACTGTCGACATTGTGGGTCATTTAGAATTGGAAATTTCATTTCGCTATAAAAGTAATACTAGTAGACATTTTATCGAAATAATGTATTTATTGGTAAGACCCATCATTGACATTTATGAATGAAACACAACGTCGTTAAGATGGCTACCTCGGCTTGCCTTACAGTACCCTATTCGATCTATCTAACGGTGTCAAATCGCAGCTGCGAGGTGGTCAATCGACTTCCGGATTTCGGCTGATAATGCGGTTTTCGAACACAGTGCCCAAAAGATCAAGTATAGAGTTGGCTGTGTGACACGTAGCACCGTCCTTTTGAAACCATATGCCTTTCAAGTCACCCTCTTCAACTTTCGGGAACAAAAAGTCACTCAGCATGGCACGGTTACGTTCGCCATTGACGGTAATGGCGGCTCCTTGCTCATTTTCAAAGAAAAATGGGCCTATGATGCGACCGGACTGAAAACCCCACCAAACCGTCACTCGTTGAGGATGCATCGGCTTTTCTATGATGACGTGTGGATTTTCCGAGCCCCAACTTCGGCAGTTTTGCTTGTTTACATACCCTCCGAGGTGAAAATGAGCTTCATCGGAAAAGACGATTTTTCTGTAAAAATGTTCATCTTCCGCCAAACGATCTTCAGCCCATTGAGCGAAGCGAAATCGCATTGGATGATTATGACGCTTCAGTTCTTGAACCAATTGATCTTTATAATCCTTCTTTATGCAAAATTCGGCGTAAAGACTTGCGTAAAATGTTCAATTGTTGCAAACGGTGACTAGTTGATGTTGATGGCTGTCCGACCACACTTTGAGCAACAGCTGCAAAATTTTCCTCCGATTGCACTGGACGAGAACGCACACGCCAGTTGCTTCATCGAATAACGAGTCACTTTGACGAACTCGCTTCACAAATTGATCCACAAACTGAAATGATGGCACTTTATTTTTACCGAAAATTTTTTGTAGATTTCTTACAGTTTGAGTCGAAGACTCAGAACTTCGAAAATATGTTTTTAATATTACCAACTTTCTTCCAGCGAAAAGCGACCCATTTCGTAAATGTCAAATCTTCTACTAAAAATATGTCACTTCATAAGTGTCAAATCGGCCCCTTGTTTCAAAATAAGTATGGGTTCAAATTTCAAACGCTAACCCCTTCATTTTGTTTTTCTCTAAGGACCTACAGTTTATAGTGGACTCCGAACCACTCACCTAGACCGTGCAGTGATAACTGCCACCTCTGAGGATTACAAGTTATCTGGCCTTCGGAGGTTATGGACTCAACCTATCGGTTATGTATCCAGTCTCAATGTGATTTTTATATACATACGTGGGACAAACACACCAACATTCATACTACATCCATATCTTACCTGGGATTCGAACCCGGGCCCTCGGCGTGGGAGTCAGTACTTCTACTGACTTACCCACGGAGGGAGATAACCCCTTCATTGACAATATGAATTAAGGTAGAATACCTGGAGCCTTAAGTATGAGGTGTATATTTTGTGTAACCAGTAATACTAATGACAGACATGGGGAGGGGGAACTCGCTGCCATAGTATGCTATTTATGGGTTCATACAGCCTGTGTAGATCCTGAAGGCACCTATTACATGTGTAATTTTAGCCGTTGAGTTTTGATTAAACTGTATTTAATATGTCCCCCAGGATACCATATTACCTTCATTTTAATCCCTACAAATTTGTTGTTTCTAGAATAAAGACGTCTTTTATTTTTCTGTGTTCATTTCTTTTATTGTTTAGTAGAGTCATGTACAGGCCAATGAAGAAGAAGAACTGTTAGTTCCGTTGTCACATAACGCTGATGATTGGATTAGTACACTGCGCGAAGAAATTAACGAACGTTCAATATTGGTACACAAATATCCTTTCTCGGATATGTCATGACATATGCCAACAAATTTCGATTTTTTTTCTTGGCGTACTCTAATGAGAAATAAAATTAAAGAAATAAATCTTGATTTTGCAATGAATCACCATATATTGATAACAACAATTCTTTTTTATTTTTGATTTTCGGAAATAATGCAACACGAATCACGAAGATTGACCCCGACTGAATGTGCCGACGCAGTGGTGTTAGATGACCACGGTTGACCTTAAACAAGTATAGGCCAAATGCTTGAGACGTCCCAGTCAACTGTTTCCAGAATGATGCGCAGGTATAAGGAGGCTAGTGGTGATGAAAGGAGACCTGGGCAAGGGCGACCCCAAGCAACAACAGCGATCCATGACAGTCATTTCAAAATTTCTACGTTGAGACAACGGTTCGCTACTGCAAGGCACCTTTAAATGCACCTTCTACAGAATAGTGTTGTGCAAATTAGCCTTTTGAATGACACGATAACGTCTCAGGGAAATTGGTTTAAGGCTTCGTGTCGCAGCTCGGGGTTCTCATTAAACCGCAGAACATCGAAGAGCCCGTTTGAATATTTACAGAGAACGTATCAAATGGTAAGAATCTGACTTGTAGAAAGTTTTACTTATAGATGAATCGAGATTTCAAATTTTTCATTGCGATTGCTTTTCTCCAGTTTACAGATGTCGAAATAAGAGATACGCGCAGTGCAATTTTGAACCTACCTATGATTTTGAGAGAGTTCCATAAAAGTATGGGAATGAATTTCTTTGAACACCCGCACTGATCTGATCATCGTAAATAATGGAGCCTTGAATGCTCAGAGTTATGTTCTAGACATTTTAGAAGAACATGTTGTCCATTTGCGGAATACATCGGTAACAATTGTTTGTTTATGAATGATAGCGCCAGATCTCATAAACCTCACATCGCTAAAAACTACCTTCAAGATCACGAAATCACCTCAATGAGTGGTTGCATGAAGTAAACACCTAAATCCCATGGAACATGTCTGGGATATTCTCGATAGAAAATAAGAAGCCAGCAGAACCAGTCAGCTACCGTAAATGAGGTTTGGAATAGACTGATGGAAAGAAATGGATGAGAATGCTATAAGATCATTGATTTTGAGTATGAAAAATATGTGATACCATGCAATAATTCTCCTCGGGGGTAGAAATATCCTGTATTAACAGGTTTTTGGGGACTTCAGCTTCATCCCAAAGTTTTATATTTTTCTTTATTCGTTTATTTCAATATCTATAAGTACCATTTTCATTTCGATTGTTCTCAAGCATTCTTTAGAACTGGTGGATTACTGAGAAAATATTTCTTCAACATATCTTAACTTCTTATGAAAAATTTGAATTTTCAATGTGCGTTAACTTCTTGGCGCAGATACACGGAATATGCTCACGAGGTATATGAACTTTTTAATCAAATTCATCCAATTCGCAATTCACATGATCGTATAAAACATGTATCTGAAAGTTTAATATTTTATTGGCCGTTGAACAATATAATCATAGTATCGGCTGCTAACACTTGATGCGGAAATAAATCATACGTCAGTGCAAAAATTGAGTAATGCATGATTGCAATATGTTCGCGAAGTGGAGTCAGAGTTCAAAATGGACCAGTTTTCAGGAAAGAGCCATAGGAAGAGTAATGATATTGCAAAAATGAGCTTGATAGTGTACGGTGTTCAGTAGACGAAATTTCTGTTTTCAAAGATTTGGTTTGGGACTGGGCAGGGTCTACAATCGTCAGCGATGCTGCTGCTGTAAAGAGCGATCCTGCTACACTTGATAAGGGTAAAGTGAAAACTAAGGCGTCTGTAAGTTCTTCGCAAAATGACAGATCAAATGAACTACTTCTTGGGAGCACCAAAAAAAGAAAAGCGTGGATTCACATTGGTGGTATTTCCAATAAAGAAGCCACACTGATATGATATGCCTTTAAGGTCGGTTTTCTATTGGAACAATTAGATACTACCGGTAATACTAACTACTGGCCGAACGGCGTTCGCGTGAACAATTTCTGGAATAGGAACTCAACACGAGACCCAATATCGCGAAAAACTCAAAGTGGAGAAAATTTTTTAGACGAGTAGAGCCTCCACAGAACTCATATATTAAAGAGGAAAAGGGTGTTTCATTGCCTTCTGATTCTGATAAACTTCGAATGTGGAAAACATAAGTATTATGCATTTGAACATACAATGCCTCTCAAATAAAGTGGATGACCTCTTTATTCATTTGAGTGACTTTAAATATGATATTGTTGCTATATCGGAACATTTGGCTCTCTCCGGAGGATCTACAGATCATCAACATCTCTGGATGTAGGATGGTCCCTGTGGCAGAACACATCGGCAGCATGGTGGAGTTTCTTTGTTTGTAAGGGATGAACTACATTCTTATACGCCAATTGGATTCGAGACCCATTCTAGAGACCTTCATGCTGAATATTGTGGTATGTTTTTGTCCAGTATTAGGTGTTTAATTATATTGTTATACCGATCACCTGCTGGTGATTTTCAATATTTTTTGAGTAGTCTTGAGGGCATTTTGAAATCTCAATGCCATCAATTCGAAAAAATCATAATCTTAGGCGATTTTAATGTTGATATTATGACTCGATCAGCTAGACGTTGTGATTTCTTGAACTTGTTTGAGAGTTTTTCCCTGATTTCTGCTATCAATGAATTTACTAGAGTTTCTGTTGGCAACTTGTGTTGATAATGTGATTACACATCTCCCTGTTGGCAGCTTCAGCGCCACGGTTATCAAACTGAGGCTTTCCGATCACTTTGCCCAGGCTTTAACTGTTAATATACCATACTGTATGAAACGTAGTGAGAATTCATATCACTTTAAGCTTATTATATCTAACATGAATGATGAATGCTATGAATGTTCGTCATTCTAGTAGAAGTTCCTGGGATTTGTTGAGGAAATTAGGCAATGCTGATCCCGTTTCAAAAACTCCGTCTAATATGAATCCGAATTCTGTAGCATCTAGGCTTGTTAATGTCTCTAAAAGTGTGAAGATTAGTAGATATGACAGGAATAGAATGAAACGAATCTTACATAAAAGGAGAAGGGATGCTATCACGGTTGAGGATTTATTGAATGCTTTCGAGGAAGAAGAGCTCAAATCTGAAATAGAATCTACTAAAGTTCGTAAAGCTCCAGGATTTGATGCCATTTTCCCTGAATTTTTTAAACATCTAGGAAATAACGCTAAAAAGTGGTTACTATCCTTTTACAATGACATACTCAGCTCAGGTAGTATTCCCGCTGAATTTAGAAAGGCTAATGTTATTGCAATTCTCAAACCTGGGAAAAATTCAGAACTTCCTAGTAGTTCGACCTATCAGTTTACTTTCTGTTTTTTTCAAAATTTTAGAAAGACTTCTTTATCAGAGGTTAGAACCAATCATTGACAGAGCTCTGTCCTCTTCTCAGGGAGGTTTTCGAAAAAACTGCAATTGTTCTGTATTTGTAGATCTTTCTTCGGCATATAACACAGTTTGGAAGGATGGTTTAGTTTATAAACTCTTTGAAGTAGTTCAACGTGGAAAAATTGTAAAGTTGATTGAAAATATGTTATCTGATAGAAGACTTCGAGTTTTCATCGGTGAGAAGAGCCGTAGATTTTACCCTCTCAATGATGGCCTACCTCAAGGATCTGTTCTTGCACCTCTTCTCTCGATTTATATATATCTGACATCCCTGAAACTTCTTCTACAAAGTTTACTTATGCTAATGATATTGCTTTGGTTTTTCGACACTATGACTTCGTTACAATTGAGCATACACTGATTTAGATATATTTCTTCAAAAATTGGCGTTTATGTCCAAATCCTTCGAAAACAGAGGTTTCTTGTTTTCATCTGAATAATCATGAGAAGGATAGGCAACTAAGAGTATTCTTCAATCAATCACTATTAATTCATAATTTCACTCCAACATATCTTGGTGTAAAGCTTGACCGTTCTTTGACTTTCAAATTTTATATTGATAAATTCTGTCAGAAGTTGAAAACAAGAAACGATATACTACATAAACTAGCTGGATCTAATTGGGGCGCCGGAGTCTCTACTTTGCGAACTACTGCTTTAGCTTTAGTATATTCAGCAGCAGAATATTGCTGCAGGTGTGGTTGAATAGTGCTCATGTCAATAAGATTGATTCTCAGTTGAACTGTTCTATGAGAGTTATAAGTGGATGTATCAGTTCAACTGCTACCCCTTGGCTTCCGGTTATTTGTAATATAGTTCCTTCCCATATTCGCATGAAAATAGCTCTTAAATCGTCTTGGGATGAGTATCACTCATTTACAGAAGTTTTTCCGATAATGCATGATCTTCAAAATCCACCAAACCTGAGATTGAAATCTAGAAAACCTATTTGGTCGATTAACATTTTGCGTACACGGGTGAAGGCTGTTGATTAATTTTACTTCACAAAAATGGGGACAAGAACAACCTGGAGAACTTCCGGCCCATCAGCCTTCTTTCACACCTATACAAGCTGCTCACTAAAATTATCACAAATAAACTCACCCACAAATTAGACCTATACCAACCTGTAGAGCAAGCCGGATTCCGAGAAAGTTACAGCACCATTGATCATTTACAAGCAATTCGTACTCTCATCGAGAAATGTACCGAATACAATATTCCCATCTACAACTGAATGGCAGGAAGTTGATGTTTTTAATAAAGTTCTCATAGAGGATCCTTCCAAAAGGGTTGCAGGTTTCGAAATAAGTAGGAAAAATTGGTGTACATTAAATCGTCTCAGGACAGGACAAGTTCTTAATAATATTATGTTGTTCAAATGGAATACTGTAGAAAGTCCGGCATGTGAATGTGGCGCAGCTGAAGAAACAATAAGACATTTAGTCCTCGATTGTCCTATTTACCATTTTACGGGTGGTTTTCAAGAAATTCATTCCGTTTCAGATAATTTTATCAACTGGGTAGAGAACTTTAAGTCTATTTAGGAGATTAGTTTCTGCTCCGCCTTAGTGTTTTTTTTCCAATGGTACACTATAGGAAAACACCATGTTGATAAAGCAAGGGCCACACCCATGTAGGGCTTCATTCCTAAAAGGTGTATGAGATGTTCCCTGTTGAAAAACAGAGGAGCATTAGTTAAGTTCTTAGATTCAAGTGAGTTTAGACATATAAAAGTTAGGTTTGTTTTCATAAAATATTTTTCTGCTGGTTTTCTTTTCCATTGTTACAGATTTTTCTAGTCCCAATCCTCCCTCCTTTTCACTCTTGTCTTCGTGAAGAAGTCCTGAAGATCATGGAGTGCAAGATGACATTGAGAGAATGGAGCTGCTAAGCAGAAAAATTTTTGGTACACTTTTTGTACACACGACACTAACAGAACATAAACAGACAAGCTATTGCTAGTGCAATAGTGACAGGGAAACGAGTTTTTTCCACAGGTTTTTTCACTCGTTTACTGAATCGTACGCAAGATAGTATGGTTCCCCTGTTACATTTCCTGTGCTGACACTTTACGACCAATCGTAGGAGGCATGATGCGAGTTTAGATGCCAGATTAAGGAACAGACAGGTATTCTATTTATTCGCTTGTTTTTGACGATTGTGTTTTTCTGACACACACCAAAATTATAGATATAAGCATTTATTGTAAATACAATTATTCGAATTTTTGTAAATCCTTTCTCTTCAAAAGAATATATATATATATATATATATATATATATATATATATATATATATATATATATATATATATATATATATATATATATATATATATATATATATATATATATATATATATATATATATATATATATATATATATATATATATATATATATATATATATATATATATAATTTCAGATTCTCTTACTTCAAGGGAATTCAATGAATACTTTTCTAAGGTAGATCAACAGCTGGTTGAGGAAGTTACAGCATCCGGTTCCGGGCAATAACTTCAAGATATATAAAATCTATGGATTCCACCTTGTTCCTCACACCTATTACCGTTGAGGAGCTGCAGAGTGCTATTATGAGACCCTCAAATTCTTCATCTCATCATAAATAGTAAGATTATCAAATACGTGTGCGGGATCATAGAGTTTCCTTTTGTACATTTTTTAATCGGTGCATGGAGGAGGAGGCGTTCCCTATCTTTTCAAAAAGATCCGGGGTAGTTCCGATTTTCAAGAAAGGCGATCCCAATGATCTGAACAACTATAGACCCATAGCGATAATACCAATTATCGAAAAAATATTCGAACATCTATTGAAAACTAGATTCATGAACATTCATTTTACCTCGGCTCAATTCGGTTTTCGATATGGTCGGTCTACGATTGGAGCTGTCCGCTGCGTTATCGAGAAGATTGTGTCTAGCTTGGAGGATAGTGCGATCACTGACCTGGAGCTATGCGACTTAACAGAAGCTTTCGACATGGTTGTGCACAAAGGACTCGCAATAAACGCCGAGAGATGTGTCTTTAGAGGAATACCACTGAGGCTGTTGGCCACCTACTTATCGGGACGGTCTCAGTGCGGTGTTCCCCAGGGTTCTATCCTGGGCCCCTATTGTTTCTTATTTATATAAATGATCTTTCGAACTATTTGGATCCCTTTGATTGCATTTTGTTTGCGGACGACGCCAAGATTATAGCCTCTGGCACTGATGTCTGGTTAATGAGTGATTCGAGGGAGGTCGCGGTTTCGAAGGCGCATGTGTGGTTCCAGGGTAATAAGTTATTGCTTAATAGACGAAAAACTCAATCAATCATGATTCCTCCTGAGTATCGCGCCTCGTTACCTCGAACCGTGAATCTTCTGGGAATTACCATCGATGACTCTCTCACCTGATAGCCACATACAGACTTACTAGCTGGAAAACTCTCCCCCATCATCTTCCTGATCAGAAAAATTCGATTCGCCCAATTCGATCATAGAATATTCAGGTCTACGTATTTTGCCTCGTTCCATTCAGCCATATCATATGGGGTCATACTATGGAGCAATTCAGGAGAAGTTCGGAGAGAATATTCAAATTGCAGAAGAGAGTTAGAGTTCTGTCCTGAGCCAGCTACTTAGATCACTGTAAACCATTATTTATCACAAATAGAATAATGAGTCTACCATCAATGTTTATCTTCTCACAAATTCTTCATACTCGGTCAAATCTAGACAAATTCGCCTCTCATGCAGAGGTACATAATTACTCAACTAGGAACAGGTCAAACCTTGTTTGCCCAAGATATAATAAGCTGCCCGGTTCCTGGAGACAGCTGCCAGCTTTGATATTTAAAGGACTGCTCAAAACTTTTTTGATAGATCAATTTTTTTACAATGTCTACGAGTTTATGTCTACTGATATACCTACGACCTATGCGTCTTAGCGTTTATATTTTATTATTCTTTCAAACTTAAATTTTATATGATCTTCATTATGTTCCACTTTAATGACATAGTTTTATTAGTTCTAAGTTTAATTAGTTCCAAGCATTGACTTGTCATGAAGCGTAAGGTTGTTGATGATGAATAAAGCATATGTATATAGGACACTCAGGATGTACAATACTTTTCGAACAGGTGGAAAGATCAGCGTGCTCAAGAGATGGTAATGAAAACAAAGAATGTTCAAAAAGCTGACTTAGTTTTCGAATGCTTATAACATTTATATTACTTTCAAATAATTTACCAGCATCATTAAACTCATTCGTTGAAAGATCAATCGGATCCCCTAAATTGCCAAAAGTTGGGCCCCGGTCTCATTCAATTCGGGGGAATAACGATCCCCTCCAGTTTTCTAATGCTGTATTTTATCTTCATCATTTGCCACTTTTGCAAACAGAAATCTTTCTTTCTGTTGGAAAAAAATTAAGAGTGAGTAGAGAAATAAGACTATTTCAAATAATTTTTTACGCAACATCTTTTTCTGTTATTCTTTTCAAATTTGCATAATCCGTGCGAAGATGCTTGGAAGTCCTCGAATTATCTGATTCCACATTGAATTCTTCCGATATCTTCCCTACACCCCAAGTTGTTTTTTCATCACTTATTGGGCGAAACGTACTCGTTCAATCAAAAAAATTCTTGTATATCAAAGGAAATGGAGGAATATTTAAGCACTAGGACTAGAGTCGAAAGGAAAACATTCGAAGAGAAATCATGAAAAATAAATCTACCTACGTCCCAATTAGAAGTGACAAGTTTCTTCAATATCACAAAATGAACGGTAATTGATACGATAAACTTATGAAATCATGTTTCGAAAGTTTTTTCGTTCTACATACTGTGCTTTACTGCGATCTATTTTGACTCACATCAAAATTTGAAATGATGGTATAATCCATGTAGTCCTCCAATATTTTTCTGCTACTGTCTTTTTCATTCATTCGAATAAATAAGTGAATCAGATTAGTTCGAATTCGAACGTATTTTTGCATATCAAGAAACACAAATAAATAGAAATAGATTCCGCATGAAAATGGAAAATGAATACTAAAGTCTTTTTGTGATCGAAAATTTGAGTATGAAACGAGAAATACGAAATAGGCAATCAGTAAGAGAAAGAACCATGTGGATTTCTTTCTACGTCAACCACATAACGGCATCATCCATTCAAAACTAGTTCTTTTCCCTCAAAAAATGTCTAGAACTTCTACATTCCTCACCTTCAATTTCAACTCATCTGTTAAAGTTATGACAGCTGTCGTATCGGTGTAAATATCGAGAATACCAAAGAGAATATATTATTTTAAAATTGCAATTATTTTTTTTTCATTATTAAATTGAAACCTGATTCTGTAGTCACCGTCATAAAAACTGACAGGCGATGTAACATATTCTTTATTTACCAGAGCTCATAAATAATTAGAAATTTCACCTTGTGAACAGGATATCTCGAGTTGAAATATTTGGGTCGATCAGACATGTGCGAAACGACCAGTTAATCAGAAGAATTGTAGCGTCGTAAAGGTGAAAAGGTGTTTGCATACAAGATTGACACGACTTCGTAACCAATCAAATTTTACGATTATCTGTCTGTTCAGAAAATAACTGGACTTTATGTTTGAATATTTTCTGTTTTTACTACCAACAAGTAAGTTAAATTAATACATCACTGTTACCGCGGTTTCCAACTCTCGTTTATCGTCGGATGGTGTGAAAACCAAGTACACACTCAAGGTCGGTATTTGAGTTTGGAAAAGCCAGGTATCAGGTGTAGTTAACAACTATTAAAAGGTAGTTATTATTTGAATACATCGAAAATTGGGGTTTCAGATAGATCAGTCTGTTCCTTCATTACTTGAAAATTATCATTTAAAATTGATTCGAAAATTTCCACTGATTCTGAGTGATTCTGAGTTTTCTACTCTTTGAAGCAATGTGTAGAACCTTTGATTTATCAGTAACGTATGTCACGAAAGTCTTGGGAAAAAGTTTTTCCATGCATAGTTCCCGCAATTCGTGGAAGATCTGGTTGCCGTGATCAACAGATGTCATTTATGATTTATATTGAGTATTCCTTCTGTCAAAAGTTTGAATAAGTTCGCTAAAATGGCTTACAAAATAGAACTTCGAAGAAGTATTAACAATTTAGTTGAGCGAGTTTCTAAGCGTGAAATCATCAACATTTTTCGTGGTGAGAATATTTCTAAGACAACTATTTATCGGGTGATAAGTGAATTTGAGCAAGGAATACTATGCTTGAATTTGCCAAAAAGTGGTCGACCGAAGGCTCTGAATGAAATCCGTAGAAACAGGCTCTTAGAAAGAGAAAGAGACACAGTATGAACATCATTACGAAAATTATCCAGAAAATTTCGTACTTCTCATGAGACAATAAGGCGAGAATTACTGAATGCGGGATGTAAATATCGTAAAAGGCGTAAGTGTCCAAAATACACCCAGAATCAATTGGAAGATATCCAGATGTCCCGCGCCTTAAGGAGAATTAACTTCGCAAATGACAGAACCATAATTTTGGATGATGAAAAATATTTTACATTATCCCATTCTAGAATCAACTTTAATGCTGGTTTCTATACAAATAACATAGAAGATTATCCAAACGAAGAAAAAATTTGAAGGTTTTGGTTTGGTGTGCTATTTCTGGAGCTGGGGTTTTAAAACCCCATGCCCATGTAGGGCATGTGAGAGACGAAGCTGTTGATGCAAATTTATATACTGGATGTCTCCCAAAATTGTTAGATTTCATCAATAGCTATCACGCTGATGACGAAATAATTTTTTGGCCAGCCTTGGCGTCTTCTCATTATGCGCGAGTTACGAGAGATTGGTTAGAGGCTAATAACATCCCATTTGTACCTCGCGGAGATAACCCCCCAAACGTCAAGAGACCAATCGAAGATTTTTGGGGTTTACTGACAAGGAAAGTCTATGACAATGGATGGAAAGCCCAAAACGAAGAAGGTTTGAGACAAAGAATCTTTCAGGAGATACGAGAAATCGATGTGGATGTCGTCCAATGACTGATGGAAGGTGTTCGGAGAAAATTGCGCGCCATAGAGCTGAACGGGCCCCTATCAATCCTTTAAATACGATTTTATAGAGTTTTGATGTGAGGTGGAATCCTAATGATATAATCAATATAATAAAGTTTTTTTTCAGTAATTAATTTATCTATTCAAATTTCTTCCCAAGACTTTTGTGACATACGTTACTAGGAAAAAGTTCTGGATGTAGTTGTTAGCTTATGTTGAATCTTTTTTACTTTTAAGGACTGAAGTTTGATGTTCTTTATAACTGATTTTGAAGGAACGACCAGTCTGACCTATGTGGAAATTATTGTAGTCTTGACAAGATAACTAACTCCTGATTTATTCAAAATTTCTATAGAATTTTTAGCATTAAGTAAGAGTAATGACACTTCTTAATTTTGAATGCGATTTTACATATTGTCAACAAAATTAGAAATTTTTATTTGGCACATAAGTTTTTCTCACGAGTATGTAATGAAAGAAATAAATTGAGATTGCTAAATAATTTTCCCAATTAACGTTTGTTCTTCTTGAAATTTTATATTTTCGGTTATAATGCAACGAAATTCACCCCCGGTAGAATGTGCTGAAGCACATGACCTAGATTAGACTAGAAGAATAGGCCGAAGGCTTGAGTTGTCCTTTTCAACCGTTTCCAGAATGATCATGGCAAGGATGACCTCTAGCAACAACGGCGATCCATGACCATCATTTGAGAATTTCCTCGTTGAGACAAAGTTTAGCTAATGCTTGGCACCTTCAAATGCACTTAAACGATACGACAATGTCTCAGGGAATTTCGTTTGATTCCTAGAGTTGGACCTCGATGTCCAACTCTAACTAACTAATATTCGTGCACAGATTGCTTTCTATTCCTTTGTCAGCTGTCGATTTTGAGAATGAAGTTCAAGTGTTAAAACTAATCGCTACGAACAACGGCTATAAACCAAAATCAATTGATACCTTAATAAGACAAAAACGACATAAACTTTTATTGCAGAGCATTTATCCGTTGCATGCTGAGGAATCTAAAAGAAAATTTCCAATTAACTATATTTCTAATATTAGCAACAAAATATGTAACAGATAACACATAAATAATATTAACACCATCAGCACTAATAAAAAGAATTTGACTGTGAGAAATCGACTGCATGAAGGTCAACTCCACTCCAGACGTCCTTTAAGAGTTCCACAACTGACTCATGGAAATCGCGCTGCTCGTTTAGCTTGGTGCCACCAAACTGTGAGAAATCGACTGCACGAAGGTCAACTCCACTCCAGACGTCCTTACGACTCATGGAAATCGCGCTAGTTTGGTGCCAACTGGTATCAAGAAAGGTAGGCCACAGTTCTCTTCAGTGATGAATCTACATTTAGTTATTATCCCGATTCGGAAAGAATTCGAATATGGAGGAACCTGGGAAGCAAAACCGTCTCCAGCATGCTCGAGAAATTGTTAGACAGGGAGGCGGATCAGTGATGTTTTGGGGAGGTATACACCTTGGTTGAAGAACTGACCTCGTTTTCATATAGAACAACCTCACGGGTAATCCTTACGCAAATGAGATAGTTTTACCTGTAGTGGTACCGTACCTCCTAACAATGGGTCAAAATCCACTCTTCCAACAAGATAATGCCCCTCCTCATCGTGCAAGAGTTGTCTGAACGTTCTTGAAGAGAATAATGATATCGATCTTCTACCGTGGCCATCCTGCTCCCCAGATCTGAATCCCATCGAGAATGTGTGGGACACCCTAAAAAGAAATCTCCTGTGTCAAAACGTCCTCCATCATGAACAGGAGCTTCGATTAGCAGTTCAGGGGGCTTGGAATGACTTAGGCCAAAATGTAATAGACAATTTAATATTGAGCATGCCGCGACGATGCCAAAGTGTCATTATTAACAGAGGTGGACCTTCTGGGTACTGAAAAATATAAGTGCTTTCATATCATTTCGAAAATATTAGTTCAGGATTTTTTTTGTGTTTTACCAAATTTCGTCATTCTCAAATTTCAAGTTTTTTTTTATAAAAGGTGCTTTGGAGAAGTCAAATTATTTTGTTTTCTTGAGAATACATTATATACAATACATCCTAACAAAAACCGAAAGATTTCTATAAATTCGAATCATCAAATTCATATTTTAAAGATATTGGTAAGTGTTCCCTAGACTTTTTTGAGGTGTTTATCTAGGCATTTGTGCTGATCCAGTTTTTTCAAGCGCAGGAAACCCTATAGTGATAACATAAGGTGCAGAACGACATCACGAGGTGATATGTGAGAGGGCCGCTGTATGATGGTAAAAGATCATTAAAAGAACATGTAAATAGCGAACAGGCGATACTCTGTTCGAAATTATTGCTACGATCGTGAAGGGTATGAGTGTCCGGTCGCAATGACCACCCTCTAAGGTGCGCATACCCGCCACAGCGGTTGTAGTCACTCATCACAACCACTTTTGAAAATTCTCCTACCTGTGGAGAGTTTCATTATATATGGACTGACATGAGTTGTACATTTTTAAATATCCACAGAGTTGGAGATCCTTACGAAAATTACAATGAAATAATGTAACTCAATGTATCAAAATTCAACATATTAAAGTGATTAATTCACTGTTGCGTTATCACTAGTCATCTTTTGTGTCTGCGAGCAAGCGGAGACGTGTGTTTAAGCTAGCTGTAAATAAATAAATGAATGCTTGTTCGGACCAAAATACAAACCGTGGATTTAAGATATTTTTTAATTTTCACACCCAACTGAAACACTCAGACGACGTGATCAATACTGAAGAATACATATCTCACAGACTCTTCAACCCATGTTCTATGAATATAGTCGATTGAACAACAACCACACCTTCTTACCAAGATGATAATTTTCTCAATCAAGTTATTAGATATTTTTTTCTCCTGCACCAAGATAGCAGATATTTATCCTGCCATACATCAATATGATTCAGAATCAACGGCTTCATATCTTAAAGTGATTCAAGCATTCATCCTGCAAAGTACTCCATCACTTTACGTTACTTTTTATATGTGAAGCAGTTATACTACGTAATCCAGGGCAGATTCCTTAAGTTTAAAATTTTGAAAGTCTTATAAAAACATTGATATGTTTCATCAGCTTTCTTCATCTTTATCCCCTTCTCATATTAAAGATTTATCAGTCGAATAAATTTGCATAACGTGAGTACAAACGGAAGCAACGTTTTCCTGTAGTTCTAATAACTAAGGTTAAGTATCGACGTGTAAATACAATTTATGATGAATTTATAGCGTATTAGGCACTGAGCTTCTTCTAGAATGTGGGATTTTCCCGAGGTTTTAATCTGCAAGAGAAAGGCGAGACATCTGGTGCAATTTGGCACTAAGCTGACCGAGTGGATTTAAGCAAATCATTTCAGAATGCGAACTAATTCCTACATGAATTTCAAAGTTTTTATTGTTAGGTGTCCCGAGTTAGATTAAACCCTTCGGAATTTCGCCTATTTAAGAATCTCCAGTAGTTTTTTTTATCAAGAGATTCGGAATGAGACATAAGTAATCAAGATAATGTTGAAGTTGAATATTTTCATTAACATTTTTGGAGAACATCATGAACTATACCCAAGATCAGGGGTGCTAAAACGGTCGATAGCGAGTGTTTTTTGAGTAGATCTCGAGAAGAAAAATTTTTTTAATAAGTAGGTAACTGAACTACAAATATGTATTAAGTAATACTCTGCTAGCGCCAAAAGGCAGCATTATCAACGGAACGCCCGGTACTTGTCAAAGAAAGGCCCTGTTTTTTATTCTTGCCGGTTTTCTAGAAATTTCGGGCTGCGCGTTTGACGGGATTATTCGAGACTCGTTCACGCCGATATAAATATTGGGCCAGCAGGAGTTTTAGTCATTCTGAATTGTAACTTGAAGGCAATACTACGTCGATACAAAGTTTATTATTGAATAGTACAAAATGAGAGAAGCGCAGAAATCTAAATCGTATCAATTTAATAACGATTGGGACTAAGAATTTTTCTTTTGTATGGTGTAGGATAAGTGCATTTGTCTTATTTGTCGTGCGTCAGTTGCCATACCTAATCGTGGTAACTTAGAGAGGCATCATAAAACAGTTCATAAAAACTATGAAAGGGACTTCCATAGAGTGAATTAAGAAAACGAAAAGTTCGTGATTTGATATCTTGTTTGAAAAAAAAAGTATGTTCACAAGACCAACCAAATAATCAAATGCTGCTGCGATTGCGTCATTTAAAATATCTGAGATATTTTCGAAACACAAGAAACCATTTAAAGATGGATTTATTGAAGCGGGTGAGACTCTATTTGGAGATTTTAAAAATAAAACAGAAATCATGTATTCTGTTAGAGAACTTCAGTTATCTCGTCCGACTGTCACAAGGCGTATTGAAGTCATGAGTCAGAACATGGCAGATAAACTAAAACATGATATCATGACATGTACATATTTGTTTTTACAGTTTGACGAATCCACCCATATGAGTGACACTTCCCAGCTGCACGGACGTCTGGTGGTTGAGTCGAGGAAAATTCCTAGAAAGGTTTCAAGAATTATTGCCCGAAATAATAGCTTTTCTTGACGAAAGAGGTGATGACAGTCAGATGTTGGAAAACAAAAATTGGCTGACTGGTTTGGCATTTTTGACTGATATCACAATGCACTCGAACACCATTAACTTGGAGCTTCAAGGTAAAGGAAAAACTATTATTGAGATGATTAGCACAGCAAACGCATTCAAAAGTAAATTGCAACTTATGATAGATCTACTGAGAAGAAAGGAGCTGAAACATTTTCCGTCTTTGAAAGCGAAGATTCCCCAGTTGAATTGATACGTATGAGCCTGAATTATCAAATATTTTGCGACAATTCGAAATGCGTTTTTATGATTGCAGTAAATTGGCAAATATAGCATCATGTATGAGTTATCCTTCTTCTTTTAAAAACATTGAAGAATTAGCTACTGAAATAGCTAGTGAGTTTAATATGAACTCATGTTCTGTTGAAAATGAGTTGGTGCAGATTATATCAGATATACATCTCAAAGCTACAGTCTCTGATACAAATTTCTGGTGTTTCATATCTGAAGATAAATATTAGAATCTAAGGCGAATCGCCCTTCAACTGTCGGCAATGTTTGGGTCAACTTACTTGTGGGAGTCTGCATTTTCTGAACTGAAGATAACTTAGTCAAAATATCACAATCAACTAACTGACGTTCATATGTCATCATGCTTGCGATTAGCACTCAGTGGTTACGTACCATCTTATGAAAACTATGCTGAGGACATGCAGTGCCACGCTTCAACATCCAAATTCACTCCTTAGTTGAGTTTAACACCAAATCTAACTGTTTAGTAACAACCAATAAAGTCACAATTTTGAATAACTATGAGTTTTTTCATTGATATTATAGAGAAGAACCTAACTGAACCTAACCCAAACCTTCACTAAAATAATGTATATTGTGCGGAAAGCTAATATCTATATATGATACGGTACACCCTACCTAGGTAGGTAGGCAGGGTGTAACGTGTATGTACGACAACCCTGCATCACTTGCAGCCTCTCAGAGTCGATCGTAAGTAGTCTAAAAATATTGAGGTAGATAGCCAGCAGTTCAAGTTTGAGCACCTCTGTTCTAGATTGATGAAAACAATATAGCTTATTCGCATAAAATCGTTCCAAAAACCATCCTCGACAATACATTAATAACTGTACAAATTTCAACTTTGTCTGTATTGTGTAGATGCAATGGTGCAATACAGTATGAACATTCTATTTTATTTATACATTGCGATCAAATGAAAAAAAGCCATCCTGAATAACTCGGCTGAATTTCTTATTGGAGTGGGACATTTTTAATTTTTTTTTTTCGTTTTCCCCCTGTCAACTCCCTACTCCTGGCAACTTCAACTCCAAATTTTGAATGGTGAAAAAAAGGCGTATGATATCTTTCGGAAAAGGTGATTCCATTCTCTCTGGGACCACGTAGTTAATCATTCTCTAAAATAACTTGTGATGAATTGAAATTGGGAATTCTTTGGAAAAATCCCAAATTTTTATCAATCCTTTCGATCTCTGTTTGAGAATCACACTTGATCATAATCGATTCTGTTGGTTCAGAAGAATTTTTCTTTTTCATTCGAAAATTTGTGTATCATCCCCTTACCCCTGTCAACTACCACCCAGAAAATTTCCATATGCGAAATGGCTTGTGTGATATCTCTTTGAAATGTTGTTCAATTTACTCAATTTTTTTAATTCATAGACGAGCGAGCAACTCTACATTTTATGTAATTTTAGGTAAAATGAAATAAATAAAAAGGAGCATGCGACTTCATTCTCTTAGATTTCTTCCGTTTCAATCAATAAATAAAAACGATGTTTCACTGTGATGACATGGGTTGGTTTGATATCAATCATCCAACGTTTGAAATTTTTTTTCAGGCGTGTTAGATACAGATACATTTAGTTTTACGTTACACAGGTGACTGGCATTGGTTTTCCATAGTTTTGATAACTTGAAATAACCTTGATTTCGTTGAAGATGGTGTACACAGTGCAGGGATGCACTGAAATTTCATTTTTCAAAAGTAATGATTGTGCCAGAGCAATTGCGCGCATTTCAACGAAAATAACCCTGGAAGAAATTTGTAGCACAAATACGTTCCTGAGTTACCGAATAACTTCATGAAAATTGGATGCATTATTGATAAAAACACAATCCCACCTGAGCTCGGAACGAAGTGTGGCCGTTTTGGGTGAAGATGCCATGATAGTATTTTCTTCACAAGTACAAATTCCATATAAAATTATACTTAACTAACCGATTGAAGATGATTTCGATCGTCGTTTTGAGTTCTGCTAACATTTCAATAAGCGGATCAATTACGATCTTTATTTACTTCAAAATTTATGTTTCTGACAAATCGAGTTTATTTTGGAATTGCGAGATGCATTGCTATAACAGAAGAGTCTGAAGTGACACTAATCCCAATTTAAAAGTGGATAATCATACTCAAAGACCTCGAAAAACTTAATGTTTGGGCCGAACTTTTAGGAGACCTCTAACCTCAAAAACTTCGACTCTTATTTATAACTTGGACGCCGAAATATAATTGCATATACTTGAGAATTGATTCGACACTCTCATGACTGTTATCATCGCAGGAGATGCTGCCGCTCTGCGAGACTATCTAGGCAATAGATTTCTGGATCGTTGAAGGAGATTCGTTACATATTGGCCGGCATGATCGCCCGATCTAACACATCACGATTTCTTCTTCTGGGGTTTTCTTGAGTCTACGCTACGCCCCCCGAATCATTGGAAGAACTACGAGCAATAATTTCTCTGGCATGCCAGCAGATAACACCACAAATATAGCAAAATGCAATTATTCGGAGCTCGATTCCACCGATGCATGAAAGTAAATTAAGGCCCTTGAAAAACTGAAAAATCAATGGTATGTTTCATTCCGTAATAAATTTTCAGGAGAACCATAGAAGTCTAGAGCAGTGTTATTTTTCAATTAATGGCACTTAAAAAGCAGACTGATATTAAGGATCACATACTTCCTGATCAGGTATCACTCAACCCCATTTTCATTATAACAGTTTTCGAGGTGGGAGTTGATAGGGATGGACACGCAACCGTTTGAATAAGTAACAGAAATTTTTCCGATTCAACCAAATCGATTTTGATAGAATGTTTTTCTCAAACAGAAATCGATCAAATTCATGAAAATTTCCAAACAATTCTCGATATCAATTCATCACATGTTATTTTATAGAGTAACTAATAACGTGGTTAGGTTAGATTATGAAATCACAGTTTAAAAAAGGTCTCACACTCCCTCATTTCCCTTTTCAAAACAATAATCAGTAGTTAAAAGGTATTTCAATCTTCAGTAACGAATATACCTCGTTGTCAATGACTGTAGATGTTCGATCACAGATGTTAAGCAACAGGTTAGTACTCGGGTAATCAATTGGATTCAACGCGAATGTGATACTTTCATTACACAACAATATATTATCCACATTCTTGGAAACAAAAATTCATAAATTGGACCTTGAAGTTCTCTATAGAAATTAACTTAAAAGAATTCTAAAAAATGTACTCGAACTCTCCTAATCTATCCCCTGGAGTAGAAAATATCATAGACGATGGATCTGTTTCAAAGATGATTAGTTCACGCAAAACCTTCAGTTCTAGGCTACGGTGTAGAAAAGAACATCTGGACATAGCACAATCAGTATATTTGAACGGTAACGAATCATAATAAACAAACAATATAATCGAAACGAAAAGAAGTATAAAAACGCCTAGCCTTCACCGAAAAAAAAACGTTGAACATCTGTTGATCATGCAGTCGTAATATAGTAAGCAGTGCCGCTTTTCTACGTTCAGCTCACGATCAGCGTTTTTTTCGAAACCAACGCTATTGGTTTGCACAGAAAACGTTTTAGTGACGTCATCCACATTACTAGTGCCAATATCTCGGTTACTATCATAGTTAGGTGAAAACTATTCTGAAATCCTATGGCCACTTTTATAGTAGAATGCAGGGGCGTATTCAAATTCAAATGGATTTCGAATAATATAAAACTGTTTGCACACTCTATGGTTTCATTTAGTATGTTGATGCGAATTCACACAAAAAATCCTTAATTTTTTCAATACGCTGCTCACAACGTTCATGCTCACCTATATTAAGAACAAAAGAAAGTTATGTATTACTCATGAGTGAGGTGATATCATAAATAATTAGTAACAAAAGAAAACAAAGTAAACTATCTCAATTAATCGAAAAAATAATGGAAATGCCATTATTCAAAGTGCAACTGCAACTGCTGCA
Source organism: Cryptolaemus montrouzieri (assembly GCA_013387265.2). Taxonomy (NCBI): domain Eukaryota; kingdom Metazoa; phylum Arthropoda; class Insecta; order Coleoptera; family Coccinellidae; genus Cryptolaemus; species Cryptolaemus montrouzieri. Next base: position 46,997,040 of record JABFTP020000062.1, read on the forward strand.
TGCATTTAGAATTTGAATATTCATCACCGAAGATCAATTTCTAGAGTTTTGTTTCATACCTTCTATATCGTCATAGGTTTTTCTATATAATAAATCCTTGACATAGTCCCGGAGTAGAAAATCTAACGAGGCTAAATCTGGTGAAAGAAGTGGCCATCTCACGGATCACCTCTTTCCCATATAGTTATCACAGTTTAAAAATGCTGAGACGTTTCTTGGCTGGTGTGGAGGTGCAGCGTCATGCTGGAAATATACTGATTTTCTTTGAGCCAATTATTATACTATAATAAAGTTCCTCACGAAGATTTTCGTCAAAAATGACACCAAAACACGGTGATTAATCAACACGCACTAAGCATTGAAACCAAATCGCCCTTGTTTATGAACATTTACTTCCTGATCAGGATTGAAATCGAACCAATAATGTTCATTATTGCGATTGAACAATCTGTCACTGGTCACCCTCATTTCATTAGTCTACATGTAGTGGTGGAATTTGGAATTTTCTCTAGATTTTTCTTGATAGCATCGGCAAAATATTAGCCGCCGCTCATAATCTCAAGGCTAAAGAAACTGAGGTTTCCTTGTTTTTTAAGGTTGAAACTTATATTTTCTGAGGATTTGCGGAATTCAAGATTATGGTATCGCATTTTCTTTTTAAAGTACCCTACATGAAAATGAGAGATTCGCAGTAACAACTTCCAAAACTTCCATTCTAATTTATTCATATGTGGCAGGTGGCCTCACCCCCGTCGCCCGGTGTGATACCATCATTTCCAGCTGGCGGATGGTTCGGTATCCAGGGTGGGAAGGATTAGAAACGATGCATGATGAGCTCTTCTAGGATAAAATCATCCGCAGTTAAAATAGTCTTCCATTCAGATCACCGGGGGGTTCATGATGCGGGTAAGTCGAGCACTAATTTATTCAAGTTCTAGAAAAGAAAGCAAACTCTTGATAGATTTCTGCAAAATCAGACAACTGGGGCACAACAACGTGCATGTCGATGCAGTCCACCAGCATCTGCAAAACGCACAACCTCATGTGCTGGCCCTAACCGAAACCCAAATAAGTCAAACAACCGACACAACGTTTTTACGTTTTAATGGGTATGAGTTACATGTGAGATTTAAGTTTAAAGGGGGCCTCTGTGTTTTCGCCAGATCGGATGTTACATGCTAGAGAGAGGATACGATGGAGGACCACGCTCTCGACCTTGCGTGGTTTAAAATCTGTTTGAAGGATAAAACACTGTTCTTATGCTGTCTATATCGCACGCCAAACGATATTCACTTCCCTAGAATGTTTCAGTATCTAGGTGATAAGGTGGATTGGATTCAGACACGTCACCCGGCAGCTGAGGTCATTGTACTGGGTGACTTTAATGTTCACAACACCAGCTGGCTCCGCCACTCCAATAGAACAGATGAAGCGGAAAGACAGACTGAAACTTTCACAATCAGCCATAATCTAACGCAGCTACTCGACGAACCGACAAGAATAACTGATCACCCAACTGACTCTTCCCGAACACCTTGGATCTCTTTTTGATTTCAGATCCAAATGATTTTGGAGTGGAGGTCTCAGCACCGCTAGTCAACTCAGATCACAACCTGATATCTGCTACTGGAACCATTGTGCTGCCGCTAAACCAAGAACCCAAACCACCCAGACGCATTTGGCACTATAACCGTGCTAATTGGGATGAGCTGCGTGAATTCTTTTCATGCTTTCCATTCAGTGATGTTTGCCTTTCAAATCCTGACATCATGTGTGCACTGAATTTGTTACAGAAATCATTCTTGCAGGAATGGATCTCTATATCCCTCATTCCATGAAAAGAACAACAGCACAAAAGCTATGGTTCAACAAAAACTGCGAAAGAGCCTCTGCAGCCAAGAGCAGAGCTTACAAGTCACGGAAGATAAATCCAACAGAGGAAACAAGAACAACCTTCGTGAGAATACGGAACGTATGCAACCTGACAACTGCAAGAGCAAAGGCCAATTTCAACGAAGGGGTAACTAAGAAACTACTTGAACAGGCAATCGGCACTAGACAATTCTGGTCTATGGCGAAGAATGTCAGTGCCAATTTCTGCAAATCTGCGTTTCCGCCTCTTGTTAGAGAAGACGGAAGTAGAGCATCATCTCCGAACGAGAAAGCCGATCTCTTTGCTCTCTTGTTCTCAAAGAATTCTGTGCTAGATTTATCCAACGCAATACCACCGAACATTCCACCTACAAATTCTTCCATGGCAGAAATCAAGTTCAGAATCCGCACTGTGAGACGGGCTCTCGAGCAGCTGAACTGCAAGAACGCAGTTGGTCTACACGAAATACCGCCAATCGTCCTGAGAAAATGTTCTCCCGAACTGGCACCCATTCTTAATCGTCTTTTCCAGATTTCTTATGAAAACCAGACTTTTACGAGCACCTGGAAAATAGCGAGAATTCAACCGATCCCACAGAAAGGGAAGAAGTCCTTACCCCAAAACTACCCTGTTGTTCATCTTCCCATTTTGTCCAAAGTGATGGAGAGAGTCATAAATGATGAACTCATCAAATATCTTGAGTTGCAGGGAATTATTAACGACCGTCAGTATGATTTTACAGGCAAAGATCGACAGGAGATCTGCTCGCCTACGTCATTCATGTTTGTACATCAACGATGGAAAAACCTGGGGAATCTAGAGCAATAGCCCTCGACATCTCCACAGCCTTCGATAGGGTTTAGCATACAGCCTTATTGAATAAACTTGCTGCATATGGGCTTCCCGAAAAATTTCGGGGTTGGATAGTGAGCTTTCTTTGTAATAGATCAGTACAAGTTGTGTTCGACGGTATAACATTTGATTGTTTCCAGTTGCAAGTAGGGGTACCTCAGGGTACCAACCTTGTTTCTGTTGCAGATGAACGATCTCCTGTCATCTACAGAGAACAAGATCTTTAGTTTGTTGATTGGTTTCGTATTTCAGTAGTCTGCGTCAGAGATGTCAACAAATTAACAACTTAAACTCTAACTTACAGAGGATATCTGAGTGGGGTCAGTTGAACTTGGTGGCTTCAACGCGAGCAAGACGCAACAACTACGTTTTCTAGAAAGGTCCCCGCTGGAGGACCTCTTCTAATGATGCAAGGCCAACAAATTTCATCCAAAGATTCGATGCACTTTCTCGGAATAACGGTCAACTCCGGGTTCTGCTGGCATGAACATGTATCAGCAATAGGTAAGTCGGCATCGAATAAACTTAGTTTTCTTTTTGAGCTATACTTCACGTCATCCCAGCTGTTGCTTCTATATAAGGCGCAGATTCGACCTACTTTGGAATATTGTTCCCATGAATGATGATCTTCGCCCAAACATTCTTTGCGGATGTTGGGTAGTGTGCAAAAACGGGGTGTGCGCCTCATCGACCAATTGGAGATCACCCACGATCTCCAACCGCTGGCTCTCAGAAGACAAGTTGCTGACCTTCCTCTGTTTCACAGATACTTCCACGGAAGATGCTCCAAGGAGCTGAAAGACCTTGTTCTGGGAAAACTCATGTTTTGCCGCAACACTAGGCTGACAAGGAGTTCTCATCATATGGCGGTACATTTAACGACCCCTCGAACATCTCTCTATAAGAATTTCTTTGTTTACAGGGCCGGTGAGCCGTGGAACTCGCTTCCGTCCAACATCTTCCCATTATCCCACAATTTGGCCCTCTTCAAGAAGCGAGTAAAGAGACACCTCAATTCTTCCGATGCGCCCACTCATGTGGTGTAACAGGTTCGCTAAAAACTAAAATATTGGTCAATACCGAAATACCGGAAAATCGAGAAAAGTGGAATTACTCTATAACAAAAGAAGACAGCTGCAATCAGTTTTCACCATTAACTTTTTCTAGAAAATTGAGGACGGAGATGGGAGGTCACTTTGCTTTTTTTGCAGTATTTCATATAGCTGCCGTACTGAAACATCGAAAATGGGACATCCTGTACAATTGTCACACAGTAGTAATGTGGCACCTACACTGAATAGGCGTGTCTTTAAAAATGATGATTTATGTACAGAAGGAGAGTAGAAAAAAATAATTATAAACCTTCGCTCTCCATCCCGAGTAATTAGATGAACTTCGCATAGCTCGAAAAGAATTATGTAGAAATTTCAAGACACACCAACAAAGAACATATAATTTCACTTTTTTCTAACAAAATTGCGCTTATTATTCTTCCAAACCGCGTTCATTCCTGCACGTAGAAGCAGAGAACTAGATTTACATAAATACATTAATAATGACGAATGGAAATCATCGAAACCGGGTCACTTTCAGCTCCCTCTCTTCATTGTACATATCTATAAGTAACTGACAGGATTTCTATGTTGGATTTTTTATGTCGGTGATAATGGCATAGTGTAGCTTTCAAGGAGATTTTATCGTCCACTTCTGCTTCATTATAATGTCTATAATGCGCGCCCCACATTCGATTAAACACTTATTGGATTGGAATAAGGTAATTTATAATTGTTGACCGCTAAGCTGGTAATTTGCCAGTGGCAAATCTTCGCAGATGGAAAAACATAAATCAGAGATCTTGTAGTTTTTGCTTTATCAGTCTCGTTAATAGAATTATATAGATTGAGATTTGAATGTTCAGAGAGACAGACATGTTCAACTATGCACTGAAAGAAACTAAATCGTATATTCTAGGGATGGGCAAAATAAATCGAACATCGATATTGCTATATTTCAGGTCACGTGACTTCTACAACTCCATCATATCGATTGAGAGGCGAACTACTATTTGAACAGTTTGGTTTTGTAATAGTGAATTTGGAGGTTTTTGGATTTCTTTCATCAGGTTTCAGATAATTATGTTAGTAGTGGTAGACTGGGTACGATTAAGGAGATGGGCGGTTTGATAAGTCAGTGACTTTTTGAATTTCCCGTGCAGTTACTTCAAATGCAACAGTGCTGCAGTCAACTGTAATCTATCAGTGGGCAACTTTCCAATTTTGAGCAAGCTACGTCGTGCACCACAGGCCGAGTTACCAACCAAAACATTCAACACCCCCTCACGCCCCTCACCAATCTATTAAGTCACCCATAACGTAATGTAGCATAAGAGTGTGAGCTTAGGAAATGTAACGGGGGAACCATACTATCTTGTATATGATTCAATAAACGAGTGAAAAAACCTGAGTAAAAAACTCGTTTCCCTGTCGCTATTGCACTAGCAATAGCTTGTATTTTAAATTGTGTTAGTGTCGTGTGTACATAAAGATGACCAAAGATTTTTCTGCTTAGCCGCTTCATTTTCTCTTGCATTCCATGATTTCCAAACGAAGACAAGGGTGAAAGGAAGGGGTTTTGGACAGGAATCTGTAACAATGGAAAAAGAAAACCAGCAGAAAAATATTTCAACAATCCTACTTTTTATATGTCTAAACAAATCTAAGAAAAGATTTTACATAGCAAGCAAGGTCATGAAAAGGACTAAGAAGATAATAAAAAAAATACATAACCTGCGATATTTCCTCAAATTCCCTCTCTGTTTGACCGAGAGAGCCCCGATGGCCAGGTTCAGTTTTCCAAGTGATGCCGAATATGATCTATAGATGTTTTAAAATCATTATGGACCCAATGATCTGGGTTGACATCGCCCATATATTATTTCTCCGTGGAACTTGTTTAATTTAAAGAAAAATTTGCTAATAAACTTTGACAGTCGTTCGTTTATAATAATTAATTATGACCTGCGTGTCATGTCATCCTCTCTCGACTGCTCGTAGCTCGTGAGCACGGAGCAAAACGCTCCTCCTCACGCATTATGTCATCGAAATAAGCAGATTGTATCAAATGTGCAATAAATTAGTTACTATCAATTATGGACTTTATTCTTTGATACATCACAAATAATTTGGCGACGAGACAAAGTGAACAAACCTCCTATTTGAGAATTTTAAATAGTGCAAAAAGTAAAAAGTGAGTGTGAAAAATGCCCCAAAATCCTGGAGCCGGCGACGCCACCACCAACGTGCACGTGCAACATGGAAGCAGCGTTATTGGCCAGCTGAGAGAATTCATCTTCAACATTACCGATTGGAATATCTATAAGGCAAGATTATTGAATTATTTTAACACCAATTATATCTCAAATGTTGGCAAAAGACGAGCGATTCTCTTAAACATGTTGGATGAAGAATCTTTTAAATTGATATTCAACATATATTGTCCAACATGCCCGGAAAATAAAACATTTGACGAACTGATAACATTATTAGATTCGCATTTCACACAAAAAAAATCTGTTTTGGCTGAACGAAATAAATTTTACGCTGCAATGAAAGAATCACACGAAAATATCAAAGAATGGGCGGCGAGAATGAGAAGCTTGACTTTTTCTTGCGAATTTGGAGCTGAACTTGATATATGCCTACGTGATAAATTCGTATGTGGTTTCAGAAGAGGGCCAATTTTGGATCGACTTCTGCAAGAAAAAAATTACTCGACATTTGTGGAAGTTGTGAATGTAGCTGAAAACAAAATGGCCTCCACACAGAGCTACCAGATCTCCACGTCACACGTTAAGACGGAAATGATCCAAAACATGTGCAGTTCTTCTAGTGGAGGGTGCATGAATAGAAGCAATCGTTATCAGCCACGTCATCAAGAAAAGGAGAAAGCAACACGAAATGGACGCGCTTGTCAAGTTTGCGCAAAAACGGATGGACATACAAAAGCTAAGTGCCGTTTTGAAACTTATTTCTGTAATTTTTGTGAAACACAGGGACATTTATCTACAGTTTGTAGAAAAAAGAATAGAAATAGCAATTTCTCGGGAACTTCTTCTCATAACTATCTCGAAGATGTTGATTTATTGAGTGAATCTTTAGATGGGTCTAATTTATATTCCTTGGGTGATAGTTCAAGTACTTTCAGTATAAGTGTCATAATTGAATCGAAACTCGCGAAGTGTCAGATCGATTCTGGTGCCAGCATTTCATGCATGTCGAAAAAAACTCTATTATGAAAATTTCAGTTATATTAAGCTCACAACCTCGGATAAATCACTTCATTTTTACAATGGTACAAAAGTGAAACCATTAGGTACCGTCAATTTAGAAGTTGAATACAAAGATCATAAAAATAAAATAAAATTTTATGTTCTGAAAAATGGTGGACCTCCCTTAGTTGGTCGTGATTTTTTAAATATCTATAATATTGGTTTTTCAAATATGAATTTTGTTTGTAATGAAGTTGACAAACGTATTCATACTCTGATTACTGGATTTCCAAGTGTATTTTCTGCAGGTTTAGGATTTTTCAATAAAGGAATAATCAAATTGAATTTAAAAAATCCTGATATCACACCAAAAGTTTTTAGAGCAAGACCAGTTCCCTATGCTTTAAAAGAAAGTGCTGAATCAGAAATAATTAGACTCGTTTCCACAGTTATCCTATCACCTGTTGATTACTCAGACTGGTGCACTCTAGTGGTGCCAGTGATGAAGAAAAGTAGAGCAGTGCGACTTTGGTGGCGATTACAAGGTCACTATCAACCCCCATATCGAAATTGACCAACATCCCTTACCGAGAATCGACGATATGCTGAGCAGTTTGCAAGGAGGTTCTCAGTTTTCGAAACTACATGTATCAGACGCCTACCAGCAAATCGGACTAGATGAGAAATCTAAACAGCTCACCACGATCGTTACTCATAAAGGATTATTCAGGTTAGGTTAGGTTATATCGTTTACCTTATGGTATTGCTTCAGCACCAGCAAGGTTTCAGAAACTCGTGGAATCTTTGCTGAGTGGTATGGAGGGTGTAATTGTGTTATTAGATGACATTCTCATCACTGGTAGAGATGAAAAAGAACATTTAAAAAGATTAAGAGCAGTATTAGAAATTTTGCACCACTCGGGTTTGAAATTGAATACATCCGAATGTAATTCTTTTCAAAATTCCATTGATTGCTTAGGCTTTACAATAGACAAAGTAGGTCTACATACTAGCAAATCTAAAACAACTGCTACTGAGCAAGTCCAAGTACCGAATACTGCCAGTGAGTTAAAGTCATTTCTTGGAATGGTAAATTACTACGGCAAATTTGTAAGAAATATCTCAACGATTTCACATCCGTTATACCATCTTTCAAAAAAAACATAAAATGGACATGGTCCAAAGAATACAATAATGGCTTTCAAAATATCAAGTCTGCTCTTGTGTCTTCTGAAGTATTGGTACACTTCGATCAACAACTTGACATCAGACATACTGTTGATGCAAGCCCTTTTGGCATTGGTGCAGTACTCAGTCATGTTTTTCCTTCTGGAGTAGATCGACCAATGGCATACGCGTCAAGATCATTGTCAGATTGTGAAAAAAGATATTCGCAAATCGAAAGGGAAGGGTTAGCAGTTATTTTTGGAGTTTTGAAATTTCATCAGTACCTTTATTTAAAGAAATTCAAATTAGTTTGCGATAATAAGCCTCAGCTATTTTTGATCAGAAAAGACCTATTCCACAGTTTTCAGCAAACCGTTTGAGACTTTGGGCTGTAATGCTCTCTAATTATCAGTATGAAATGGAATATGTCAAATCAAAAAAAATATGGCGGATGCATTATCGAGACTACCAAATGAAAGTTTATTCTATTTTATCATTATTATTTCTAAATTCACTGAGGATGTCGATTATCCCTATTGTAATTTTTTGTCAAGGAGCGAAGAAGTTAATATGAATTTAGAAAATGTTAAAGTAGAAACTCGCAAGGAAAAAAATTTTATGTCGTATTGAAGAGTATATTGAAAATTGTTGGCCAGAATACACTAATGATAGTGAAATCAAACCATACTTTTCTAGACGTTTTGAATTCGCACTCGCAGATGGTTGCATATTTTGGAACCATAGGGTTATAATTCCTTCAAAATTACGTAAATATTTTCCGCAACAATTGCATTTGAGCCATCTGGGAGTTGTCAAAATGAAAAGTGTTGGTAAAAGCATTTTTGGTGGCCAAAATTAGACGAAGATATTGAAAATTTCGCAAAAAACTGTAACGGCTGTAACAAATTTTCGAAAAATCCTGCAAAAGTTCCTCTGACAAATTGGTCGTAGCCGAAAGAGGTATGGGAGAGAATTCATAGGTCCAGTATTGGAGAAATACTATTTTGTTATCCTAGATTCACATTTTAAATGGCTTGAGGTATTTCAAACATCCTCAATCAACACAAATGTGAACATTCAACTTCTCAGATAGACTTTTGCAAGGTTCGAAATTCCAAAAACTCTTGTCTCGGATAACGCAACCTATTTTAGTTCAGCTGATTATAAAACATTTTTATCAAAAAATAACGTAGAGCGTATATTGATACCTCCACGTCACCCAGCATTCAATGGGGCAGCTGAAAACTCCTTTCAGACTGTAATACGATTCTCTGTAGTTTCTCGATAGATTACTGCATTACTGCACATTGCACTACTGGCATGAGCCCAGCCGAGTTAATGTTTGGTACAAATTTAAGAACTAGATTCAATGCTATTCTTTATTCACCACCAAAAAAGGTGGAAGATAGAGTGTTGAAAGCTCAACAGACACAAAGAGAAAATTATCGTGAGAATAATAGAGTAGAATATGCAATCGGTGACACAGTTTCAGGAAAGGACTATAGAATTCTTGGGAAAGTTAGTTGGGTGAAGGGTATTATATGTAAGAAAAATGAGTAGAGTCACATTTCTTGTAAATATCAATGGTATTGAAAAGCGTTTGAAACGTCATGCTAATCAATTAAGAAAAGCTTTGCCAGATATTATGTATCCAATAGATAATACATCTGTGAATATTCAAGAGAATTCCACATCTTTAGTTGGTTCTCTTCAACAGAAAAATGAAAATCAAATTTTGCAATCTGGACATAAGCGAATAGTTAATCTGTTAAGTATAATAAATTCCTCGTGGTTTGGTAAAGACACTATTAAATGCATTAGAGATAAAACTAACTCACATCAAAGATTTAAAAATTCAAAGACCGTTTTCTGTATGAAAATTTTTGTATTTTGCGTAAACAAAGTAAAATCTCAATTGAAAGAGATCATAAGAAACATATTGCTTCTTTAGAGGAATTGTGAAAAATCTTAAGCTCTTTTGGCCTTATGTGGGCGAGTTGAGAGATAGCCATAGGATGTCTCCATCCATGTGTCATAGTGAAAAAATCTTAAAAAATAGTTCAGCTATATCTGATGCTTTTTCTGAGTACTTTTTTGGTGTTTATGAAGATCCTTATAAACCTGTTCTTTACCAAAGTAGATATAAATCTTCTTCATCGATTACATTTAACACGATAGATCTGAAGGATGTCAAAGCTAAAATCGAGGGACTGAATGTCACGAAGGGTCCAGGTCCGTACTCCATCCCACCAATTTTTTTAAAATCGTGTTCCGCTAGTTTGACGACTCCACTTCAAATTATTTTCAACAAATCTTTAGTACAAGGTGTCTTTCCACATGAGTGGAAGGCTGCAAAAATCGTACCTGCTTTCAAAAGTGGTAAGAAAAATAAAGTAAGTAATTACCGACCTGTCTCTATTCTACGTTATTTCGGTAAAATTTTTGGAGCAATAGTAACTGATAAATTTTTTCATTCATCCGGTTCCAAGTTGATTCAATCTCAACATGGGTTTTTCAAAGGTAGGTCGCGGTGTTAACTTATTTAACTCCTTACGTTCTTTTCATAAGTAGTAGTTTCGATGATGGTATTCAAGTTGATGCTGTCTACACAGACATGGCTAAGGCCTTCGATAAGGTACATCATGCAACTTTGTTGTGGGTTCTAGAGGACTTTGGTGTGGTGGGGTCCTCACTGAAATGGATATAATCGTATCTGTCGGATAGACTGCAGTATGTTGCACTAAATGGCACTCATTCCGGTTTCGTTAGTATCACCTCTGGTGTTCCTCAAGGTCAAATCTGGGTCCCTTTTTATTTTTAATTTACATTAATGATATTTCGGAATGTTTTCTTTATACAAAACATGATTGAGATGCCGACGATCTTAGAGTGTACAGTGCTATTGGGTCCTATGATGATATTTTACGGTTTCAGAGTGATCTTAACAGACCTTTCTCTTTTTGTCAAAGTAGGTATTTTCAATGAAATATTGATAAGTGTAAGCATATAAGGTTTACAAAGAATGTCAATGTCTTCGATGCTATTTTTTCTGTAGTTGGGAGAAACCAAATTAAAGATCTTGATTCTAAGTTGTCCTTTGAGTATCATATTGATTATATAGTCTCTAAGGCTTTCAAAATGTTGGGTTTCGTTTTAAGAACTACTAAAAGTCTCAGTGATCCAAGGTTTTTAAAAATGCTATATTTCTCGTTGGTGAGGAGTAATTTGGAATATGCTATACCTGTTTGGTCCCCTCACTATTACAAGTATATTGACAGAATTGAACGAGTCCAGAAAAAGTTTGTCAAAAGTTTCAACTTTAGATTTTTCAGTCCTTTTCGACACTGTATTTCTTTATCGAATTTCAAATCACTCTTTTAGTTTTCCGCTTGTTTATTATCTCACTTTCAACGTTCCCGTGTATCCTAGTCGTCGAAATGCACTCTTCTATGTTCCGAATGATAGCACTAGTTTATTTTTTCATTCTGTTTTCTTGCGAATTAAGCGTCTGTACAATTGGCATATTGCCAGTATAGATATTTTTCATGAACCTCTTTCTTCTTTCAAAAAAAATGTTATTGCATATCTCATTAGATCTGAATGATGCTCATTGTAGTAGTTTTAGTTTTCATGATATTTTACTTGATTCTGTAGTCTTAGGTGAGTCTTTTTTTTCTCCTGAATTTTTATGACAGTTATAATTTTCGTTTCATATGACAGTTTCATTTCTGTTTATTTTTCTGTTATCAGTTTTGTGTTAACCTATCCTGTAAATAAATAAATAAATAAATAATTAAACCACCTGATCGTTTTCAACCTTAGTGTATATTTGAATTGTAAATAGTAGTTTATAGAATAGAGTAATAGGAATAAGGATTACATAGAATAGTACTTGTGATAAAAATTTTGAGATTTGAATTCTGTTATATTTTCATTTACAAGAAGGGAAGGATGTAATGTATCATAAGTTTATAATAATTAGTTTTTGACCTGCGTGTCATTTCATCCCCTCTTGACTAGTCGTAGCTCGTGACCACGGAGCAAAACTCTCCTCCTTACGCATTCTGTCATCGAAATCAGCAGGTTGTATCAAATGTGCAATAAATTAGTTATCATCAATTATGGACTTTATTCGTTGATACATCACACATATAAATGGCACTAATTTTACCACTTCAAGTGTCAAACTCTGTCAATCAAATTTCAATCGCCGATAAATGAATTGTCAAATTTCTCAATGTCGATGTTTCCAGTTTCCCGCTGAACCCTTTCATTTTTGCGGTTTGAACTTCCAAAATCATTTTCTTTTCAATTGTTTCCGTTGCTGGTGTCTTCGAATCATGTTTAGTAAAATTGATGGTAAGTAAATTGAAGGTTTAGCAGATACTTTGTGCAGCTTGAGCTTTGAATGATTCTACGGTACCTAAATTGGATTATAACCAATTGTTATTGGTTTTTTGAGGTTCAACCCTTTGGCGTTCTGCTGGAAAGGACTATATCATAGAAGAATAACCCTGTGAATGGCGAGGAGAGAAAAGTAGCCGAGGAAGCGTTTTTTCGAGATACGAAGGGTTTAAGTGTTTTTCATTACATTACATTTTCAAGTTTAGAAATTCTCTTGTATTTTTCATTACGGTCATTCAACCAGGATCCTTTAGAAAACTTATTTTGTATTATTAGACAGGTGTAGGGAACACAAACCCTACTTGCCACAAATTTATTGCTGCTTTAAAAACTTCTTTCATTAATGGCTTAACATCGCCCATAATTAATGGAAATTGTAGAAGAGATGATTGTGAGAATTTGAATGATTTGTCTTTTTTTTGCAGACTAGCTCACAAAACATACTCACTGATTCTGATGATTCAGAACCTTCTGTTTATGAAGAATATAATGAGATCTTTGGAAATCTACCAACTCCTATAACTGACAATTACGCTACCTATAATTAAGTGGCAGGATACCTTTTGCGAAAGATTACAGTCTCAGAATGTCAAGTATGTAATTAAGAACTTTTTTGTGAAGTGCCTCAACAACAACACACCTTTATTACATTCAAGGAATTTTGTGATAATAAGTCTAAGTTAACTTATCCTTCAGTGAAAGTTTCTCAATTCTTAGAAGATATTCACAATAAACTTTACTTTTTCCTGAATAGTCAGCGGCATCAGGAAAATCTTGCTTTGAGATTCAAAGTTATTTACAAGTCTCGTTCTGCTCAATTCGATTTTGCTAGTTACATTCGGTGAAAGATGAAATTTTTTCAAGGGCTACTAGTCTTCTAATTTTCAAATTCACTAAGGATAAAACGAAGGAAACTGTGCTTTCTGGGACTGAATCCAAAAGGTTCACGAATAAGTAGGACATCAATCTTCGATGGTTCATTTATAGGTGTTTATTGTGACTTTAAAGAGCGGGTTATCTACACTCTACTATGTCTGGGCTTTTACACCCTTTTATAATTTACAAACATGTTTTCTAGTCTGTGATATTATTTATTTCCTCCATGCACCTTTCACACTCATGGGAAAGAAATTGATCTGTGACCAAATAATTGAAAATTTTGGATCCTTGACACCCTACATTTCTTTTGTTGTCTATGATTCATGTTTATTTTGTGATATATACATTGTTATTATTTCAAAATTTCCAAGATTAGTAATGAAATTGCCTATTTTTACTATGTTCAACAATAAAAACATTTTGAGAAGAAGAATGGAGTAACTGCCATGAAGATGGCAGTGAAGGCAGTTACCCTCAATGGTAGCAATGAGAACCAATATTAGTGGCTGACAATAATATTCCAGAATTCTTTTTTTATTTCAAATGTTAGAATGTTGTGTGAGATTAACACATGTGAATCAATTATACGGGGTGCTTCAACGAAAACTAAATAGAGGCTATATCTATCAAGATATTCATTTTTGATCAAAACGCAAAAATACATCAATTTTTGTTGCAAGGGGGACATCTTTAGGGGTACAAAACTTGCCTGAAATATCAACCTCCTAAGCGGGGGTTGCAATCCTTGAACATTTTGAATGAGAAAGATGAGTCGAGTGATGACTCAAAAGAAAGGTGGTATCTTTGTCTACATTGCCTCGAACGAATTTCCATTTTCAATTGAAAACTGTAAAAGATACAGGGTGAGCAACTGAAAGATAGGGAAGACTATTTCCCTGAGACTATTCAAGTTTCAGTGAAGTAAAATGGAATAGATCCACGCTGATCAATGGCAGTCATCATCAAATACCATCCTCATCTCGAATTTCAACCCCTATAGCAGGGGTAACAACCCTTGAAAATTTGGAAGAGGGTAGATGGGTCGAGTGATACCTCGAAAGAAAGGTATTATCTTTGTCTGCATCACCGTGATAGAATTTTCATTTTTGATTGAAAACTGTAGAAGATACAGAGTGAGCTACTGAAAAATAGAAGAGACTATCTATCGCCCTGAGTTATTCAAGTATTAGTGCAAAAAATCGAACAGATTCATTACAGATCTCATCTTTGATCTAAATGAATCTATTCCAGTTTTTCGCACTAATACTCCAATAGTCTTGGGGCGATAGTCTTCTCTATTTTTCAGTGGCTCACTCTGTATCTTCTACAGTTTTCAATCAAAAATGAAAATTCTTTCACGGGAATGCAGACAAAGATAATCCATTTGTTTCGAGTTATCACTCGACCCATCTACACTCTTCCAAATTTTCAAGGGCTGTCAGCCCTGCTCCAGGAGTTGAAATTCGAAATGAGGATGGTACTTGATGATGACTGCCATTGATCAGCATGGATCTGTTCCATTTAACCTCACTGAAACTTGGATAGTTTCAGGGAAAATAGTCTTCCCTACCTTTCAGTCGCTCACCCTGTATCTTTCACAGGCAATGTTTACAAAGATACCACCTTTCTTTTGAGTCATCACTCAACCCATCTTTCCTATTTGAAATGTTCAAGGATTGCAACCCCCGCTTAGGGGGTTGATATTTCAGGCAAGTATTGTACCCCAAAAGATGACTCCCTTGAAACAAAAATTGACCTGTTTTTGCGTTTTGATCAGAAATGAATATCTTGGTAGATATAGCCTCTGTTTAGTTTTCGTTGAAGCACCCTGTATATTTGATTCACATGTGTTAAGAATTTATTTTACTTGGAAATAATTTGCTACATCTGCTGTATATATGGTATAAGAGATCTTTTTATTTTGAAATAAAAGTGTTATTGTGAAAAAAATCCAATTATTTTCTCAATTCAACAGTCTAATTGAGGCAGAAATAATCTGCATCGATTAGACTAGTTCAAATACCCCATTTCAGTCAAGTTAAATTCGATCGTGGAAAATCTAGAATTCAAATAAGGCGCCATTCGGTTTAGTTCTCCATAATGGCACACGAAGCGCTGTGCTATGTTTCGTATGCCGGCACTGAGTTTTTATTTCTCTTTAGGGTCTGTTCTGTGGTCGTGCAGTTGGTGTTTGATAGCCGTTCAAAGCAGACAACCTCGTGAATTTTACGAAAATGGAAAAAAATTAATTTCGTGTGCTGATTAAGCATTACTTTTTACGTAAAAAATCCGTCACTGAAACTAAGGAAGGACTTGACAAATACTACAGGGACTCGGCACCATCAATTTCAATGGTTAAAAAGTGGTTTACAGAGGTTCGTAGTGGTCGTACCAGCACTAGTGATGCAGAGCGTTCAGGTCACCCAAAAGAAGTGATCCATGAAATGATATTGGACGATTGGAGAATGAAAGTGCATGAGTTGACTCATGCTGTAGGGGTACATCATACTTAACACGAATATTTGGACATGAAAAAACTCTCCGCCAGATGTGAGCCGCGATTGCTCACACTCGACCATAAGCGCAATTGTGTGATCAGTTTAACAGAGTGTTTAGCGATGTTCATCTGTAATCCGAACAAGTTTTAGCGCCGTTTTGTTACTGTGGACGAAACATGGATTCATCACAATACGTCAGAGACCAAGGAACAATCGAAACAGTGGGTTGCTCGGGGCGAACATGGTCCAAAGAAGGCGAAACAGAGTCTGTCAGCCTACAAGGTCACGGCCACAGTTTTTTGGGATGCACGCTGTGCCATTTACATCGATTACCTCGAGAAAGATAGAAAGATTATCGGCGAATATTATTCAAAGCTTTTTAACAAATTCGACGTTGATCTGAAGCAAAAACGGCCGCATTTGGCTGCTCCATCAAAAGAATGCACAAGTGCACACTTGTCTAGTCACGGTGGCCAAAATCCACGGATTGGGATACGAACTGCTACCCCATCCAGCATATTCTCCAGATTTAGCTCTCTGCGAATATTTGCTGTTTCTAAACCTGAAAAAAGGGCTGAGCGGTAAGGGATTTGAGTCGAATGAAGAAGTCATCACCGAAACAATTGCGTATTTTCAAAGCCTTGAGAAAACCTATTATTTGGAGGGAATAAAAAAATTAGAAAGCCGCTGCACTGAATGTATAGAGCTGAAAGGTGATTATGTAGAAAAATAAAATGTTTATTTGCCGAAAAAAAATTGTTTTATTCAAAAAGTCATTGACTAATCAAACCGCCCTCGTATTTAGCGAACGATGGGTAATAATGTGACGGGTGTATGGGGAAAAGAAACTGTTGAATGGGACACCCCTATCCTTTGGCCTATTCTTGTATAAGTCCAAGAATTATGTGATGTAAAACCAAGGATTTCTCTCTATGGGTTATTATACGCCTAAAAACTTATACCACTTATTGAATGTAACCTATCATATTCTTATGTTTGCATTTTAGCCAGACCGAAGCTAGACTGGTTCTTTTGGCTTGGTTTAATGATACTCTGGCCTTTCATCTGACTTCATCCTGGTAGTTTTTTCGTGATGTTATACCACAGATTCTTCAGCCCGAAATAAGTCGATTTAGGCCAACTTACCTATATGAAATGTTTCTTCGTTTGGCCGCTAAAGGACGCCATATCCAAAGATTTTCTTCTTATTTTTCAAATAATTCGAGAACGACTCGATCGATAGAAACCATATTTGGTATGCGTAATCGGGTGCGTCATTCACGTTTTTTAGTGATCCACCTTGACGTTTTACAAGTGTCCCTAAAACTCGAACGTGTTTTTAATCAACCATAATTTTTCAAATGTCTGCGTTTGAGCAAAACTGTTTCACACATTGAGTAGCCACGCTAATTATCCATTTTTTTTGTCTCTTGAGAAGTTTTGATATGATGAGCGGTTAAGTTTTTCAATTTCATGATTTTATTCCTTCAACCACCTAGCAAGTCAAAATATCACATATTGACCATGTTGGCTTTGGATTTGTTTCTGTATTCTGGCAGATTGTCATTTCATTATGTTCGACAACCTCTTGTTAACAAAATGATGTTTTTTTAGGTTGCAAAATCGAATCAAGCAAATAGGAAATTCAATGTTCAGTAGTACAATAATAGGAAAATTCGAAGAAAACATTAAATAAGTTTTTCACAATGACTATTTAAAAATATGAAAACAGATTAGCCAGTTGGAAACTAAATAAGAAAAAACAAATCACTTCAGAATAACGATTAATTAGTTCACACCCAAAATTTCATTCAACTATAGTAAATGTTCAAAAATTCCACCATTTTGCTGAATACAGGAGTCAATCCTCTTTAGAAAATTGAATTGGACCCTTGGCCGCATTTAAAATTCTCATATGTAACTCTTCTCGGGTGTCAATTGGAGAAGAGTAAACTCTAGATTTTAAAGCACCCCCAAAGAAAGAAGTTGCACGGTGTCAAGTCGGGAGATCGTGCTGGCCAACTTGCAGGATCATCAGCTCCCTTTCCGATCCAACTATTCGCATACTGTGCATGTAAGAACTCGCGAACCGCTAATCTGAAGTAAGGAGATGCACCATCGTGCATAAACCACATTTCTGCACGCAGTAATACTGGAATATCGTCCAACAAATCCGCCAAAGTTTCTTGCAAAAAATTCAAATATGCCTCTCCGTTTAATCCATCTGAAATCACTACCGGACTAATAATGAAATTGTCAATTACTGAAATCCATACGTTAATTTTGAATTGATTCTGATGATGTGTACTTGTAAAAGCATGTGGATTTTCGACACTGTATACGTGTTCATTGTGAAGGTTAGTGATGCCAGACGTAGTAAAAGTGCATTCGTCAGTAAATAGAATTTTCTTACTGAAGTGGAGATCCTGAGTTCTCTTTTCTTGCATAAATGGACAGAAAGTTAGGCGATTCTCAGGATCGTTGGGAAGTAATTCCTGAACTCTCTGAATTTGATAAGGATGAAATAATTGTTCCTTCAAGACATCATGAATCATTGTTTTAGGAACGACTAACTGCAAACCTAAACACCGCGTGCTTAATTGTGGGTTTTCCTCAACCATGTCCAAAATTTGTTCTTAGCGTTCTACCGCCCTTACTGTTCGTTGTCGTCCTCGATCCAAATTCCTGGGCTTGAAGCAACCCTTCTCGAGGAGGCGCCTCTCCAGATTTCTAAACGTTTGGCGGTTCCCCACAATGCGATCTGGAAATCTTTCAGCATATACTCTCGCTCTTTCACGTCCATTGCCTAGACAAAATCCGTACACTATAATCATATCAACTATTTCAGAGTTACTGTACACCTCCGTGCCTAATAGTGATAAGAAAATCTACAAAATACCTAGTTAAGAACTTAAGGAACACTGTTGTATCAACAATTGGTTGTCAAGCCTAATATATGACAATCTCACAGACCACAGAAATAAATCCAAAGCCAACATGATCAATACGTGATATTTTTGACTTGCTAGGTGGTTGAAGAAATGAAATCATTAAATTAGAAAACTGCTTTTTGTGATTGAACCGCTCATCATATTAAAATTTCTCAAGAGACAAAAAAGTTTGATAATCAGCCTAGCTACTCAATGTTCAAAACAGTTTTGCTCAAACGCAGACAGTTAAAAAATTATGGTTGATTAAAAACACGTTCGAGTTTTTAGGGACACTTGTAAAACGTCAAGGTCATTGAGTGGATCACTGAAAAACGTGAATGATGCACCCGATTACGCATACCAAATATGGTTTTTATAGATTAAGTCGTTCTCGAATTATTTGAAAAATAAGAAAAAATCTTTGGATTTGGCGACCTCTAGCGGCCAACCGATGAAAGTTTTCATATAGGGAAGTTGACCTAAATCGACTTATTTCGAGCTGAAGAATCTGTGGCATAATGTTGTACACGTATATCGATCGTTTTGATTCAATTATTTAAATTTCAATAATAAATACTAAATACGGCGAATAGATTACTTTCCTCCTTTTTAATAAAACTGATCAAAATTCGAAATTTTCTGTCTATAGTATAGGTGAAAAATGCAATTTGTGATTCTTGAAAATAATAAGAAACACACAAATGAAGATACAGTTCATTTGTGGAATGTTGGTAGCGATGAAACTGATAAGGGTTTATTAGTACAATATCACCAGAACACGTTTCGTGCATCACATTAAGAAATTCGGAATAAATATCAACCAAATGTTATTTTAAAATTATTTAAATGTTTCAGTAGATATTATTAACCGTTAAAATGCGAAATACTTGTCAGAAATAGAAAAGAAGATCGAACGGAATACCCAATTAACGTAATCTTTTCGTACGAAAAATAGAGCAATGAACTCGGAACGTTTTTGTGTGCAATTCTAAACTATGATTTACATCTTGAAAGAAATGAAATCATTGAATGCCGAAATTCAGTATATGTTCGAAAATAAAGAATCTTCCAAAAGTTGGCCTAGTAAAGTTAGCACCTCAAACGAAAGTCCTGTATTATTCAGGGTAGTGCGATGATAGTTCCACAGAATAAAATAAGAAAGACTGCTGACTTTATGAGACTCCCATTTTCATAATCATTTTTGAAACCGAAATCACTTATTTAAGACTTCTTAACGGTGATGAATCGCAATTCTCCAAGATCTGGAAAATTTGATCCAAAGCATGGAAAGGCATTAGACTACCATAACATATTAAATCTTTTTCTTCGTTTCAAACAGATGGGAAAATTCAGTTCAAGTTGACGACCATAAATTATATTATTTAATTATTGGTTTGAAGGTCTAATTAAGAAAAAAAACAGTTTGATTAACAGGCCAACAGTTTCGATTTATATTTTAAATCTTCTTCAGGGCTCTAGAAGAATGGAAAAATATATATACATACATATATATCAAGATACATATTATACAGATTTTTCCGAAATTTGTGAAATTGTTTTCAAAGATAAGTTAAGATGAAATCAATAAGAATTTAGTGCAATAAAGCCACGGACACACTACAGTATTTATGCACACTATTGATAATTCAGCCTCATATGTATTCAACTGAGGAATCCTTGCTTTAGAGGACGGAAATGTTTCAGATCATTTTTTTCAGTTGATCTATCATAAGAGCTAATCCTGTCAATAATAGTTTTTCCTTTACCTCCAAGTTAATGGTATTTAAGTGCATCGTGTTGTCAATCAAAACTGCCAAATCAGTCAGCCATTTTTCAACATCTGAGTGTCATCACCTCTTTCGTCTAGAAAAGCTGTTATTTCGGGCAATAACTCTTGAAACCTTTCTGGGAATTTTGCGCGACTCAACCACTTGACGTTCGTGTGAAGAACTAAATCAATATGTTCAGTTGACTCCCTATCTTCCAACTTCAACTTAAAGAGCCGCCGTTGCCAACCAACATGCACGGATGGAATTCACGATTTTTGTTGCGATACCCATGATTTCCTCCGTGTTTAAGATTTTTTGAACACAAAACTTGTTGATGTATAATGCAATGGAATGTCCTGACTAATAACTTCAATATGCCTTGTGACAGTCGGGCGGATAACTGAAGTTCTCTAATAGCAGACATGATTTCTGTTTTATTTTTAAAACCTCCAAATAAAGTCTCACCTGCTTCAATAAATGCTTCCTTCACAACCGATCCATCTTCGAATAGTTTCTTGTGTTTGGCCAATATATGAGATATTTTAAATGACGCGATCGTAGCAGCTTTTGATTGTTTGGCTGGTCTTGAGAACATGGTTTGTTCTTTTTTTCAAACAAGATATCAAATCACGTACTTTTCGTTTTCCTAATTCACTACGTGGCTGAAAATCTTTTTCATAGTTTTTATGAATCGTTTTATGATGCCTAAGTTACCATGCTTAGGTATTGCAACTGACGCACGACAAATAAGAGAAATGCACTTATCCTAACCATACAAAAGAACAATTCTTCCTTTGAATCGTTATTAAAATGATACGTTTTAGAGTTCTTCGCTCCACTCAGTTTGTACTGTTTAATAATAAACTTTGTATCGACGTAATATTGCATTCAAGTTACAATTCAGAATGACTCCAATTCCTGCAGGCGCAACATTTATATCCCGTCAAAGGCGCCGCCCGAAATTTCTAGAAAAGCGGCAAGCATAAAAAACGCGGCTTTTCTTTGACAAGTACCACGCGTTCCTTTGATAAAGCCGCCTTTTGCCGCTATCAGAGTGTTATTTTATTATGTAATCAATTTTGTAGTTTAGTTACCTATTTATTAAAAAATGAGACCTTCTCAAAAAGCACTCGCAATCGACCGTTTGAGCACTTCTGGTGTAGAACCTTAAGCTTCATCAAGTATTGTCAACATTATTGACCATTTCCTGGAATGTCCTCCTAGATTTCAAATTTTATAATTATAGAATGAATTTCGCATACAAGCGAACCATATGTAAATTTTCATGTGAAATCTTTTGAATGTTCTTCCAATATTCCTTCCCATTGGGAAGAGCTCTAGAATGAGATTTCTCATTCTAGTTCTCGTACAATTGATCGAGTGTCACCTAGATCCAAGGTCGCTATCAACATATATTTTTGATTGTGTTTTTACTCGTTCCCGGATGCTATGTTCATTTTTTTGATAGTTTCCATACAACTCTTTCGACTTTGAAGCAAAATTCAACACAAATTCGTTGCTCCAATTTTCCGTCATATTTTGCGAAACGGAAAATACCCAGAAAAGACACTGTAAACGACACAAACAAAGGTGTTCCGCTGGTAACATACGTCTTCATGAAGTTGATGAGGACCAACTGGTTACGTTCATGTTTAACAGAGGTCGCTCGGACGTTTCCGCGGGAGATATGCACACCTAAATGAATGTTTTTATACTGAATGATATTTATTATTTATATGATATTTATATATTTATACAGTATGATATTTACATTGATTGAAGAACTTAGGTTATCCACGCTTGTCATTAACTAGAAATGCGGTAGTCATCAGTTACCTGCAACCGCCAGTGTATAGGTAACAATAATCATTCGTTTGGGCCGTCAACGGCTGCATGAGTCTGGATTAATAATCTAAATCATCTATCTTCATTCTTCCGACTATTCTTGTTCGTACGAATTCGAGAAAACATTTGCTACAATTCCATCGTTTGGCGGAACAAAGTGATCGCGATTCGTTACGTCCAAAACTATTCAGATGTGTATAACAAGTGATAAATAAACTGAAGTTCATCTAAATGCATTGTGCATCGCCATTATGAGAATTTTTGTTTTGTAGTTAATCGTCAGCGCCATATTATTGTGCAGTATCTAGGAAGATATGACTTTAATGTGTGGTGTGCCCTAAAACATTATAGCTTTCGAAATTTTCGATAAAAACCAGACTGGTGGTCGTAATGAAGAATCATTGTAATATTGTTGACGGATTTTCCGATGTCCCTAGTACAAAGATCGAATACTTTCTTTCAATACAATGGTGCCTCTCCCTACCAAACTAGGGCCATTCCAAACTTAAATTTCAATTTTGAAGATACAGTACAACTTCACTAGTCCAGACACTCACTATATCGGGCACTCCAGTAACTCGGGCACGCGACTCATTCGGGCACTGAGAATTTTACCTCTATGATCCGGGCACGTCGCAGCCGGCTGATATACAAACAATAATAGTTTTCCTGTCTGTACATGTATGTATGTACTTGTACTATTTAAGAATGGCGAGTATCGTCCTACAGTTGCATTTTGCATTTCAATCTGGTGTGCATAATGGCTCCAACCAAGGGAAATCATAAAACGCTCACACTGGCAGAGAAATCAAAAATAATAGATTTTATTGATGATGGAATGAGTACTCGTCGAATAGCAGCAAAATTCACTATTCCAAAATCAACAGCGTTTGACATAAAAAAGAACAGAGACAAAATAAGAAGATTTATATCCATATCGTTTCAAGGAACAGCTAGGAATTAGGGATTCACCGAGCAAGGGTTTCCACTAAAAGCCGAGTACCGAGCTCTCGGCCAAACAAAATTAATGCATGCCGAGTATCACTGCCGAGAGCTCGGCTGGTCCAACTGGGCCCTCGGTGCATCCCTAGTAGGAATATTATTTTAAACTTTTCTCGAATTTATTCTATCAAAGGTATTTTTGTAGGAAAAAGAAAAATTATTAGAGAAGCTGAGAATCCTAATTTGAAATCACATTGTATAACTGGTTTCTTCAACAACACAGCGCACACGTACCAAATTCGTCAGACATATTGAGAGCAAAAGCCAAACATTTTCATGGACAAATCACAGGAAAAAAAGGTTATCTGGCAAGTTCGGGATGGTTAGATGAATTCAAGACATAGAATTTGTTTCTTGAAGGTTTGTGGTGAAAAAATTTCCAGTGACGTTTCCGCTTTGATACCATTTCAAGAAAAATTTCTATCGGTTATTGAACAGATTTTTTTTTGGAGATGTTTACCAGACACAACTTGGGTTCATCAAGGGTAAAAATCAGCACCAGGTCGTAAAGTGTGAGTTATTTTTTTGCCACCCAACTGTACTGCCGTTCTCCAACCAATGGATCAGAATTTAATTCAAAATATTAAAGTGTTGTATAGAAAATGCCTTTTAATCATATAATTTCGCATAAAGGTGAAGAGATAACTTCCATTTTGAAGCAGTATAATTTGAAATATGCCGTGAACAATCTTGCCCAATCTTGGAAAGCCATTACTTCAAAAAATATTAGAGAAAGTTGGACAGCATTGTGGCATGACACTACATAAGTAGAAGAATGATGAAAATATTCCACTCTCAAAGCTTCAGAAGAAACTTCGTCCAATCAATGAGAATTATTTGAAAAATATTGCCGAATCATTTAGGGTCATCGATCCAGAAAATGACTCAACCATTGAGAACATTATCGACTGGGCTGTGGGAGACAAAGAGTTTGTTATCGATTTGACTGAAGAAGAGATTATACAGGATGCTTTAGGAAGGAATATTGAAAACGTAGAGGAATCTTCTGACTCAGAAGATGTCATCGATCCAGAAAATGACTCAACCATTAAGAACATTACCAACTGGGCCGTGGGAGACAAAGAGTTTGTTATCGATTTGACTGAAAAGAGATTATGCAGGATGCTTTAGGAAGGAATATTGAAAACGTAGATGAATCTTCTAACTCAGAAGATGGTTTAAATAGTATGGTAAAAGTGAAACGTGTAGATACTGTCAACAATGCGTTCTCCCTGATTATCAGTTGGGCC
Source organism: Cryptolaemus montrouzieri (assembly GCA_013387265.2). NCBI lineage: Eukaryota > Metazoa > Arthropoda > Insecta > Coleoptera > Coccinellidae > Cryptolaemus > Cryptolaemus montrouzieri. The sequence continues at coordinate 47,021,776 of JABFTP020000062.1, forward strand.
GAACAGAATAATCTTCCTATAGAAGACGTATTGCTCCTGAAAAGGCTCAAGGAAAAATCAGTTCAGATGGCAGCATCGAGAAAGGTTCAGAGTAAAATCGATGGATATTTTAAAAGTTACAAGGAATAGCATGTTGTTTATGTACACTAGCTTATATTTAAATTCTATATTTTCTACGAGGAAAGATTATAATGAATGGAATATCTGCCCGGGTTAGTGAAGTTGTACTGTAATTGGAATGGGCATAGAACTCGAGTGAGATGGCTACCTCGTTCCCCTGAGTAGGCGCTACTAGACTTCTTTGGGATTATATACAAGATTTACTCTACAAGAAAATCAGTCACAATTTAGAAGAATTGAAAGAGAATATCAATGAATACTTTGCTACTGTTAGCAATATACTAGTGTCCCCTAAGCTCGATGGAAAACTTTGAGAGATGGTTCCTGAACAAATTAGTTAGTTAGTTAATTAATCTTTTTAAATTCGGAGATATTCATCTTCAAAAATTTGATCCTCATGGCTTCTGAAATGACAATTTTCAACATACGAGTGCGATTCTGTGGTATTAGCATATATGGAATGAAATACATATCTTATTGCACAGAAGCAAAATGATTATCAGAATATCTTTCTCGATAGATAATTATTGTTTTTGAACTCATAAATTTCCTAATTGAAGGGCACAGGGTCCTTCCAAGTAACTTTTTTCAGAAATCGCATATTCTTTTTTCGAATTTGTCTGTAAAAATGTTAAGCACTATTGTGAAATCTCTGAATGATCACAAAATAATGTTTAACTACCAACTTTACGCACCCAACTCATAAACCTGATTCCTTATGTGAAAGGTTCACAATACTGCAAAATGTGTTCAAAGTTATTTTTGTGGAAATAAAAGAGAAACGTTAATACAGTTCTCCTGAAAACATTGCTAGTTTCAATACTAAGCTGCAAGAAAGAAATAAATGAATACTTGCATACGAGAAATCGGAAAAAAAGGTCTCACTTCAAAAGTAATCTACTCATTCGTGAAGTAGTGATACAAAATATTGTTGAGCCTCATTCGAACAAAATATGCTCAGGTCCTGTATATCATCATATTTTTTTTCGAAATGTGCATAAACTCGTTTCAGGAAGGATGTAGAGGCAGGTCAGTCCTTGGTGCCCCTCTGTTTTTAGGGATGGCTCTATCAAAAAAGTACGGCCCTTAGTAATTGAAACGGTGAAATATGTGGAAGGATTTCTCTCGATCAACTTTCAAAACTTTGATGGGACGGGTTTAGAAAGAACATTTCTTCACAAATTTATTTTGGTTTAAAATATTCAGTCTAACCTTTTGATTGGCCTCGACCACTTTGAAAGGAAAGGATTTTCTTGGCGAGTTTCGTAAAACTTAGGCCCATTCAGTTGGCAGTTTCACACGCACCTTTTGGTTGAATATTTTTGTCAGGTTGTCCATGTACGAATGCCGTTTTATTGGAAAAACTATATAAACAGTTTTGAATCTTTTTTCAATATGAAGAAGATGATACAAAAATCTAATCATGGTGTAATTTCTATTTTCCCCCGCAAGAAACGGCAGAAATAAAAAAGTTTTCAACTTCAGGACCCACATAGACGAAATGGTGCAAGATGGATGCAACATCATCTGCTCCTTTTTTTCCCAACAGCCCGGTTCAGTTTTCAACTTGTGGGTTTGTTAGCGTCAAAAAGTGCCAACATTGAAGGTTGGTCAGTAAGTGATGACATATTCGATTTTTCTCCATCCAAGAATTTAATTTTTGGGAATTCATCACATATAACGCATGTATCGGTTCTTGGAGACCCGAATTTTTATCTGTAACTCTCATATGACACAGGATGTTTTCAAATTTCTTTTTGTACATTTCTTGCATGTTTTTCAAATTCAAGTCTTTAGATAAGTCTATTTTAGAGGGATTCTTCAAACTTTAATGCGACCATCTCCCTTTGAATGAAGAAATGTGTTCAAATACAGCATTTCATGTCTCGTGAGACAGTTATTTTTGACGATTTGTATGATTCCGCTTTAAACTCTTCGGCGTTGCTCCAGTCAACTTCATTGAACTTAGAATTTTCAACTTTTTCCACCCTATCCCATGAACGAACAAAAAAGTTTTGGAACCTACTGAAACCTAATTTTGGTTCACACCACTGAATTTTACTCAAAAAAGTGTCAAACTCATTATTATATAACTTTGACAATAACAAAATATCTGAGACCACCCGCAAAAAGGTGAAAGGACAATCTAGGAATAAATGTCTTATTGTTTCTTCAGCTGCGCCACATTCACATGCCGGACTTTCTACAGCATTCCATTTGAACAACATACTATTATTACGACCATGTCCTGTCCTGAGACTATTTAATGTAAACCAATTTTTCCTACTTATATCGAAACCTGCAACCCTTTTGGAAGGATCCTCTATGGGAACTCTATTAAAAACATCAACTTCCTGCCATTCAATTTTCCAAAGATCAACAGCCTTTACCCGTGTACGCGAAAAGTCAATCAACCAACTAGGTTTCCTAGATTTCAATCTCAGGTTAGGTGGATTTTGAACATCTTGTATTATCGGAAAAACTTCTGGAAATGAGTGAGACTTATCCCAAGACGATTTAAGAGCTAATTTCCTGCGAATATGGAAAGGAACTATATTACTAATAACCGGATACCTTCCCATTTTATAGACAGCAAATGTAAGCTTCATTTCAATCTCTTGGATTTTGTTTCAGCTTATGGTCAACATATCGGTAGCTCAATAGCGGAATTATTTTTTCAAGTTTTGCCATCTGATAATCTAGAACAAAGGTGCTCAAACGGTCGATCGCGATCGATCAGTCGAACGCAAATGCTTTTTGAGTATATCTCGAGAAGAAAAAAATTTTTAATAAGTAGGTAACTAAACTTCAAAGATTTATTACATAATTAAATAACACTCTGCTAGCGGAAAAAGGCGGCTATATCAAAGGAACACGCGGTACTCGTCAAAGAAAAGCCGCGTTTTTTATTCTTGCTGCTTTGCCTAGAAATTTCGGGCAGCACGTTCGACGGGAACATTCGAGACTTTCGTTCACGCAGATATAAATGTTACACCTGCAGGAATTGGAGTATTTCGAGAAGATCCGGATTAGCTATAAGAATCTTGTAATATAAATATGTTAAGACCGTCGTCACTAGGACGACACAATGAATTTGTACTTAAATTAATTATTTTAGGTTACCTTCAGATCCTTCAGATCACGACTTAGAAACCAAAAATCGTTCAATTTTCTATCAATCAAAGAGATGAAGAGTTAAAAGTTGTAAAACTGGTACTTGAATAAAGATTATGTTAACTGAAACTGAACTGAATTGGAGTCATTCTGAATTGTAACTTGAAGGCAGTACTACGTCGATACAAAGTTTATTATTAAATAGTACAGAATAAGTGCTGCGAAGAAATCTGAAACGTATCATTTCAATAACGATTGGCCGGAAACATTTTTCTTTTGTATGGTGAAGGATAAGTGCATTTGTCTTATTTGTCGTGCGTCAGTTGCAATACCTAAGCGTGGTAACTTAGAGAGGCATCATGAAACGGTTCATAAAAACTATGAAAAAGATTTTCAGCCACATAGTGAATTAAGAAAACGAAAAGTACGTGATTTGATATCTTGTTTGAAAAAAAGAACAAACCATGTTCTCAAGACCAGCCAAACAATCAAAAGCTGCTACGATCGCGTCATTTAAAATATCTCATATATTGGCGAAATACAAGAAACCTTTCGAAGATGGATCGGTTGTGAAGGAAGCATTTATTGAAGCGGGTGAGACTTTATTTGGAGGTTTCAAAAATAAAACAGAAATCATGTCTGCTATTAGAGAACTTCAGTTATCCGTCCGACTGTCACAAGGCGTATTGAAGTCATGAGTCAGGACATGGCAGATAAACTAAAACATGATATCATGAAATGTACATACTTTTCTTTACAGTTCGACGAATCCACCGATATGACAGATACTGCCCAGCTGTGTATTTTTATTCGGATGGTATTCAATGACATGTTGACTAAGGAAGAATCTTTGACAATCATTCCTCTGGAGGGGAAGACCTGTGGCGAATATATATGTGACGTTTCCTTCAATTTTGTAAAAAACTACAAGCTACCAATATATAAATTAATGTGCATTACAACCGATGAAGAACCAGCAATGACTGAAAACAAAAACGGTTTTGTGACATTGTGCCGAGCTAATGAAGATTTCCCCTCATTTTTTCATTTCATTGCATTATACATCAACAAGTTTTGTGTTCGAAACTTTTAAACATGGAGGAAATTATGGGCATTGCAACCAAAATTGTGAATTCCATCCGTGCACGTAGCTTGTAACGGCGGCTCTCTGAGTTGCAGTCGGAAGATAGGGAGTCAGCTGAACACACTGATTCAGTTCTTCACACGAACGTCAGGTGGTTGAGTCGCGGAAAATTCCTAGAAAGGTTTCAAGAATTATTGCCCGAAATAACTGCTTTTCTAGAGGAAAAAGGTGATGACTCTCCAAAGTTGAAAAACGAAAAATGGCTAACTGATCTAGCATTTTTGACAGACATCACAATGCACTTAAACATCATCAACTTGGAGCTTCAAGATAAAGGAAAAACTATCATTGAGATGATTGGTGCAGTACCCGCATTCAAAAGTGAATTGCAACTTTTGATAGATCAACTGGAAAGAAAGGATCTGAAACATTTTCCGTCTTTGAAAGCAAGGATTCCCAGTTGAATTATGGATACGTATTAGGCTGAATTATCAAATATTTTGGGACAATTTGAAATGCGTTTTTATGATTGCAATAAATTGGTAAATATAGCATCATTTATGAGTTATCCTTTTTCATGTAAAAACATTGAGGAATTAGCTACTGAAATAGCAAGTCAGTTTAATATGAACTCATGTTCTGTTGAAAATGAGTTGGTGATTATATCAGATATACATCTCAAAGCATCTGATACAAATTTCTGGTGTTTCATATCTGAAGATAAATTTCCGAATCTAAGGCAAATCGCCCTTCAACTGACGGTAATGTTTGGATCAACTCACTAGTGCGAGTCTGCATTTTCTGAAATGAAGGTAATTGAGTCAAAACATCGCAATCGACTGAATGACGATCATTTGTCATCATGCTTGCGATTTGCACTCAGTGGTTGAGTACCATCTTATGAAAAGTATGCTGAGGACATTCAGTGCCACGCTTCAACATCTAAAGTCGCTTCTTAGTTAAGTTTAAAGCCATATGCAACTTTTTTTTTTGCAACAACCAATAAACTCACAATTTCGAATAACTATGAGTTTTTTCATTGATATTTTTGAGAACCTAACTAAACCTAACCCGAACCTTGACTAAAATAATGTATATTGTGCGGAAAGCTAATATCTATATATGCTACGGTACACCCTACCTAGGTAAGTATGTAGGTAGGGTGTATCGTGTATGTACGACAACCCTGCATCACACATACTTGTAGCCTCTCAGAGTCTATCTTAAGTAGTCCAAAAATATTGGGGTAGATCGCCAGCAGTTCAAGTTTGAGCACCCCTGATCTAGAACATTATGTACAAGAAACAACAACCTATAATACAAATAGCAATTTCATTCTCATCAATTAATTAAAACGCTGAATTCCTTAAAATAATCACTTTGTGTGCTTTGTACATATCCTTAACTTAGGAGAAAGGGATTGTATCAAAATAATCGATTCCAACATGGACAATATTATTAAAAAATTCATCTCACACGGATGAAGATGGGAAAGAGTATACCATAAGTTTGCCATTTAAGAAAATTCCTACTCAACCAAAGAATTCATAAATTCTGATAATCTACCTAACTTGAAAGATTTTGCAAGTGTCGGTTTGAATATGACGATGCCAAAAATTGACATCATTACCCACTGGAATTCCACCTTATTAATGTTGCATTGTGGGCTTCGAAGATTGAAACGCCATTAAATATACTTTGTGATAATACTGGAACAAGTTATTTGAAATCACTCAAGTTGACAAACACAGATTGATAAAGAAAGTATGAAGACACGTCGAAATCTATTTCAACAATATTAGAAGGCGAAACCTACTGTACACTTGCTCTTGTAGTTATTGGCAGCAACATGATCCTAGAAAAATTAGACCAAGCTTGACAATCAACCAGAAAGAGATGAAATCGATGGAAGATTAATACGCTGCACAGTAGACAAGGGATAAAATCGATAAACATTATAAAAAAAGCAGCTAGATGATAGTTTTAATCTGGAGCCTGGTCATAAGGTGAAACCATTTCTAAAGTATTGCTGGGAAAAGGAATTGCAGGTTGAAGCAATTTCTAACTTCGAGAAAATTTATAAAACGAAATATTTTAAGCCCAACCCAAGCCCACATCTTTCACTAAGAACGTCTGCATCGAGTCAGGTGAATGAAGTGACTTGGAATTTAATCAATTCGAGGTAGATCTACTAGGTCTATACAAGAAGTTTTTTGTGCCTGCACCGAATAATGATATGGGTCAAAATCAGATAGATAAATACATAAGTGACTTCCGTGTAGAAAGCAGAAAGTAATTTTAGAGTTGTTGAAAAGGCACGAAGCTATATAGCTTTGGAAATATTTCCAGATTTGGCGAGATATTTTTTGCTCATTCCTGCAAGGTCGATATTGATGTTTCTATGTAGGTACGTCAATTATTTTCACAGAAGTTTATTACAGTTGTTTTTATTCTCACAGAAGTTTATTTCAGTTGTTTTATGGAAAATTTTTCATTTTGTTTTTGTGATGCTATGACTGTTCTATTCGAAAATATATATTTCACTTTCACTCTTGTTCTTGTTCGGTATTTGTGTTTTCTTCAACAACTTTATGAATTCTTTTCATATTTTTACGAGAATTTCATTCGAACATATCCCGATCAAATATTATTTAAACCCTTCTTCTTACTCTAATTGAATATAAGAGGAAGATAATGTTTTATTGCAACTGTGTTCTGATTCAAGCTTTCAAGTTTTGCGATTCAAAATGCTTGAATTTTCTAGCTGCTGTGAAAAAAACTTTACTTTAGTTGAATACTAAAGAAGAGCTTGACTTGATCTCAAGTCAAGTGAAGTCAAGCAGCTTGATTTTCAAGTCAAGCCGTGTCCTTATTTTTGAGTTATAAAGCAAACTTGTGAGTTTTAAATATGAACCATAGCTAACTTTGATTTCGTTCAGTCGTTTTCTTCTTTTTCAAAAATATATGCACTCAATATCTAAGACGTGCTTTCTGTTTATTATGTTCTCTCATTATAACAGTTCGAGAATTAATTCTTACAATGATGATTCAGATAAATTATTCAATATTTCTGCATCAAGTTACATTTTTGTGTAAATATAGTATCGTTTGTTATAAAGAAACGACCAAACCGTTCGAAAATTTTGAAAACTAACATGCAATCGTTTTTTTAAAACAGAACGAGATATTCTATTATATGGAATGAAATTTCATGGAAATAATCAATGTAGGTATTCAAATATATTGTCGTTATTCTGTATGCATAATTAACAACGCTAGAGGATACTCCGATACGCATTGTAAATTCGAATATTAGTAACCGAAACTGCGGATTTTTTCAGATCTCTGTAGAAACCAGTTACAACAATCGAGTAAACGTTGGAAATGTCCTAGCTGCAAAAACTAGATTATTCTCATTTTCTAAGGTTTATATTTATTTTCCTGAGCGTTCGACTTCTAGATACCTCTGTTTTCATTTTAATTTGTCTTCTCGAAATCGTTGGGTTAGCAGTCACACTACCTATTACATCAGATGTGCTTCTTTCCATCAACTTTTCAATATTCCCTTCTCCTTGAGAAGTTGAATGTACCATCATAATATATTTTTATAGTTATTTTGAATATAACATTCAATCATATTTTACTTTTTCACACAAAAGCTGAATATTGATGAAAAACAATAGCACTGATAAACAGTAAATTTTTTAAACGAAATCAAGTCATATGTTCAAACACTACTACCTACCCGCATATAAACCTCATACTTAGTTTTGTTCAATCATCCTCAGTTTTCATAAAACATCGACTTACTCGATTACGCGAATTTTGCTTACCAACGTGTATTTCCGAATAAATTAACGAGAAAATATTGAAATTAAAACGGTTTTTTTTTAGATTAGTGTTATACATCATACTAAAATGCCGAGAGTGTGTGTAAACCATCCTGATAACTTCTCTTATATTTGCTGTCAACTTACTGTTGAAAGTTTAAAGTTGTAGTTAAAAACTGTTATTTTAATTATTTTGGTTTCCTGGCGCGAAATTTTGACAAAACCTGGACTCCTAGTGTTTGCTGTGCACAGTGTGTCACTTTATTTACATCTTGGGCTATAGGATCTCGTCATATGCAGTTCGCAGGGCCAATAATATGGGCCGAACCGAAAGACCATGTATCAGACTGTTATTCCTGTCAAACTTCTATAAAAGGTATTACCTAGGCACTCTGTGAACTATCCAAACCAACAGTCTGCTCAAAAACCAATCCCACACAGTGATGATTTACCTGTTCCTCAGCCTCCAGTAAATATGGATGACGTGACCGAAGAAAATGTATCCGATAGTTCAGATTCCGATCCGACCTTTTAGCCCAGTACTTCAAACAGAGAATGACTTCAATGACTCGGTACGAGATTTGGATCTCAGTAAAAGATAGGCAGAACTGTTGGCGTCCCGACTTCATGACTGGAAATTACTGGAAAAAATACCAGAATATCCGTATACAGAACTCGACACACGCATTTCTCATTTTTTTTCCCAAGTTGGCAATATAGTGTTTTGAATTGACATTCCCTCAGTGATGACGGAGTTGACGTTTGAATATAAAACATCTAACTGGCGGTTGTTTATAGATTCCTCAAAGGTTAATAAAAACGGGTATTGTTACATAATGGTAATAAATACCCTACCGGTCGCACATGCTACTGAAATGAAAAAATCATATGAAAATATGAAATCACTGCTAGAACATATTAAATATAACCAATATTCCTGAAAAATATGTGGAGATTTGAAAGTAATTGCTATTTTGCTAGGTTTACAGCTTGGACATACGAAGTTTTGTTGTTTCCTCTGTGAGTGTGATAGTCGAGACAAAAAAAATCATTGAGTCAAAAAGGAGTGGACTAAGCGAGACGCTCTTATACCAGGTAAACGAAATATTTTTCACACTCCTTCAATAAATCCTGAAGATGTAATGCTACCTCCATTGCATATCAAACTCGGACTAAAGAAAAATCATGTCAAAGCTATGGATAAAAATGGAGATGGTTTTTGTTACTTGAAACGAAAATTCCCAAAAATCAGTGATGCCAAATTAAAAGAAAGAATATTTGTAGGGCCACAAATAAGAGACCTACTGGCTGAGTTTGAGTTTGAAGATAAACTTAATCCGATCGAAAAATCCGCATGGACATGTTTTCGAAATATTGTTCGTAATTTTCTTGGAAATCACAGGGCCGAAAACTATGAAGAGTTAGTCAGCAACCTCTTAGCGGCTTTCAAATTCACTTCTTACACTTTCATTTAGATTTTTCCCTCAAAATTTGGGAGCCGTTAGCGACGAACACGGTAAGCGGTTCCATCAAGACATATCCAACATGAAAAAAAGGTACCAAGGCAAGTGAAGTGCGAGACATGTTGGCTGACTACTGCTGGACACTCAAAAGGAATGTACTTGACGCTAAATATTCTTGAAAATCCTGAATAAGTAAATATAAGTTATTTTTTCGTCATTTGAAACATTTTGTCACCATTTTCACTCAAAAAAAGATTAATTGTTGTTGCAAAAAAACTGAGAGTGATCGAAATTTTCTAAAAATGCAGATTAGTTACAGACTAGTTGTAGATACAAAATAATCCATTCAATTCCATTCAACTTTCATTACGGTCATTTTTGTCTATCAGTGTAATTTATCTCAATTATCACTGCGAGAATAAGTTTTTAGATGTTAAAATGACAAAACAGAATATACTTAAACAATTTCAATCATTCCGCCTGATTTATATGAATGCACAGAGAATTGCTAAAAATCAGAAGAAAGTTATAAACTTTTTTAGAAAAAACATCCTGGATGAAAGAATTTACATTGTGATGCATTTTCGAAAATAGATAAACAAAAATCCATTCAACTAAATCAAATTTAGCTATGGTTCATTTTAAATAAATCACTTAGACAATAAAAATTGCGAACATAGTTCGATTCTAGGTGAAAAAGTGCCTCTAAACATCGAAACATTTTCGACATAATTCCAAAAACCACTAAAATATTGGCACGTGATTGACTCCGCGAATTTCCAAAATCTCTATATAACTCGAGAATGAAAAAAGCTTGATTGAGTCTATTTGCACAAATGAATTCCTCACGCAAAAAAAAACGGTGAAGAGGGGTCATTTTCCTCTATTCACAAATTTCACAAATCTGCAGTACTAAAACGTCGAAATCTGTCGACCCTGTACAATATTTTCAGAGGAAATGATTGATTGAATATGTCCTATTCTCAATGAACAATTATTTAAACGAATATAAACTTTCAGAATGGGAAAACTATATCATTTTGCTTGTAAATGTAACTTATCCCATGTGCACCAATAAGTAAAACATGAGCAGCCAATAAAGATGAGCAGGGAGTATTCAATTTACATATTCATACCTATACTACATTCCTCTGATGTAAACTCCACGCTTGTAAGCTTAAATTCCCATACAAGTACTCGAGTTACATGTTCAACCGACCGAAAAACACAAAACACGTTCACATTTCACACAGAACACTTCGAAATTAAGCACTTGTTCAACAAGAATTATTTACCAATCCTCAAACCAATTCAATAATCCTTGAATAAGTGTTCAATATTCATCGATTCTTCTATGATTCTTGAAACAATTGGCTACCCGCGAAGGACGCAACCAAACAATGATAAAATCCCAGGACGGGTCTGCTAAAATTGAATTCTCGTTGCACAGGAGTACACAAGGTTCCACAAAACATTGAACATTCGCGCTCAGTAAATCGCAAAATATTCTTGTTGCGTTATATTGACGTTTTATTTTAAAACACACGTGAAACTTTGAACTTGGCGAGTGCGGCGAGCCTTGTCTTACGCTGCGTGGAATGAAAACCACTGAACGCGATGCGGCGATCTAGCATCTAGCGAAACCCGATTATTTGGTGACTGGGAGAGGTTTGGTGGAATTATTTAACAAATGAACGACGCTCAGGTAATGCGATGAAGGTGAGATACGATGGTACTTCGCGAGTAGAGGTGGGGGCAGAAGAGAAAAGCATGGAATTTAATCTGATTGGCATTTGCAGTGGAATTATAACTCAAAAAGCATTGTTAATAATTTTCGATGTTTTTTTATTGAACTATAATCTAGATTAGAAATATATTTCATTGAGAGAGGAATACACGTATAGAATGAAGTTTCTAAACCGATTCAATAGGGAGTTCAGAAACAATCGATCCTGAAACAATGCAGTTATTAGGAAATCATAACAGTAAAATTGACTGAACGTTCAAGTTCATACTTCATTTGATATTTGGTGGATGCGCATTATGAAAACGTTAGTTTTCCTGTGGAATAATTACTTACAATTCCGAAATTCCAATTCAAAAAGATAATCGGTCGAGCGAAATTCAATTGCCGTATTTTTTTTAATATGTCGATTTTAGAGAGAAATATGGTCCTTCAGGGTGACCAGAATTCTTTGTGAATACGTAACCCATTTTGAATGTGATAATTAGACTTTTAAATGCTTTTAAAAGTGTAGTGCTTAAACACAAAAATATACAACATTTTTCCTCATAATATGCATAAAATACCTAAGAATCTGAAATATATGCCTGAATATATGCAAACGATTACTTAATACTTTGCACCAAGAAAAAATATAATCTACCTCAATATTTTTAGACTACTTACGATCGACTCTGTGAGGCTGCAAGTATATGTGATGCAGGGTTATCGTACAAAACGATACACCCTACCTACGTACCTACCTAGGTAAGGTGTACCGTAGCATATATAGATATTAGCTTTCCGCACAATATACATTATTTTAGTAAAGGTTTGGGTTAAGTTTAGTTAGGTTCTTCTATATAATATCAATGGAAAAACTCATAGTTATTCAAAATTGCGAGTTTATTGGTTGTTATAAAACAAAAGAGTTACATATGATGTTAAACTAAGGAGTGACTAAGTACGAAACCACTGAGAGCTAATCTCAAGCATGATGACATATGATCGTCAGTTAGTCGATTGCGATATTTTGACTTAAATATCTTCATTTCAGAAAATGCAGATTTGCATAAGTAAGTTGACCCAAATATTTCCGTCAGTTGAAGGGCGATTTGCCTCAGATTCGGATATTTATCTTCCGATATAAAACACCAGAAATTTGTGTTAGATGCTGTAGCTTTGGAATGTATATCTGATATAATCTGCACCAACTCAGATCCTTTCTCTTCAGTTGATTTATCATGAGTTGCAATTTACTTTTGAATGCGTTTATTGCGCTAATCATCTCAATAATAGTTTTTCCTTTACCTTGAAGCTCCAAACTAATGGTGTTTAAGTGCATTGTGATGTCAGTCAAAAATGCCAAATCAGTCACCCATTTTACGTTTTTCAACATCTGAGTGTCATCACCTCTTTCGTCTAGAAAAGCTGTTATTTCGGACAATAATTCTTGAAACTTTTCTAGGAATTTTCCGCGACTGAACCACCTAACGTCCGCGTCAAGAACTAAGGCAGTGTGTTCAGCTAACTCCCTCTCTTCAAACTGCGCCTTAAAGAGCCGCCGTTGCAAGGTACGTGCACGGATGGAATTCACAATTTTTGTTGCAATGCCCATAATTTCATTCGTGTTGAAAACTTTTGAACGCAAAACTTGTTGATGTATAATGCAATGGAATGAAAAAAATGAAGGGAAATCTTCATTAACTCGACACAATGCCACAAAACCGTTTTTGTTTCCAGTCATTGCTGGTGCTCCAACGGTTGTAATGCACACTGATTTATATATTGGTAGCTTGTAGTTTTTACAAAATTGAAGAAAACGTCATATATATATTCGCCACGGGTCTTCCCCTTCAGAGGAATGATTGTCAAAAATTCTTCCTTAGCCAACATGTCATTGAATACCATCCGAATAAAGCTGGGCAGTGTCTGTCATGTCGGTGGATTCGTCGAACTGTAAAGAAAAGTATGTACATTTCATGATACCATGTTTTAAGTTCATTTGCCATGCCCTGACTCATGACTTCAATACGCCTTGTGACAGTCGGACGAGATAACTCAAGTTCTCTAATAGCAGACATGATTTCTGTTTTATTTTAAAATCTCCAAATAAAGTCTTACCCGCTTCAATAAATGCTTCCTTCACAACCGATCCATCTTCGAATGGTTTCTTGTGTTTTACCAATATATGAGATATTTCAAATGACGCGATCGTAGCAGCTTCTGATTGTTTGGCTGGTCTTGTGAATATGGTTTGTTTTTTCAAACAAGATATCAAATCACGTTCTTTTCGTTTCCTTAATTCAATCTGTGGTGGAAAATCCTTTTCATAGTTTTTATAAACCCATTTATGATGCCTGTCTAAGTTACCACGTTTAGCTATTGCAACTGACGCACGACAAATAAGACAAATGCACTTATCCTTCACCATACAAAAGAAAAATTCTTTCTCCCAATCGTTATTAAAACAATACGTTTTAGATTTCTTCGCTTCACCCATTATCATCACTATTTAATAATAAACTCTGTATCGACGTATTATTGCCTTTAAGTCATAGTTCAGAATGACTCCAATTCCTGCAGGCGCAACATTTATATCGGCGTGAACGAAAGACTCGAATGTTCCCGTCAAACGCGCCGCCCGAAATTTCTAGAAAAGCGGCAAGAATAAAAAACGCGGCTTTTCTTTGACAAGTATCTTGCGTTCCTTTGATAAAGCCGCCTTCTGCCGCTAGCAGAGTGTTATTTTATTACGCAATAAATTTTTGTAGTTTAGTTACCTACTTATCAAATTTTTTTCCTCGAGATCTACTCAAAAAGCACTCGCGATCGACCGTTTGATCACCCCTGCTCTACCTACTTCGAAAAGTTTTAGTGAAAATTAAATGCATCTTAACGTAACAAACTTCGTCTCAAGCATATTAGGTGTTCAATTCAAAATTGCTTTTAAGAAAATTCGTCATATCATCCTCAATTATCTCTTCTTGGATTGTTGATTCAAATGAAAATAAGATAACTCGGCATTCAAGAATTAGGACATAGACGGCTCTTCTTGAAGAACTTGATCAGAATTTCCATCTCGTCAGTCAAACCTTGTTCAATGGTTTCAAAGTTATCGTGACGAAAAGATATCCTCGTCATAAATATAAATATAAACAGAAATCATATATAAATTAAAAAAGAGCAGTGCGTGACCGGATACCCGTCGAAGATGGTTATTTAGCGTACCAAAACGAACTTTTCTCTTCAACAAAAACCAAACTCTTCTATCAGACAACATATTCTAGATCAGGTTATCAATTAAACTAGAATAAACAACCTCATACCGTTTATTGATCAGATCAGATTGTTGCAAAATTGCAACAACCTTAGCCTTCCTGAAATCTACAGAAACATTACCTGTAACAAGCTAATCGTTGTAAAAATATAATAGCCCTGAATATTTGAATATATCTATACATGCCATCGAATAGATGAATTTTTACTGTGGAAATGAATATTTTGTTCCTTTCGAGAACGTTTCGAGTTCTTTTTATATGATACTCATTCATCTCAAAACTGATGCACTCACAATATAATATAATTATTCAATAATAATAGCCAACGAAAAAGGAGATTTCGAAACATGATTTCGATTATAACTAATAATATAAACGCGACTATTGCGTAGGAAAATTTTTCAGAATAAAAATTGGACATTCACTAATAGAAATCAAAAATTTTCGACAACTTGGAAAACTATACTTTTGGGACATATTCTTTCACACATATTCGGTTACTCTTTGTTTTCGTTTTCTTCGTTAAGATTGCAAAAAAAATTTCAGGACTAATAAGTTCTATAGAGTTAAAGAGTCAAGTCGGAAAATGAGGATAAACTGCAGCACTTATAATTTCTGTATGCAGTAATATAAATGACATATTTCGTTTAATCTTTTATTCGTCTCACAATTGTCTCAGACAGAACCAATATAGAAGAAGTTGGAATATTGGAACTGAATAATAAAACATAACAATGAACTTTCGATCATAACTAACGATAGTAAAAATATATTTGGTTGATTCTTTGTTGTTGTCTTCGTCAAGATTCTCGAAACTTCTTCAGAGAAAAACATAATTTGTAAAATTCGAATAAACTGAAACTGTAAAACAGTTAAAACACAGTACTTGTTTTTATTATTGTAAAATCGTTATTTGTAGACACAATTCTCTGTGAAAACAGCCGAAAAATACGATTTTTTTTTGTTTTGTTCGTTCAGCGAGTGAATGAACTGAGAAAGAAACCAGGAAGATCTTTCGAGAAATTTGAAAATAGCAACGTCTGTGTTGTTCATCAGTGCTATTATAAATACGACTTTTTTTTCGTTTCTGCAAATAGGTATCACACTTTGTCTATGAAAAACTCAGAATATATATTGAGTAATTAAAAGACAAATTGATGTAAAGAAAAACAGTTAATGGGACAAGTTTTCTACTTGATATCTCGGGAATGAATCCTGATCATCTGATGCAAGAACACTACATTCAGTACCTCCAATTGAGTTCAAAATCTTGGGAATGGTGGTGTTCTAATTTCTCAATTTTCCTGAGAGTGGGGACCCTCAGAAGATGTGGCAGCACGTATTATCCATTTCTTATATATATATATATATATATATATATATATATATATATATATATATATATATATATATATATATATATATATATATATTCCTCTTCACTCCTGAGTGGAGCATAGGACCTTTACGAAGGTTCGCCATCTGGTCCTGTTTTGGGCAGTTCTCTTGGCCACTGCTCTTCAGTTCGTCGAGAAAAGTTCGCCTCCAGGTGTTCGCGGGACGTCCTTCTCTCCGTTCTCCTTGAGGGTTCCATTCTAAAGCTGTCCTAGCAATGTTTCCATCGGGGATCGTCTTAGTGTACGCCCGATCCATCCCCACTTTCGTCTTCGGATCTCCTTCTGGACTTCTGTCCAGTTAGGTGCAGAAGATCGCTGTTGCGGATTGTTTATGGCCAGAATCGGCCGCAGGTATTTGTTAACGAAAACCTGGATTTTGCCAGCTGATTGTTTGCTCATCTTCCATGTCTCACAGTCATATAGAAGTACAGTCTTTATGTTAGAGTTGAACAGTTTAATTTTAGTTTTGGCTGTTATATGTGTTGCGTTCCAAATAGATCCCAGTTGGGCAAATGCTTGTTGTTCTTTTCTTAGTCTTTGCTTTATGTCCTTTTCCGCCCCTCCATCTGTCGTTATTATGCTGCCCAGATATGTGAATTCGTCTACGTCTTCAATTTGTCTTGTGTTGGTCTGGAAAGGGTCTTGCTTCGTCACGTTTATGCACATTGATTTTTTTTATCGACATTTATACTGAGACAACGTTTGGAGGCTTCCTCTTCAACTGCCTTGAGAATAGATCGCATATCTTCGTATGATTGAGTGGTCAAGCAAATATCATCGGCGTAATCCAGGTCCGTGAGGTACGAGGTCATTGCCCACCTTATTCCGCGTTTGCCTTTGGTCACTCGGCACATTACTCAGTCCAGTACTACAGTAAAGAGTAGGGGCGATAGTATGCATCCCTGCCTAGCACCTCTGGAAATGCTGAATTCGGCGCTCTCATGGCCGTTTTGGAACACGGTACAGGGTGCATTTTTGTAGAGCTGCCGCACGACAGTTATTATTTTATCAGGTACTCCTCTCTCCCTCAGTATGTTCCAGATACATCTTCGAAGAATGCTGTCGAAAACTCTTAGAAAGTCGACAAATACCATGTGGAGCGGAGAGCCGAATTGTACGGATTATTCTATTATGATTCTCAATGTGCCGATCTGATCAATGAAGGAATTATTAGGCCTAAAGCCAGTTTGTTTGCGTCTCATCGGGGGTTCTAGAGTTGTCATGAGTCGACCATGTATGATATGTGCGAGTACCCTATTTATCATATTTGTTTTTTGTTGTGTTCGTCAAGATTCTCGAAACTTCTTCAGAGAAAAACATAATTTGCAAAATTCGAATAAACTGAAGCTGTAAAATCATTATTTCTCGACACAATTCTTTATGAAAACAGCCGAACGATACGTTTTTTTTGTTTTGTTAGTTCAGCGAGTGAATGAACGAGAAGGAAACCAGGAAGATGTTTAGAGAAATCTGAAAATAGCAACGTCTGTCGTGTCGATAGTGTTATTATAAATTATACGACTTTTTTCCTTTCTGCGAGTAGGTGTCACACTTTATCTATGAAAAACTCAGAATGCGAAGTATATTCAGTAATTAAAAAGACAAATTGATGTAAAGAAAACACAGTTTTCTACTTGATATCTCTTGAATTAATCCTGATCATCTATTTCATGAACATTATATTCAGTACCTCCAATTAAGTTCAAAATCTTGAGAATGGTGGTGTTCTAATTTCGACTGAAATTTTCTGGAGAGTGGGGTACCCTCAGAAGATGTGGCAGTACGTTTTATCCATTTCTTGAACACTTCTATTTGCGGAGCGAACGCCGCATAACTTTGCGTATAGTATGTGGTTATGTTATATAACTGCTCCTTCCATCGAGCATGACGCTTTTCCTATAGTTTTAGGCTTAGTTCGAGGTGCAGAGAGGTTTCTGATCTATAAGAAGAGAATTATATGCTCTAAACCTCAATTTAGCTTAACGATGAGGAATAGCAACGTGAACCCTTAAACGAAACGGATTGAGTACTGCCCCTCACAGTCCACATTAAGCACCAAATGATTTCTATTTGTTTATTCCATGAAAGGAGGCATTACATGGAATGTAGAAAATTCATCGTTTTGTTTCTCTCCGGACCTTTTTGTCTCTTTAAAATTGAGTATCCCTTGTATTCGAAGTGTTTTTATTGTGTTCTCAAAAAATAAATATCTAGAGAAAAAACATCAAAAATTCAGTTTCTGCAGTTCTAGAAGAATCGTGATCACTTGAAGAAATATTACGTAGGATAAATGAAGGAAAATTCAATTTACACTGATTAACTATATTTGTAACGCGTTTCGAGGACTCTGCGCCTTCTTCAGACAGATACAAAATAAAACTTAATATATTTTATATACATATATACATTTATATATGATTTGCACAGTCGGATTAAAAGTTAGTTACACTACCTACGACAAATTCATGGTACACATCTGAATTACACAGCCGGAACAAATTAATTAAAGGGAATTATTGTCAAAATCTACCTGTGCATGCAATAATATGTTAGAATGCTTAAATATCTATTAATTTCAAGGATTCACAAAAATTAATTACATGTTTTTATTAGATGAATATAAGAATCTGAAATTTTGGTTGAAATTATGATTTTTTCAATTAAATGATAGGTGTAATTTAGATTCGTTTTTTAATTGTGAAAATACGATAATGTTCATTCACTCATATGCTAAAAATCTATAAGTTCTGGTGATGTAATGGTGATGTAACGTGTAATTGTAACTTTTCCAGTATATGTTTTTAAATTATGGCCCATTTTCTCAACGTATGTAAAGCTACTATATCTGTGTTGATCTTTAGATTTTGGGTATACCAATTTTATTGCCTTATGTTTTCGTTTTTCGTTAAGTAATTAAATTATAATATTTGGATTGTAACGATTTTAAGAGCTTTTTCTTTATTGAAATTATCTAAAGATACAGGAACATTTAATCTTGCTCTTAAAAGCTACCATTTCATGTTTAAATGGAAGAAAAAAAGTAATATGAATTACGATGTCTGTATGAAAAGGTTTATCAAAGATTAAGAGATAATGTGAATTATTTATTTCAGTAATAGTTAATTCTAAAAAGTGGATTGAATCGTTTTTCCAATTTCGATAGTGACTTTTATTTTTGAATGAACTGAATTTATAAACTTTTCGAAAATATTCAGCTGATGGTCAGTACCAGTAAAACATACAATGATATCATCCACATACCGAAACCACTATAAAAAAATATTTAGCTATGGGGTTGTTATGCATTGAAGTCCCTAAGTTTCTGCTAATAAAGAGCTGAGTGGATTTCCCATAGTAAGGCCCCCGCTTGAAAGGTTGAATAAACACTTATAAAAACAAAGAAGTGTTGTTTTACATACATATATAATAACAACAATATTTCGTGTTGAATTAAAGCGTTCACGTTATTAAGTTTCATATTATTTCCAATAATAATTGAATTTACAATAAATGTAACAGGGGAACCATACTATCTTGTATATGATTCAATAAACGAGTAAAAAAACCTGAGAAAAAACTCGTTTCCCTGTCGCTATTGCACTAGCAATAGCTTGTCTGTTTATGTTGTGTTAGTGTCGTGTGTACATAAAGAGTACCAAAGATTTTTCTGCTTAGCCGCTTCATTCTCTCTTGCATTCCATGATTTCCAGACGAAAACAAGGGTGAAAGGAAGGGGGTTTGGGACAGGAATCTGTAACAATGGAAAAAGAAAACCAGTAGAAAAATATTTCAACAATCATACTTCTTATATGTCTAAACAAATTTTAAAAAAAATATTTTACATAAGAAGCAAGGTCATGAAAAGGACTAAGGAGATAATAAAAAAATACATAACCTACGATATTTCCTCAAATTCCATCTATGTTTGACCGAGAGAGCCCCGATGGTCAGGTTCAGTCTTCCAAGTGATGCCGATTATGATCTATAGATGTTTTAGAATTATTATGGACTTAATAATCTGGGTTGACATCGCCCATATATTATTTCTTCGTGGAACTTCTTCCATTTGAAGAGAAATTTGCGAAAAAATTTTGACAGTCGTTTGAAAAATATGACATTTGTCAAAAGAAAAATGATAATTCCAATTAAGTCCTTAAGAGGATACTAGGAAATAAAATAACATCAAGAGGAGCTTATTAATACTATGAGATATTTTTCTATCTCACTTCTAAGAAGTGAACTTAATCATGCAAAATTTTTGTAAATTCGAAAACTAATTTCAATTCTAGTATAGCCATTCTAAATATTGAAAACAATAGCATGTAATCTATTTAAAAGTTCAGAATTGCCTTGAGGTAGACATTGTACTTGTCCCGCTTGATATATTGATGTTAACAATCTCTTCATCCTTCTCAATAGTTCTTGGCGAATCCCTTTGCTTGTCTGCAAGAAAATTTCTTTTTTAGTTATTATCTTAGATGGATTTATATCAAGTGTCAGCCACTAGGGACCATTAAACTATTACTCAGTTTGATCAGCGTTATTTTCACCCTACTCTTGATTCTTATTTTTTATGTACTCATAGGTGTCTTTCATCTTATGTCAAAAGTCCACTCTATTCCAACATACTTAGGTGATTTTCTTTGATACCTCACCCGCCTCAAAAAATGTTTTTCGTTCATTTTCATTCAGATTTAATTTAACGAGAAAACCATGTTACTCTGAATAAATCTACAATAAATTCTTTGTTCTCTCTTTAGTGGCTGAAGGGGGAGTAATGTGGTGTCTTGAAATTGAGATATTGTGGAATTAACCTTCCACTGCTCGCGTCCATTTCGAGTACACCGAAGCTCGCTGCGCACTGTGAGTCCGCATTGATAGAATTTCAATGTGTGTCTTTTTTTAGTTAAGGAAGTTGAGATAGTAAAAATTCACATTTTGTTATGAAATAAATGTATATTCCGCAAACTCTATACAGAAGAAAAATTAACCAGAAACTCAAATATAATGAAATAAAAAAAATTGCACACTTATATCCAGAAAAAATACCTACTTATTAAACTTGATTAGAAGTATATAGATCATAGCAAAAAGTACGAACTGAGAAAATGCATCTGAATAGCACTCAGCACACACATAAGTTGAGTATTCTCCGCACATATATTTTCCACATTTTTAAAAGATATTCGTGTGGCCTGTTTTTTTTGCCGATTCTCTAATGGTGCAATGGATTGTACTGTTCAATTCTCAAAATTTTCTTTATTCTGGTAATTACATTTCTGGGCAAATTTTCGCGATCCAAGCGATGTCGAAGATGGCTTTCGATTAGTTGAAAACAAAGTTCTTTCAGAAAATGCCTTCGTTTGATTTTCTTATCTGGATTGTTCAACCCATATAAGACTAGAGAATTTATACCAGCAACATTTAGTAGTGAATAAAAAATAACCATCGGCCACCGCTGTGTACCCCTGGCACAGTTATAAGTAGCGCACAGTTTATCCACTGTGTCCACACCTCCTTTTGTCTTATTATAACCTATAATGATTTGTGGTTTCTTAGTTCCTCCATTAGCTTTTCCACACGATTTTGCTCTTTCTCATAAGTAGCTATTGCTAAAATATCAAGAAATTCAATAAAAATAACATGGAATGACCGATTTCTACGTACCCTATTCTCACTACAATAAAATTATGTGAAAAATTTATAACTATTTTTATGACACCAAAACTCGCTACAGTCCTCAAACGGAAATACTAGACGAACTAAAACTCCAATCAAGATCTTACTTAGCACGGAGATAGGTTAAACAAACTTGGGAAGATACACGAACAGACACTAACAAGTAGTTAGGTTGGGGGATGTTTGGAATGAAACCAATATGGTGCGGATCCTCAGTCCACGTGTGAGCGAAGAAAGGTGAACAATGAAATTAGTACATATAGCAGTCGTTATTGGTTCATATATGTATTCAGTGGCGTAGCTAAGGGGGGCGGCGCGGGCGGCCCGGTGTCACCCCTAAACGGGTGACACCCGAGCCCGACTATGACCATCAGTTATAGTTCTTTCTACCTATAAAAAATCGTAAATCTTTGGCAGAGAGCATAACCGCCACTAATAAAATTATTTAGGTAACTATAATATCGTACCACGAGCATTATAATTGATATTTAAAAAAAAAACAATGTGCACAGTGTCAATCGATCCCCCAAAATTTAATACCCCGTTCGCGCATAACCAACGCTAGTCAGGGGATTCCCTCGATATAGCGCTCGTCACTTGTATCGTGGATTTGGGCCATTTCTTTTGTTTCCGACCGCATTCATTTCAATATTCGCTTACGTGAACGTGTGAACGTCTAGTGCAAATGTTTGTTAATTATTAGATATTATAACCAACATTTTTTGTATAAAAACCGATTTAATATAGTCGAGTCTTGAAGAAAATAAACAAGGAAAGTGAAGTATTTTTGTTATTACAGGTACACAATAGATGATGCAACCTTGGAATTAATGAATACGGAAAAACAGAAGTGGAAAAATCTTTTATCTAGATTATTAGATATAACATTGTTTTTGGCTAAACAAAACCTAACATTTCGTGGACATGATGAAACCCAAGGGTCGTCTAATAAAGGTAATTTCTTAGAATTAGTTAAACTGCTGTCAAAGTATGATGCAGTACTCAAAGAACATATACTTTATTTGGAGCAGGAAAAATCACCTAAAGTAACATATTTATCGCCAGAAATACAGAATGAGTTCATAAATGTTTTAACTAGTCATGTAAAATGTCAGCTTGTCAACGAAATTAAATCGGCCAAATATTTCGGAATCATGTTTGATAGCACACCTGACGTTTCTCATGTCTTTTCTCTTTTGGAATGATGTGCCAAGGGAAGTGAACAATGCTCAGATTGCATTACAAACTAAAGGTTTATGTGTTGATGAAGTGATCATAAAACTAGAAGCACTTCGTCTATTCATTGGAGAGAAACTGTTGCATCTAGCAGAAGAGGCAATAGATTTTGCTGTACAAAAATCGGAAAAATACAACATATCGATGGAACGACGGATTCGTCTCAAGAAACGTATGGCCGGTGAGTTAACATCGTCCACCGATGCTGGACTTACACTTAGAGCGGAACTTCAAAAGGACATGTTAGAATGTATTGACAGATTCAAAATTGAACTCGAAACAAGAGTATAGTCCATTGAAGACGTAGCTTCATTGTTTGAGGTTGTGCAGTCAAAGACCTTGCTTTCGGCAAACACTGAACAGTTAAAATTTGCTATATCAAAATTTACTAACCTTTACGATGAAGTATCAGAAACAGAACTCCTTTTGGAAATACCAAGATTGAGAAGACATTTAAAAGCGGCTAATATTACTGTCTCCAATTGGGTGACACTGGACTTTTTGAAATTTATTGTGGAATGGGATTTTAGAGAATCTCTTCCGAATCTAACGGTCGCACTAAAGTTATTTATAACAATATGTGCATCAGTTGCTTCACGTGAGGGAAGTTTCAACAAATTAAAATTAATTAACAATTATTTGCGGTCTACAATGACGGAAACCAGATTAAACAATCTCGGTATTTTAACGATAGAACATGAAGCAACACAAAATATAAATTTTGAAGACGTGATTTCGGAGTTCGCTAGTGTCAAAGCTAGAAGGAAGAAATTTTAATTTTCAACAAACTAAATTTGTTTCACATAATATACAAATATTTGTGATAGGTACTCGTAATTTAATAAAACGTAAATGATTATAACTTTTTTATTTTAACAGTTTCGATTGAGTTTTAGGGTGACACCTATAAAATCCGCCCCGGGTGCCACCTATGCTAGACGCCACTGTATGTATTAATAAATCTTTGTCTTGCAATAATCGAGTATACAAGTTCGGAAATTGATTATTCGATTCCTCTATCTATTTCGAAAAGATTTATTGAAAACAAGACACATCTAAAAACTTAATTTCAAAGATACAGGGTATCTGAGTGAAATTTTGTGGAAGAAAAACTGCTATAACCCTGAATTGTAGAGGATTGAAATGGGGTTCCTTTGTAGAAAATATCTGATGTAAAATTGACTATTTGAGGAACTTGCGTAGATTACAACACCCCTATTTTCGAACAAGACTCTTAAACCACTTACTTGAAAGTGTGTGCATAGCACAGCGAATATTCTTAGAAAAAGTTTTCATGCAAATTTTTTGTATCACGCCTAGCATCTTGAAATCAGAGAAAGGTACTGTACGGCTAGAATGCTACAAAATGAACTTGCACTTCCCAGAAATGTGTATATTTCATTGCAAACTGTTAGGAACAGGCTGAGAGATGATATCAGACCAAGGGTAGCTTCGAGTTGCAAGACTTCAGTTTGCGAGGGAACATGCCAATTATTCCAGTATTGGTCGATTGTGCACTTTTCCGACGAGTTCAGGTTCTGTCTATTATCAAATGATAGACGCATGGCTGTATACAGACAACCTGGGGAACGGTATCAGTAATGCAATATCCGGCAAACCGAAAACTTCGGAGGGGTCTCAGTAATGGTGTGGGGAGGCATTTCTTTCCATGGTCAAACTGAGTTAGTCCTAGTGAATAATGGAAGAATGACAGTGGCCAAATACATCGCAGATATCCTTGAACCCCATGTTGTACCCTTTGGCCCATTGATTGGCGGAAACTTAATTTATATGCATAATAATGCTCGGTCTCATGCAGCTAGAGTAGTTACAGAATTTCTGCAAAATGCCGAAAGGATATTCTAAGATGGCCAGCCAGAAGTCCCGACTTGAATCCCATAGAACATGTTTGGAACAATATGGGGTGGCAAATTCAGCAACGTAGAATGCCAATTGTAGAACACTCCAACAACTAGAAAATCTGCTTCCTGAAATTTGGAACTCAGTGACTCAAGAGTACATCCAAAGTTTGTGTGAGGGTTTCCGAGACGTATACAGGCAGTTAATAAGGCCTGGGAAGGAAACACTCGATTTTGAAAATGATTAGTAACAATTCGATGCTAGTTGATTTGCCTCTTCGCAAATGTTTGAAGATGATAGAATTTTTTAGTTTTTCGTTAACTAGAAATTAGAAAATTGAATGACCAACCTAAAAGTTTATATAATATTGCCGTAAAAGTAGGGTAGTAGGGTAAGTAGGGTGATTCGACAATTTTGTGGGAGTGTATATATTATATATATATATATATATATATATATATATATATATATATATATATATATATATATATATATATATATATATATATATATATATATATATATATATATATATATATATACAGTGTGTTCAACGAAAATTTGACCCCCTATAACTCCGAAATGAGTAACATTAGCGAAAAACACCAAGACACGTCGATTTTTGTTTCGAGGGGAGCATTTTTCGAAATAATTCGAAACTTGTCAGATCAACCCCTACCCCAGCAACCCTAATTTCGAAATTCATCATAGGAATAAGGGTCGAGTGGCACCTTACTGTAAAGGTCTGTCAATTCTCCATTCTGATTTGTCATTTTAGAATTTTAAATTAACATACAGGGGTCCCAACCGAGGGTAAAGTTGAATTCCTGCAAATCCCAAATACTAAATGAAATCGATTTATTTTGGCATAATGCAAGCGCAGGTTTATGCTCGGTCTAGAAAAACGACCTACACTTGTGAATTTGGAGTTGGTGCAATCAACCCCTATTTCCAGCATCCCCAACTCAAAAATCATTCGATCGAAAATAGGTCAAGTGGCACCTCGTTGGAAAGGTATTTCAATTTCTCTTCGAATTTGGTATTTTCGAAATTCAGAATCAGCATACAGGGTGTCCCGGAGCAGGAACACTGAAAACCCAAATAACTTTTTGAAACTGGTTCATTTCGGTATAATACGAGAACATGTTTATGTTTGATTCGAGAATAAGACTCTCTTGCGTGAATATGGAATTTTTGCAATCAATCTCTTCCATTCAGCATCCCCAACTCAAAAATCATACAAGTGATCACAGGTTGAGTGGCAAAGTTCCAGAAAGATTTTTCTATTTTCTGAATCACTGAGGCATTGGTTTCAGTTTGGCAATCGAGGTTTTCTGGCGTGAGGATCAGGATGAGGGATGATGGAGAAACTGATTGGATGCTCATCTAAACAGGAAAACGAGATTTATTGAACTTGTATTCAATTGAAAACAAAAACTAACTTGATTATTACAACAATTGTTCAAAATGACCTCCGCCCACCTCCATACAGTTATACAGACGATTTTCGAACTCTCTTCTCACATTAGCGAAAACTTCAGGAGTCAAAAGTCGGCATTCTGTGATAATCCTCATCCGCAGCTCCTCCAGGTTTTCTGGTCTTGTGGCATAAACTTTAGATTTTAGATGGCCCCACAAAAAAAAATCTAGGGATTTAAATCTGGTGACCTGGCTGGCCACTCAACAGGTCCTCTTCTACCAATCCACCTTCCTGGGAAATTTTCGTCTAAATATTGGCGCACCTGAGCATCATAATGCGGAGGAGCACCGTCTTGTTGAAAACGCATTTCGTCCTCAGAAAGAGTTGGATCGTTCTGTAAAATTTCTGTCAATCTAGGATGTATGTGTTCCTCTAACAACTGTAGGTAGCCATTTCCATTCAGATTACCCTCAATGAAGAAAGGCCCAACTAGATGATTGCCAAAAATTCCTGCCAAACGTTCAACTTCTGAGGCCTTTGCGTGTGGGCCTCTCTAAACCAATGAGGATTCTGTGTGTCCCAATATCGACAATTATGTCTATTCACTTCACCACTGAGCATAAAGGTGCTTTCATCAGAAAAACAGATGTTATTCAGAAAATTTGGATTAGCGTTTAGGTTTTCACTTAGATTTTCACAAAACTGTAAACGACGATCTGGATCATCTTCGTTTATTTCATGCACTAATTTTACCTTGTAGGGGTGAAATTTGTGATGTTTCACGATTCTATGGACAGTTGTAGCTGATACACCAGTCAGACGAGATAGTTTTCTGATCGAAGTAGTATTCTCCATTTGTAGATGACCCACTACTGCCACTTCCGTTGCCTCATTTCTGACAGGACATGCCACTTCATGTTTTTGTTTGCCACCGAACCCGTAGCTAGGAATTTGTCAACCAAATATTTAACGTACTGGTGACTGACTCCTTTCTCTTTCAGGATGGTTCCTATCGAATATCCTTGCCGTTTCTTTGGCACAACTGTTATTTCGAAAATACGTCGATACAATTTCGACCCTTTCTCAGTGGAATAAACCATTTTCAGATTAATTTCAACTGACGAACAACAACAATAATGAGGAACTGATCTGAATAATAATAATATTTCATTGCAAAATGAGAAATAACAGATGACTGCACGCCAGATGGAAATGAAAAAATGTGAACATTTTCAATGCAGAAATCAGCTTTATTTCTTCGTAATTGATGCTCAACACATCGTACCCCAATACTTTTAACAGTTTCGAATTAATTTTAGTTGATAATTTCAAATGACGATATTGAATTTTTCGAAAGCGACATCCTGTATGGAGAGCCGAACTGAATGAAATGCTTTAATCATTCTGGAATTCAAAAAACCTTTCTGAAGATATGCCACTTGAATTATTTGTATGATTTTCAAGTTGGGGATGCTGAATGGAAGGGGTTGATTACAAAAATTCTATAACCACACAAGAAAGTCCTATTCTCGGATCAAACATGTTCTCGTATACCGAAATGAACCAGTTTCAAAAAGTTATTTGGATTTTCAATGTTCCTGCTTCGGGACACCCTGTATGATGATTCTGAATTTCGAAAATACCAAATTCGAAGAGAAAATTGCAGTACCTTTACAACGAGGTGCCACTTGACCTATTATCGATCGAATGATTTTTGAGTTGGGGATGCTGGAAATAGGGGGTTGATTGCACCAACTCCAAATTCACAAGTGTAGGTCGTTTTTCTAGACCGAGCATAAACCTGCGCTTGCATTAGGCCAAAATAAATCTATTTCATTTAGTATTTGGGATTTCCAGGAATTCAAATTCACCCTTGGTTGGGACACCCTGTATGTTAATTTAAAATTCTAAAAATGACAAATCAAGGTGGAGAATTGACAGACCTTTTCAGTAAGGTGCCACTCGACCCTTATTCCCTATGATGAATTTCAAAGTTAGGGTTGCTGGGGGTAGGGGGTTGATCTGAGAAGTTTCGAATTATTTCGAAAAATGCTCCCCCTCCAAACAAAAATCGACGTGTCTTGGTGTTTTTCGCTAATGTTACTCATTTCGGAGTTATAGGGGGGGTCAAATTTTCGTTGGAACACACTGTATATATGTAAACTTGAGATAAGAACAATCACTCAAAAATCCGTAGATCAATGAATAATGAATAATCCCTCCTGACAAGAGCTAGTTCCCAAATCTGCCATGCACGCAGCCTCCAAGAGCCACAATAGAGCAACTAAGCAGGATGCCGAGAAACGAAGCGACAGACTGCAGTTTCACCCTTATTAGGAGCTCATCAGTGTCGCATATCGCTCCTCAGTATCCTATATCGATTCCAGAAAGGACCTCGTACATATGTATGAGGTCGATCGATAGGGTACCCCGATGTAGCTTGATATGATACTGAGAAGCGGTATGCGACACTGATGAGCTCCTAATAAGGGCGAAACTGTAGTCTGTCGCTTCGTTTACTCTGCATCCTGCTTAGTTGCACTATTGTGGCTCTTGGGGGCTGCCTGCATGGCAGGCAGATTTGGTAACTAGTTCTTGTCAGGAGGGATCATTCATTGATCTACGGATTTTTGAATGATTCTTTTTGTCTCAAGTTTACATATGTAGACTCCTCGCGGAGTTTATCGCGGAAGATATTTGTCCCATTAAATATTTACCGACGGGAGGTTTTATCTCGGAAACACAGGCTAAGAGCACTATTCCAGCAGGATTATTTCGCTCGTTTTCTACCGTTGATGTGATTCACGGAACGGCGAAAGATGTCTCCCAAATGTTTGGAATTTTTAACGTTTCCACATCTGTTTGTTATTGTACGTATCTTTTTTCTCGAAGTCCGGTAGCGGGTTCGCCGTGTCGGTCCATAGAGGGCGACTCTCATACGTATGTACGAGGTGCGTCCTTTCTGGAATCGATAGGGTACCCCGATGTAGCTTGATAGGATGCTGAGAAGCGATATGCGACACTGATGAGCTCCTAATAAGGGCGAAACTGCAGTCTGCCGCTTCGTTTCTCGGCATCCTGCTTAGTTGCACTATTGTGGCTCTTGGGGGCTGTTTACATATGTAGACTCCTCCATCGCGGAATTCGAGAACGACTCAATGGATAGAAAACATATTTATTATGCGTGATCGTTTTTTAGTGATCCGCTCAATGACCTTAACGTTTTACAAGTATCCTAAAAACTCGAACGTGTTTTTAATCAACCATAATTTTTCAAATGTCTGCTTTTGAACAAAACTGTTGAAAACATTGAGTAGCTAAGCTAATTATCAAACTTTTTTGTCCCTTCAGAAATGTTGATATGACGAGCGGTTCAATACAAAATCACAAAGAACAGTTTTTTAATTTCATGATTTCATTTCTTCAACCACCTAGCAAGTCAAAAATATCACATTTAACTATGTTGGCTTTGGATTTATTTCTGTGTTCTGGCATAAATAAAATCATTAAACGTAAAGAACAAAATGGAACATCACCATTGTTATATTCCATTCAAGAAAAACCCGAAAGTAGTTGTGCTAGTTTTTATTATGCCGATCCGTTTCTCATGAAATAAATCATAACTTTTCAAAATTCAACTAAAACACATCATTCTCAAGCGGACGAAGTCTTAGTTAACTACTTTTTAATGCAAAACAGATAAACTCAAACAATCTGGTGTTTACAAAATCGAATGTAACGAATATCTTTCAGCTATGTAGGTCAAACAAGTAGACATTTTGAATGCAGATTCAGAGAACATAAGTCATCACACAAGAAATACTCAATATTTGAGCACATTCAATCGACAAACCACACAAGTATTAGATAATCTCAAAGCCCTCCACAAATGCAATAAAGAAAGAAGGATGAATCTTTTGGAAATGAATAAACTAGGAAAAACCCGACATTGTACTACTCCAATAGCCAACTCGAAATCAATAACTCTCCCTAGTTGAGATTCCAGGAAGGAATATATCTCGTAATCATCCTCATACACTCCCCACAAAAATTGTCGCATCACCCTACTTTTACGACAATACTCTATAAACTTTTAGGTTGGTCATTCAAGAGTCGCTTGGTAAGTTTCAGAAGTGTAAAACGAGAAGATATCATTCAAAAGAGATGAGTTTATGATGGAAAATATCAATGATTTTCGAGTTAATGAAAAATTAAAAAATTCTGCCATCTTCAAACATTCACGAAGAGACCAATCAACTAGCATCGAATGGTTACTAATCATTTTCAAAATCGAGTTTTTTCCCCCCGGGCCCTAATTACTGCCAGTATACGCCTCGGAAGCCCCTCAAACAAATTTTGGATGTACTCTTGAGTCACGAGTTCCAAATTTCAGGAAGCACATTTTCTAGTTGTTGGAGTGTTCTACAATTGGCATCTTACGTTGCTGAATTTGCCACCCAAACATGTTCTATGGGATTCAAGTCGGGACTTCTGGCTGGCCATCTTAAAATATCAATTTCGGCATATTGCAGAAATTCTGTAACTACTCTAGCTGCAGGAGGCCGAGCATTATCATGCATATAAATGAAGGTTTCGCCAATCAATGGGCCAAAGGGTACAACATGGGGTTCAAGGATATCTGCGATGTATCTGGCCGCTGTTATTCTACCATTATTCACTAGGACTAACTCAGTTCGACATTGGAAAGAAATGCCTCCCCACATCATTACTGAGCCCCCTCCGAAGTTTTCGGTTTGCCGGATATTGCATTGCTGATACCGTTCCCCAGGTCGTTTGTATACATTATCATTGACACTAGACAGAACCTGGACTCGTCGGAAAAGAGAACATTCGACCATTCTGGAATACCCCAATTACCATGTTCCCTCGCAAACTGAAGACTTGCAACTCGATGCTCTCTGGTTGGACGAGGGCCGGTAAAAGCCACCCTTGGTCTGATATCGTCTTCTCTGAGCCTGTTCCAAACAGTTTGCAATGAAATATGCACATTTCTGGAAAGTGCAAGTTCATTTTGTAGCATTTTAGCCGTACTGTGCCGAACTCTTAGTACAGTTAAACAAAACCAACGATCATCAACTGGTGTCGTTATCCGATTTCTTCCCTGCACGGACCTTCTTCCATATTCCCCTGTTTCGTGGTACCGATTAATTCCTCTTGAAATAGTGCTTTGGTTAACATTCAACAAGTTAGCCACGTAAAGTTGGCTTCGCCCCTCCTCTAGAAGTGTTACAATTTTTATCACTTCATGATCACTCAAATAGCGCCCAGGACGTTCAGCAGCCATTACAATAAATTCAAAGATTGGAAAATCAACAAGAAACACAGAAAACTTGCATTAATTTAGCGTGAAAACTGAAGAGAAATTGAATGAATACTGATAGTCAAATAAACTCTTTCTTGTTTCAGACGTGGTTTAGATCATATGGAAACAAATGTTACTACATAGATGAGTTTTTTCTCCTCATATGTCCAAAAACATATGTTGACAAAGAAACTGCGATCGAGCTGCTTAATAGATTTTGGAATTCAGAATACCAGGTGATGCGACAATTTTTGTGGTGTGTGTATTCAGTATTCAGCACTTGAGGATGTCCGAAAAGGTCGAAACCGATCATGTAATAACAAATAAACGTCCAAAACAAACAGAGGTGTCATATTTTGACTTGACATTATTCCGAATTTGATGTACTTTGTCCGGCCATGACTCAAGTGGAAGCATACTGAGGTGATTAATTCAGCTCACTTCGATTCATTGTAAATTATAATCTTTTTAAGTAGATTTCCACCATTATTGACCATTTTCAAGATGTCTCATCATCCGCCAGCAAAAATTCAATGAATGTCGCACATATGCGAAGCATCTGCAAACTTTCATACAAAATTATCCATACAATGCTTTTCGAAGTTGCAAGATCATATTTTACTTCTCTGCAGTTAAGAAGATTAACAATTTTCATTGATTACAAGTGAACCTTCGATATTATAGTCTGTTTTGCCGCCGAGAGCTGCCCAGTGGATGGGTCGCTATAAATAGAAGCGAGACTATCCTTAAACCTTCTTCGCCAGTTTTTATTGGTGTTCCAATATCGCAATTCGAAATAAGCGTTAATGAAGGAAATCATTTGATTTTTTCTCTATATCTTATGCATGCAAAAGAGCGTTAGATTCTGATTGTAGCTTAACAACTCAGTTATCAATAGAAATCTTAGGCCTCCCTTGATCCAAAATATCTCATTTTGAAGTTCACGATTATGGTGAGATAACCCGTTATATCAGTTTTCATATGTGTTTAGTGAAAATTCCCACATAAAGTCTTCATCATGTCGATCATATCAGCACAACTGTTTTCCAGTTTAAAAAATTTAATACAAATTCGTTTTTCCGATTTTTTCGTCATTCTTCCGAAAAATACGACGAACGCACAAAAGATGTTATAAGTTATCGCACTCCTTTCATATATCAAGGCGCAGGTAGCACTTCGGGGGTTCGCAAAGACTGGTTAAGTCTATTGTCCACAGAGGTCCCTCATAATAACTTTCGTTTTTCAAACGGGACATCCTGTATTTTTTTGCTTATTTTAATTGTTCATCTCATTCTTTTGACTTATTTTTGAAAGAAAAACAACCCAATATTTTTTTTGCAATGTTCATATTTAGTTCTAGAAGGCCTATCACGAAAAATACATGATTGTATCTAAAAATTTGATTGCTCATTTTTACGGGGTTAGATAGATGGGTTTCCTTCTGAAACAACCATATCGGGCCACCCGGTATTACAGAAGCAGTATTTTTTATTTTTTTTTTATACAACTCACGTCACTCTATTCTTAACGGTTCCGGAGTTCTAGTGGAAAATACCTAGGCAATTTTTGCAGAGTTTCCCCATTCGCTAATAACAATAACTATAGTGAATTCAGTTTTGAGTATGAATCAATATACCCAAAGTGAAAAAGTCGATATGCTCTTTATTTATGGAGAGTGCAGGCAAAATAGCTTTCAAACTGAACAATTATACAGAGAACGCTATCCGGAAAGACGTCATCCGAATAGAATCCATTTCTCTTAAGTTGAACAAAAATTTCGTGAGGTGCAACCTGCTGAAGAGGAGGATTTCGTTATCGACGAAGATACCGAAATAGACGTATTGACATTTGTTGATATTAATCCAACCACATCAACAAGAGAAATTGCCGAGGAGCTTGAAATTAGCCACCAAAGCGCATCGAGAATTTTGAAAACACATAAGTACCGCTCATTTAAATATCAACTACACCAACACCTTTATGTTAATGACAGTGTTAGGCGACCCCAGTACTGTGAAGAGTACCTTAGGAAAATGGAGGGTGGTTCACAATATCCCACAAAGATTTTGTTCAGTGACGAATAAGGTTTCACGAACAATGGGATGTTTAATCGGCAAAATACCAGGCACTGGTCGCAACAAAATGACCACAGATATCAAGATGGAAGCTT
This sequence comes from Cryptolaemus montrouzieri, assembly GCA_013387265.2. Taxonomy (NCBI): domain Eukaryota; kingdom Metazoa; phylum Arthropoda; class Insecta; order Coleoptera; family Coccinellidae; genus Cryptolaemus; species Cryptolaemus montrouzieri. The sequence goes on from JABFTP020000062.1 coordinate 47,055,476, forward strand.
CCAAGAATGTTTTGGGTTCAATTTCTAGATGGGGATGATGGGAAGATATTTAATAGGGCCTACAATTTTTGAAGGTCATCGACAGCGAAGAGAAATTTGGAATTTTTGAGGACCCAAATACAAGACGAATTGGACGAATTGCCATTAGCTGTTGTGAATGCAATATATTTTCAACAAGATGGTCACAACACAAGGGAGGTCCCACGGTATCTCGAAGAAAATTTTCCCGAAAATGGATAGGTGCAAATGGTCCTTTAAGATGACCAGCTAGATCGCCAGATTTGAATCCACTAGATTTCTTCCTGTTGGGTCATTCGAAGAATAAGGTTTATCAAACACCTGTTAGAACCCAACAAGAATTGGAGAACCGTTCAAGACAGGCTATTGCAGGCATTACAGCGCAAGAGTTGAATAATGTTATGAGGGGAACCATCAATCGTGCGCGATGTTGTGTTCGTAAGAATGGTGGTATTTTTGAAAATTCATTATGATTATTTCGTTTTATTTCGTTTTCGCTGTTCGCTCTTTTGTTACTAAATTTGACACCCCGTAAAAAAAGAGCAATTAAATTTTTAGATACACTCGGAGGCAAAATTAGCGGAACACTCGAAAATTTAACCAAATTCGAAATCCGATATTTTTCCTAATTCGCAACCGATTTAGATGATTTTATCGGCAAGTTTTAGATCAACTCTTCTGCTTTGTAGAAATTATAATAGAAAACAAAAAAAAATTGAAAAAATTTTATACGGGGGCGAAACTAAAAATGTTTTTTTTGTCAAAAATTCGTAACACCCTGTGGAATTTCGTGGTCCGAGTTGAAACGTACAATATCATGGTCTGTCAAGACACATCTTCCTACAGTAACGCCCTTCTTGTTTCATGCATTTATCTCTATTTTTACAAGAGATATCCAATTTGAAGCGAAAAGTCACAAATTTCAAGAATTTATTTTTAATCTTGCGTAGGTGCATAACATCGGAGGTTAGCCAAAAAATAAAATCAAAATTAGAGAAGCGGAAATCTAACGAAATGAAAATTTTTGAAATTCACTGGCCAATTTCAGGCTCCGGGAGAACTCGAAGTACACTGGAAAAATCGTTGATTTTGCACATTTATTTTTGAGTTTTTTTGTGTGACACTCTATAATAATTATCATTCCTGTCCAAAATTGAGAGCAGGTGTGTATCCTGGCGATACACTCGTGAAATGAAATGAACATGTTGAAAAAATGTTCATGATGACCCACAAAAAACATTTGATTTTAGTAGCGAGTATGAACGCCCCCCCGAGCTATTATTACAGCGCGCATACGATTTCGCATACTCCCAATGATGTTGTCTATCATCTGTTGAGGTATGTTGTCCCACTCTTCCACCAAAGCCAATGTCAGCTCTTCAACGTTGCCTGGATCCCGTTGTCGAACCCTTTTTCCAAGAATGTCCCAAACGTGTTCGATCGGGTTTAAATCCGGTGACCGCGACGGCCAGTCCATTCGTGTGATCCCAACTTGATTGAGATATTCTATCACTATGCGCGCAGTATGAGGCGCGCGTTATCGTGCATAAAAGGAAATTTTCCCCTATGTAAGGAGCAAAAGGCACAACATGGGGCTCCACGATTTCTGTTATATACCGATGGGCATTAAGTGATCCATTGCCAATAATCTCCAGTTCTGTTCGTACTCCCAAGCATATGCCACCCCATATCATAACTGATCCTCCACCGTATTGCTCACTTCCTGCGAAGTTCGCTTCATTATACCGTTCCCCTCGATGCCTCCATATTCTATCTCTACCATCCACGAAATTCACACAATATTGGCTCTCATCACTAAATTAAACTCGTCTCCACTGATTGATTGTCCATGCTACATGCTCCCTAGCAAACGCCAATCTTGCTACCCGATGGGCTCTATCGAGTCTTGGTGCTCTTGCTTGCGCGTATGATCTCAGACCAACTTCATTTAATCGTCTTTTGACTGTCCTCATACTGACGTTAATGTTATCCACTGCTTGTAAAAGGTTACGTGCCTGAACAGCAGTAAGACGAGGATATCTTATGGTTTGATTGACGATGAAACGGTCATGTATAGCGCGGGTTGACCGATTTCTTCCTTGTCCTCGCCACCTCACGTACAATCCAGTTTCCCTGTAACGTCGGTAGATTCGATGGATAACCGACGTCGAGACACCCAACATGGTACCGACTGAGCGGTAGGTGCGCCCTTCCTCGATCAATGTAACTGCCCTTGCTACTGAGGTGGGTGGTAAATCTCTCATTCTGAATGAAAAATACCGTTTCGAATCGTAAACAGTAAAAGAATCACAAAACACCGCAACCGATCGAATTTGTATCAAATCAAAGAATGGAAAACTCTCATTCTTTAAACAAGTGCAAATGTGGTCATATACAAAAAAACGTGTGTTGTATTTCATATTTGATAAAAAAAGGTGTACACATGTGTAAATGAAAAGTTTTATCAATGGTCCCAGAATTCAGTTGTGTATTTCAATACCTACCGACTGTTATCTCCTATGAATTCCTAATTTTTACCAAATTAACCAAATTGTCATCAATAACTAATGCAATTCGAACATAAAAATCGCAAACGACAATTTCGACACGCCTGAGTGATAATAAGAAAATTCCAAATTGATAGACGAATATTAATGACAATTTCTTGATTCAATGGAATTTCTCCAAAATGGTGATTTTCCACTTGAAATTAAATATATTTTGCAAAAATAGAGATGTATGACGCATGAAACAAGAAGGGCGTTACTGTAGGAAGATGTGTCTTGACACACCATGATATTGTACGTTTCAACTCGGATCATAAAATTCCACAGGGTGTTACGAATTTTTGACAAAAAAAACATTTTTAGTTTTGCCCCCGTTTTAAATTCTTTTCAATTTTTTTTTGTTTTCTCGTATAATTTCTACAAAGCAGAAGAGTTGATCTATAACTTGCCGAACAAATCATCTAAATCGGCTGAGAATTAGGAAAAATATCGACCTTCGAATTTGGTTAAATTTTCGAGTGTTCCGCTAATTTTGCCTCCGAGTGTACAATCTTGTATGTTCGTGATAGAAGATGTTAAGTTCAGCCAATTATCACTGTTCATGGCCTTCTAGAACGAAAGATGCAAATTGCAAAAAAAAGATTGTGTTGTGTTTTTCTCTCAAAAATATGTCAAAAGGTCGTAGGATGAGATGAACAATTAAAGTAAGCAAAAAAATACAAGGTGCTCCATTTGAAAATCGGAGTTGATATCGTTTCCGGTGTAACCGGAAACGAAATGTCAAACATGTTAAATGGTAAATGTTATCATTCAAAATGATGTCTTCTATCCGATTCTCAAATTTCATCAAAATATTCCAAATAGAAAAAAGTTACTTTCAGTTACACCCGGTATAAATGCTTACTCTGAGAAGATGGACAAGCTGTAGTGTTAAGATGATGTAACAGCATTAAAATATTTGTTTATGGGAAAGTTGATAGAAATTATGTTGAAAAATGAATTTTGAAAATCCAGGAGAGTTTCTAAATCTCTCCCGTATAACACAGTTGAGTCTGTTAATTTGTGTTGATATGAATATAAGGTGTTGTTGATAGTAATAATAAAGAATAATAATTAATTGTGTATATGAACATTTATAACACACTGAAACTTTACTTCCATTAATTTTATTATCAATTCTACTACAATCATTGTAGAGCAATATAGGAAATTTGTTCCTTCTGAAGAGAGAGCTTATTTTTGATGTATTGTAGTAGGAATCTCAACATCAGTTTTGCAACTGTTCATTTTTGTGCTAAAATATTGAAGATAATTTTATATATTAACTTCCAATCCAATATCGAAATTCTAAGTAAGCGTTAATGAAGAAAATCATTTGATTTTTTTCTCTAACTAAAGCAAAGAGCGTATGATTTTGATTGTAGCTTTACAACTCAGTTATCAATAGAAATGATAGGCCTCTGTTGATCAAAGATGTCTCATCTTGGAGTTCATGATTATGGTAAGATATTTTCGAATTACTTATTCCATATTTTCTCGAAATGAATTTGATTTTTTTTGCTGTCAATTACAGTAAAATATCAAATGCTTGAACTTCCTGTAACACTTTGTATATTGCAACAATATAATTTGTACCCATCTCTAACATCAGGTTCTCAGCTATTGAGTCGTGCGGAAGCGAAGGAATTTACTATTCTACGCTTGCTACGTTTTTCTGGTATCTCAACGTATTCCCGACTGGTGCTGGGTGTATATCTGTTGATAAACTCAAGAACCAGTCTTGAATGCAGGGGGAACGCTAATGAATACTCGTTAGATGGGAATATTAATACAAATATGCACCCTTTGAAATATGACTGACGGTTGACAAGTGTACAGGGTGGTAACAAGAGTTTGGAAGTAAGGAATTATGAATTATTACAATGAGCAAAAAAGTAAACATTCTTCATCGGCATAATATGATTGAAAAGTAGGTATTACCGCGCATATTATGATCTAATATGAGAATAGAATAGGACACTAATTTTGTAGATGATTTGCTTTTATGCAGAGGAGTATCAACAAGGCCAAATTGACCAACCTTTAGATCTGCTCAATTTCTCCTGTTCATATTTTAACAGAATTGTTGTAGTATGTTGATATTATCATAAAGCTTTGCGCAAATGCAAAAATGTTGATAATACTCATACCCTTGTAATATATTCATAATAATTTGGAAAGAGACAAGCTTGAGCTAAAAGATGATTCGGCTCTAGTAAAGGTGACAAGAATGATGAAGTCGGAATTACCTGATAAATAATTCATCACAAGGTAACATTCCATGATTAATGAACTTTTTAGCTCAACAATGACAAAATCAAAGATATAAAAGAAATTTTAGCAGTTAAAGTTATTGTTCAAAGGTATCATAGTTATTGATTATTTCCTCTGAGGTTTCAGAAATTCCAATACTTCAATGATTCCGCCGTTACTACATGATAGTTAATCATGATGATAATAAGTATCTTAATTAGTACCCGAGATATGGTCATTCCATCAAATCTCGGAAAAACGAAGATTCCAGAATAATACGAAAAGGAAAATGATAACTGAATTTGATTTTCACCAATAAGGTTTTCTCGAAAATCGAAAGCGAGAAAGGAGAAGTCATTTTCTACCTGCAATGTTTCACATAGCTGCAAAACCTACAAAGGAAAACCTATACAGCTCCATTTTGAATCTGCAGGGTAAGAGTTAATAAACTATGTTAGATTCACCATGGACCCACAGCTTTCATTACGGACCTCTATGGGTCTATGGACCCCAGCTTAAGAAACTACTCTAAAAGGTAACGTTCATTTGTTTAGACCTTACACAAAGGTGATTACCGTCACAAAAGTTAATGTACTCGAAAGGGTGATTGGTTTAACTGCACCTTTGTGTAATATATACAGGGATATCCACCGGGACCGTCCGTTAAAAAATTTTTAAGTTCCAATTAGAATATCAAGCTGAAATTTTATGCGCGGCCATAACTAGCAATTTCCAATTGGAATGAAATATTTTCGAAGTCATACCATTTTCGGTTATACCGGAAGTGGGTCATCACTTTGTTATTTCAAATGGCAATCTACCTTTTTTATTATACATCTAGAACCGACATTTGAGCAAGGCATAAAATACCCAAGTTGTTGGCACTTATCTATCAAAACTTTTGACAGATTTAATAATTTTTGTTATAAACTCGATTTTTGAGGAATATTTAAAAAAATTGTAGCTCGTAGATATTTTGCACTACAGACAGGAATTGTATCAGCATGTACTATACCCATCTCTTATAGTTCCGAAATAATTTGGGAATATATTGAATTTTGATGATTTTGCAAGAACTAACAGAGAATGCTTTGAAATATTTGAATCAAGTAGCTGAACTGGCTACGCTCACCTGACAGGTGCCTAAAATTAATGTACTTGTCACTTCGTTTATTAGAATTTGATATTTCAACAAGAATTGTCGTTATTTCATATTGAAAATATCCAAAAAATACAACACATTTGGAATAGAACCACTGATTATTCAAATGAAAATATATTTAATCTTTTTAATTCATTTTAGAATGTCAAAAGTAGTGGGTAGAAGTTGCAGGCAATTAAATAACCAATTTTCAAATTTACCGTCTATGAGTAAAATAAAATTTCAAAGCATTAGAAGCAATTTTCTACAATTTGGATGAATAAAATTGTAGGAACTAAGCGAAAACCAATCATCGAAGATAATTACATTAATATGAATAAATTATAGCAAACATCATAAGAGAAAACTAATTTACGATCTGAATAAATGTTCAATATGGGCCCCATTTTGCTCGATACACTTGACAGCTCGTATACGAACATGATGAGTTGCCCTCCTAGTTTCCTCAGGATCAATATTACGAAAAGCATTATGAATGCGCTCTAGTAACTCTTCTTTACTTCTTACAGGAATAGGATACACTTCACTCTTGATTTTGCCCCATGAATAAAAATCAAGGGGCGTCAGGTCCGGAGAACGCGGAGGCCATAAATTTGGTCCTTGATTACCCCACCATCTATCCTCGAACATTTCTGTTAGTTGCCGATCTACAGCTCGTGTTTTATATGCTGGTGCACCATCCATTTGGTAATAGCAATCCCTCAGAATGTTAAGCGGTAATCCATCTGAAAAATTTGCTAATGTTCCTCTCAAAATTTCCAGGTATTTTTGTCCATTAAGTTTTTTCTCATAATTGTGATAAGCCAACAAATCATTCATTATAATTGCAAAAACGTTCATGCTGAATTTATTTAGGAAATCAATAACCTCAATGAAATGTAGATTTTCTGTGGACCAAAAATGTCGATTTCTACAGTTGGTTATTCCACTTTCATTGAACTTGGCTTCATCAGACCATATAATTTTTTGCAGAATTGTCTCATCTTCTTGGAGCCGAATTAATAAATTTTCACAGAAATTTAGCCGCTTGGGAAGGTCAGTTGGTTTCAATTTTTGTAGTCTGATAAAAGAATACGTGTGCATGTTATGTTTTTTAAGGATCCTTTGAATGGAAGTATAACTCAATCCAATATCCATTGATGTTGACTTAATGGACGCATGTGGATTGGCACGAAAATACGCTAGCCTATTAATTTGATTGTCATCGTCCTCGAGAATTGCTTTTCTTCTAGTTTCTATGTATTTTGTTCCTCCAAATTGCAGAAAATTGCTTCTAATCCTTCGAAATTTTGTTTTACTCATAGACGCCAAATTTGGAAATTGATTATTGAATTTCCTGCAAGTTCTATCCACCACTCTTTGACATTCGCCATGAATTAAAAAGAGATCAAACATATTCTCGTTTGAATAATCAGCCATTTTATTTTCAATCTGGTGTTTTTCAAAAATTTTCACTTCAAATTACCAACAATTCTTGTTAAAATATCAAATCGAATGAACGAAGTGACAAGTACATTAATTTTAGGCACCTGTCAGGTGAGCGTAGCCAGTTCAGCTACTCGATTCAAATATTTCAAAGCATTCTCTGTTAGTTCTAGCAAAATCATCAAAATTCAATATATTCCAAATTATTTCGGAACTATAAGAGATGGGTATAGTACATGCTGATACAATTCCATCTGAAATTTGACGCTTCATCTGATGGCGATATAAAAATTGGCACGTGCAATTTGAAAAAAATTGAGTTATTGCTGTTTGAAAAAGGCCAAATTGAAAAAATCATACAGAACAACGCAATAAACATTTGACATGTGTAGACTGCTTGAAAAATTCCTTGATTCTTCTCCTATCCGCCCAACAAAAATTGTGTCTGTAGTGCAAAAGATCTACGAGCTACAATTTTTTTAAATGTTCCTCAAAAATCGAGTTTATAATAAAAATAATTAAATCTGTCAAAAGTTTTTGACAGATAAATGCCAACAACTTGGGTATTTTATGCCTTGCTCAAATGTCGGTTTTAGATGTATAATAAAAGAGGTAGATTGCCATTTGAGATAAAGTGATGACCCACTTCCGGTATAACCGGAAATGGTATCACTTCGAAAATATTTCACTTCAATTGGAATCGCTAGCTATGGCCGCGTATAAAATTTCAGCTTGATATTGTAATTGGATCTCATAAAGTTTTTAACGGACGGTCCCGGTGGATATCCCTGTATACACACTACCAAATTTATATGGAATCACTCGGTGTTTCACATTATTGATTGGACCATGTATCTTTGACTACTTGTGAGGAATGAAGTTATTTGTTCTAAAAAAACTAGATAGTTTGATAAGCAATGTTGAATTATCACCACATGTTCGGGATATTGTACTCAGTCGTCACTGGGATTTGAAACTGTGAATTTCAAAATTTAAAAAAGCCTATAATCACAATTTAAAATGCCTTACATTGGATTGTCCGTTGTGCAGAGGGGTCGAATAATTGTTCTCGTTGAAGAAGGGGTGACACAGAGGGTAATTTCAAAAACCTACGACAGATACGTGGAGCTATAATCTCTGCAAAATAGGCCTAGAAGAAGTCGTAGAAAGATCACTTCTGAAGAACAAGACCGCTTTTTGTGCCAAATTTCAAGAAGAGACCCTAGTGCATCGCACCCCATACTCCAAAGGCAATTTCTGGAAGCAACAGGTATCAGTCGAAAAGATACGCCAGAGACTTCGTTCAAGGGGTTTATACGGCAGAAGGCCCTTAAGAGTTCCAGAGCTAACCAGACAAAAAATTAACAGACTTGATTGGTGTATCGAGCACCAAAATTGGAATATTGAGAATTGGTGAAATGTTCTTTTTTCGGATGAGACCAGAATTGCTGCTCGATCAGATTACCGCCGGATTCAGGTTGTAAGGGGTCATATAAGACAAGCTAGACTCCGAGCAGCAAGACAAATCCAAAATACCAAGGGGCAGTGTGATGTTTTGGGGTGGCATTATGCTGGAAAGCAAAACAGATTTGATTTCGTTTCCTGCAAGTGTAACGGCTAGAAATTACATGGACCTAGTGCTGGAGCCCATTGTGAGACTCTGGCGAGGTACCCACGGTGAGAATTCTACTTTTATGCAAGATAATGCTCCTACGCATACCAGCAACCTCGCGCGACGTTAACTTGAAACAGAGGGGGATCGCTATTATGGACTGGCCAGCTTGCTCTCCACACCTAAATCCTATTCAACATTTATGGGATAATCTCAAAAGGAAAATTAGATCGCACCAGGATAATCCAAGAACCTCACAACAGCTCATCTAAGCCGCCACAGAAGAGTGGGAGAATATCACCCCAGAGGAGGTCGAAAACCTAATCCAAAGCATACCTACACGAATTCAGGCTTGTATCAGGGCAAGAGGAGATAATACAAGCTACTTTTGTCGAGAAAAAAAATAGCTACTTCCGGAAAAAACAATTTTCAATTTTTTACAACATTCAGCTACTTCTGGAAAAACAATTTTCAATTTTTTACAACATTCAGAAAGTCTCTTTTTCCTTTTATTTGTATCTTTCTTAAAATAAACTTTAATTTATTTCTGTTTTCAATTGAAATATCTCAAAAAGGATCGATTCTAACAATCCTCAGAAATTTCCAAAATCCCTGAGGTAATATTCAAAATATCAGATTATTCCATATACATTTGGTTACTACTTTGTTTTCAGTTCATTCAGCCAAAAAGAATATATAAATATTTTCATATAGATTTGATAATTTTAATTTTGACCACTTTTAAATTGACTTGAGAAGCAATAGTATTTTATTTCAGAATTTCAAAACTACAATAAGTGTTTGGCTTTTTTCACAATTTTACCGAACTCTCCTTCACATGTGCTTAGGTGAAACAGTTGATGGTGCATCCTGAAAGAGATTAGCGTAGATATGACTTATTATCCCTTTTTTTCATATATTGGCCAGCTCCAATAATTTATTTGTGTCGATTCACATAGTGCACGTTTAAAACAGTGTTATCTCGTTACATGAAATTGTATGACGCTCTTACTTTGCTTATATAATTGAGTCACTAAATACTAATATTTTCGGTTGTTTATATTGATAGGGTATGCATCTAAAATCATGTAAGATAAAGAAATGTCATATGTCAATTATCAAAAATTCTAATATTCTATTCTATGACTCTCGTTTGTTTTGCATTCGCTTGCATCAATCGAAGATCTCGGATTTTCAATACGATTCGTTTCAACAATTATTGTTTGAAATGTTGAATTTCAATTAATATATAAAAATACAACCAAGTTATTGAGTTAAAATAAACTAACTACAGGTAAGTTATATCGTCAGTTTTGACAGAATTCCTTCCAATTTCGTTCCACTTTGTCTCAGTTCATTGAATTAATATTTTTTCAGAATGGGGGGCTGTCGTTGCTCATATAAGAATTGTAGGAACACCACCAAAACAACAGATAATGTCCATTTTTTCCACTATCCTGTAAAACAAAAAGATCGGTGCAAAATATGGATAAAAAGAGCAGAAAAACCACAATTCTTTGATCTTGACGAGTACCAATTGAGAAATAAAGTTATATGTGAAGTGCATTTTGAAGATCATTGTTTTTTGAACAGCCAGAAAAAGAGGTTATTGCCTAATGCGGTTCCTTCAATAGATGGGGACACCTGTTATGAAATCGAAGCACCATCTGCAGCTTTGCCTAAACCAAAGGACAGGTTCAAACAATTTTCTACTAGAATGGATGATATTCAGATCTTACCAGCAAGTGAAGATGGTTCATTATTTGTTTTAGATACATTCCCATCTTATAAAGTTTCAAAGGAGGTGAAATCATATATTTTAAATAATGATGCATTACTTCCTCTAGGAGAAAATAATGAACCCAAAATAAAAACCGAGCTTATGGATGAAGAAAATGAAATGGATGCAAACAGTGAATTTATTTTGAGCGATGATGGACACTTTAATGTTTTTCACAATAAATCAAATGCAGCACCATTGAAAACTATAGCAGAACCTCAAGTTTCTAAATATAAATTGGAAAAATCTGATACATCAAAAAAATCTAGTTTTGATTCAGGTTGTAATAGTTCAGCTTCCCAAAGCTTAAATTCACCCTCAAAAAATATATCTGATGAGATGCTAGAAAGCATGATCTGCAAGACTGTAGAATCAAAGTATTTACATAAGTTGGAGCAACACACGAAAGATTTGAATCAAATTAAAAAGGCTCTCCGATTATCCAAAAGTGCATCTAAGTTGAATAAAGTTTCCGTTCTTAGGTTTTTAAAACTGAGGCTTCCCCCAAGCCTATATACCCTTGTGAATTTGAGTATTGATGATGATTATAACTTATCAGAAGAGGATGAAACTTTTTTCAAGAATTTACATGATTCATCACCAAGGGCATATCAGTTCCTGATGGATGATTGTAATTGGCGTATGCCAATTATAGAGATACATGAAGGAGATCCTGATTCTATGGATGATACATAGTTATTTAATTTTGAATAAAAGTAGTTCTAGATTGTGGTTTGAAAATTTTCATGTATTAAATATTAAGTAAATAATTTTAAATTTTAAGAAAAATTGTTTTGATGCAGTTGCTTTATTAAATTGGGTACTGAAATTATACGATTCATTCGAAAGTCCACTAATAATATTCTGAAATTTTTATTTATATAGATTCAATTACGAGATGTAAGGAAGTTTTAAACAAATAATTATATATCCCTTTTGATATCAACTAGTTTTTTACAGTTCAAACACTTTAGTGATATGGGACAGAAAACAAAAAATTCAAGTGGATATTGGATATATTTAGATAAATAATAAAATAGCATTTCAAGTTTATAAATAATACAAAAGGAAAGAAGACAAAAACCTATAAAAGTTTAATGTAAACAATTTCCAAATAGTCTGGAATGTGGAAATACATAGAAAAATAATACTTAATATCAAATTCTAAAATAATACTACAAAAGCCTATTGAAAACCCAATGCTAAAAATCATTTGAGTTAATTGAATGTTTTAGCATTGAAATTTTCATCTTAGAGAATCCCTAAATGAAAAGTTCCCAAGTTGACAAAGTAGCATATTTTGTATAATATATATATATTTTTTCAATATTTAGGCTATTCTAATAGTTTCCCACATCATTTATATAATACAAAATTCTCAAACCATTTGCCAAAAAATGGTTTCTAGTGAAACATCAGTCAATTTTTTTAATTTAAACTATCAACTTTCTTTGTAATAATTTATCTCACCACAACCCACATGAGAAAATACATAAGTCCTCAACAATTCAACAGAAGTAAACTTAAATATTCTACTTGAATAACAGGAATTCAAATAACATCTGTATAAAAACGATATGTTCTGAATTCAGATTTATGTAAATCGCTACGTAGATACTCAATTTGAGAAAATGAATACATAAAGGAACGCTCTGGAAAAATGAGAAAAGTTCCGTTACTATCTTAATAACTTGATGTAATATCTAGTAGATATTATAAGTGAAGGAGTTCGAAATTAAGGAAGAATCTATTAGTTGAAAAATATTTCGCTTCCAACAAAATTTCTGAAATTATCAATAGTTTCATTAAAATTTTTGACTTCAACGACATAATATATAACAGAATATCAATATAGCAATAAACTAAATCAGTTTTATTGGACAAAATTTCAGAAAAAATCATATTTGAGATACATGAATTAGGAATAAATGATTGTGTAGACATTTTTGAACAATGTAAAAGATACAAAAATTAAATAATAATATGTTATATACCAAGAGAATTTATACTTTTGAATTTGTGACCAAAATTGTTAGCAATTTTCATTTCAAAATTAACTCTTTCTGGTTGTATTAACTCAATAACAATTAGAGGGCAAAATTTTTTCGAAACTTGAATGAAATATAATCAAAATATTATTGCAGTACTACAGTTTAGATATGTTAATCATCTTCCATCATTTTTCCAGAAGCGTTTTTAACAACATATTCAAAAATTAACTTTGAATTGGAATTATCTTATTCTATATCTTGATTCCACAATTTTACAAAATTGCTCTATAAGAACTCGTGTATATTTTCAGAGCATGTTGATTTCAGCACACTTTTCGTTAATACTCCTAAGTCGATTCCTTTAAAATTAAACTTTTAGTGTATATCTAAATTTCAACAGCACTGTGTGAATATATTCAAGAAGCTTCGTTGAGAAAAACTTTATTTCATCACTTACATTTAAAGGTACTTTTGACCATAGATTAATATACAGGCTGATTCTCTCATTTCAAAATGGAAGACTTTTTCCAATATTTGCTTCATATGTTCCACGTCCAAAAGTGGAGTTTTTCATAATATAAAAATGTGCACATTCAGAAAAATTCTACCAAGAATGCGATGATGACAGTATTCAGCCTGTAACTTTTATGTTGTGAATTGTTGTCAATCAATGAAAGTACATGGCAAATAAGATGCGTTTTTCTATTTCAAGTGAATAATACTGGAATTTTTGATTTTTAGTAGAAAACAATATTTATTTAAAAATGGATCAAGGAGGCTCTGCATACAAAAGCCAAAATAACTTTCACATTTGAACTTACCCCAGAACAAATGCAATTCAATTATCTTAATTTCAAACATTACAAACCATCAAATCTTTAAGACATCAACTATAAGCTGCATTAAATCAAAAACTCTCATGCAGTTGATAACAAAAAATAGAGTACTAATGAAATTGACATAATAATTACATTATTGATAATTTCAAAACCTATTAAATTTTCCCAAAAAAGTTTCAAACAAAAATGACTACAAATAACTTTAGGAAATATCTTGAAAATGATCAATGAAAATTTGTACTTAATCACATAAAATCAGAATGACACTCGTCTATGAAAGTTTTTTCTTCAAAACCATAAACGGTGTGCATTCAAAATCTAGTAAAAATAACGAAAAATTGGCTTCGATACAATTTTCATCGAAAAGAGCCCCCTTCTCACCCCAAAAAACATAATTGTGATATTATCAATTCAAAGGCAGACAGAATATGTTCTGAAGAATAGATTTCGAAGTGGGACGAACATTTTCCATCTCAAGATATTTTCCGCCAAGGTGCAATAAATCAGGCGGAGGCGGTGGCGGGGGTGGAGGCAGCTGGGGGCGATTGGCTGGGTGAAGGGCGCACATTATGTCATGTCACACGCAGTCTTCGAGTGACATAAGTAATGGATTCACATATTCAAAGCCTTCAAACTCGGACTGGTCGATTTTCTCAATGACGCGTCTATATAAAGAAAAGTATATTAATTGTTGGAAGTAAAATATTGTCTAAAATTCACTTACGGATCGTCTGGAGTGAGATGTACAGGTTCATCGGTGAATTCAGGTGGGAAGTTAGCTAAATCTCTATCCGAATCCAGTCGTGGCTTATATGGAGGAGGCACATGTTTTTGTTCCAGCTAAATATTAATTCAAAATGATAATAAAAAGTCAAATCAATATACTGAAGGAGCTCACCATATCCCAGTCAATACTCTTAAAGAACTGATGACTTGTAATTTCAACAAAAGACTCTGGTGAGTGGCATCCAAGACGATCTGCTGGATTTTTGTTCAAGAAACCTTTAAGCACATTTGCAGCTTTAACACTCAGAGATCTTGGTATTCTTATAGTTTTTTCTAGAATGACTTGAAACAGGTAATCCTCTGTATTCTGGTCAGGGTTCTCTGAAGCTCCAGCTATATCAAATGGAGATCTGCCAGCAAGCATTTCATACAGTAAAACACCTAAAATAAATTACGCAATTATGATAATTAAACCATAAAGAACAACATATTTAGACAGCATATTTGAATTTGACCCTGGCCATGTCCAGGAGCTATGCTGGGCATAGTCATAGGAGTATATAACTCTGCTCTTAAGAATTTTACAAAGCGCCGAACTTAATATTTACATAAAGATTTTTGGAAGTTATTTTTATATTATAGATTGTAATTTTCGAAGAAATATATTTGATCTCATCACTAATACAGCCTAAATGTGTTAACCATTCTTATATATTTTGTTATTTTTGTGCTGAATAATACTGAAATATTTACGGACCATCACAAACATTGTGAGACATTTGTATTTTGCTTCCGTATTGAAATTCGACCCACACAGGGTGAGTGCATCATAGTGTATGTAAATTCTGCGTTGTACATTTGTGACAATGGTAGAAAGGGGCACGTAAGTCTTTGAAGTTTGGACTGCTTATGATATGGCGAGAACAAAAAAATCATTATGATATCTTTGTGGTTTGATGATTTTTATGGGTTATGGACGATCTATCAGCCCAATGAATGGCGTCTCTTTATTGAAAGTAGTAAAAAAAGTCTCAAACAGTCCTTCTACATTATGGAAATAAATATGGTCCCGTTCCAAAGGTTTGGGTTAGGTTTAGTTAGGTTCTTCTCTATAATATCAATGAAAAAACTCATAGTTATTCAAAATTGCGAGTTTATTGGTTGTTACAAAACAAAAGAGTTACACATGGTGTTAAAATTAACTAAGGAGTGAATTTGGATGTTGAGCGTGTCACTGCATGTCCTCAGCATACTCAGAAAATGCAGACTCGCACAAGTAAGTTGACCCAAACATTGCCGTCAGTTGAAGGGCGATTTACCTTAGATCGGATATTTATCTTTAGATATAAAACACCAGAAATTTGTATCAGATGCTGTAGCTTTGAGATGTTAATCTGATATAATCTGCACCAACTCATTTTCAACAGAACATGTGTTCATATTGAACTGACTTGCTATTTCAGTAGTTAACTCCTCAATGTTTTTGCATGAAAAAGGATAACTCATAAATGATGCTATATTTGCCAATTTACTGCAATCATAAAAACGCATTTCGAATTGTCCCAAAATATTTGATAATTCAGCCTCATACGTATCATAATTCAACTGAGGAATCTTTGCTTTCACAGACGGAAAATGTTTCAGATCCTTTCTTTTCAGTTGATCTATCATAAGTTGCAATTTACTTTTGAATGCGTTTACTGCGCTAATCATCTCAATAATATTTTTTCTTTTACCTTTAAACTCCTAGTTGATGGCGTGTAAGTGCATTGTGATGTCAACCAAAAATGCCAAATCAGTCAGCCATTTTTCGTTTTTCAACATCTGAGTGTCATCACCTCTTTCGGCTAGAAAAACTGTTATTTCGGGCAATAATTCTTGAATTTTCTAGGAATTTTCCGCGACTCAACCACCTGACGTCCGTGTGAAAAACTAAATCAGCCTGTTCAGCTGACTACCTATCTTCCAACTGCAACTTAAAGAGCCGCCGTTGCAAGCTAAGTGCACGGATGGAATTCACAATTTTTGCTGCAATGCCCATAATTTCCTCCGTGTTTAAAGCTTTTGAACACAAAACTTGTTGATGTATAATGCAGGAATGAAGAAAAATAAAATCTACATCGGCTCGACACAATGCCACAAAACGGTTTTCGGTCATTGCTGGTGCTCCAACGGTTGCAATGCAAACTAATTCACATATTGATAGCTTGTAGTTTTTTACAAAATTGAAGAACGTCATATATATCTTCGCCACGGGTCTCCCCCTTCAGAGGAATGATTGTCAAAAATTCTTCCTTAGCCAACATGTCAATGAATACCATCCGAATAAAAATACACAGCTCGGCAGTGTCTGTCATATCGGTGGATTCGTCGAACTGTTAAGAAAACTATGTACATTTCATGATATCATGTTTTAGTTTATCTGCCATGTCCTGACTTATGACTTCAATAGGCCTTGTGACAGTCGGACGAGATAGCTGAAGTTCTCTAATAGCAGACATGATTTATTTGTTTTATTTTTAAAATCTCCAAATAAAGTCTCATCCGCTTCTATAAATGCTTCCTTTACAACCCATCAATCTTGGAATGGTTTAGCCAATATATGAGATATTTTAAATGACGCGATCGTAGCAGCTTTTGATTGTTTGGTTGGTCTTGTGAACATGGTTAGTTCTTTTTTCAAACAAGATATCAAATCACGTACTTTTCTTTTTTTAATTCACTGTGTGGCGGAAAATCCTTTTTCATAGTTTTTATGGGCCGTTTTATGATGCCTCTCTAAGTTACCACGCTTAGGTATTGCAACTGACGAACGACAAATGAGACAAATGCACTTATTCTTCAACATACAAAAAAAAAATTCTTCCTCCAAATCGTTATTAAAATGATACGTTTTAGATTTCTTCGCTGCACTCTTTTTGTAGTATTTAATAATAAACTACGCCGATAAAACTATCGACGTAGTATTGCCTACAAGTTACAATTCAGAATGACTCCAATTCCTACAGGCGCAACATTTATAGCGGCGTGAACGAAAGTCTCGAATGTTCCCTTCAAACGCGCCGCCCGAAATTTAGTTACCTACTTTTTGAAATTTTTTTTCTTTTGAAGATCTACTCAAAAAGCACTCGCGATCGACCGTTTGAGCACCCCTGTTATAAATGAACCCTAAGTTTCAAGAGAAAAAAAATCATTCTTCCGCCGTTGAGTATAAAATTAGATCTAATGAAGCAATTTGTTGAGGCTCTCAATAGAAATGATCAATATTTTCAGTTTATTTCACTGCCTTTTCCACGTTCAAGTACTGAAAAACTGAACGAAGGTACCTTTGGTGGACCTTAAATACAAAAACTAATGAAATACACGACTAATTTTGAGACTTCTATGAATGATCTGAAAAGGCTTGCGTGGAAATCTTTTGTAGCAGTTGCACAAAATTTCCTCGGAAATCATAATGCAGACAACTGTGTAGAATTAGTAGGAAAATGCTAGTTCATTGCAAAGATTTAGGCTGTAATACGAGTATGAAATTACACAATGAATTCCAACACAATTTAGGAGACCTAAGCGAATAATAAGTAGAAAGTATCCACCAAGACATAAAAACTATGGAGAATAAATACCAAGGAAGGTGGAACACTTATATAATGACCGACTATTGCTAGGGAATCATGCGAGATTGTCCCAAGTCAGTTTCATTTCAGAAAATCACTCAAAAGGCAATTTTTTGATGTTCAATGCCAATAAAATATTTTTTTGTGAGAAGTGTATTTTTTATCACGGGAAGTAGAGGTGACAGAAAAAAACCGGTAACATTTTTGATATTGCCATGTAAGACATACTTAAAATCAGATCTAAAATCGCCAGCCCAATAAATCGTTTTAGGCCAGATTAATCAATTATTCTGTTTTCCAAAACAATCATAAGAAAATTACTAGTGTTACTGAATAAATCATGCACTATAACGTCGACCTTATATTTGTTTTTTCTGTCAGTGTGGAAGATTGACATTATCCTGACATAAAAATGAGTTACATGATTGATCAATTCTAATTTTTCTCTGCTTCAGAAAATAATCGATACTATAATAATTTTTCAGTAATATAATAATTTCTCAAACTTAAATGCATTTGAATCTAGGGGAATAATTTTGATGGTTCATTTCATGTTTTGAAGATTTTCTTCCAATAAAGTAGTCGATATCCGTTCTTTTTCCACCGTCTGAATTAATTCGAGATTTTCTTAATATGTTTTACTATCTAAGGTCTTACCAATTGATTTATTGTTGCAATCGACAGAACCTGTAGAAGAATTTAATCCACTTCGATAAATGGTACGGTTTGGACCAAATTATGATGGCTGAACCCTCGTTACCAGAGTTATGTGCATTCACAAGAGTACTTCATTATTTTTGATATAAAATTAATGACTTTCTAAATTCACATAAGAGATTTCTGAATAAATATTTATAGAATTTTCTCGCGCCTCTCGGATCATTTTCATTGGATTGAAATATACGAAAGAGGCATTTACATGTATATGATCCCGTAATTAATTCCTTTACATTGTTGCACTTATTGCAGTGCCACAAACAAAATTTGAGATATATTTCTGTTGATAATATTATTATTACTCTTCACAAGCATTTCTAATCCCTAGTATCCTTTTTCTGAACAACAAAAATGATGTAGAAAAAAGCACCTTGGTACTAAAGAGCTACTTGTAATTGATTCTGTTGCTCTGAATCAAGCTCAAACTAAGAGAAATATTCACACAGCTTTCATTGATTACCAAAAGGCTTTCGATAGTTCTCCTAATTCATGGCTTCGAGAAATTTTGGAAATTTATAAAATTGATAAGACACTTCGTCTTTTTCTTGAATTTGTCATGAAAAATTGGAGAACAAATCTTCATTTCAATATTTCGAATCAATCTTTAACATCCGAAGTCATTCCAATCAAATGAGGCATTTTCAAGGAGATTCTTAAAGTGCTCTTTGGTTTTGTCTTTGTTTTAATCCATTATCTCATGAATCAAATGCTACTAGTTTTGGCTTTAAATTGAAGGGTCTATTAGCTGAATTCAAATTACCTCGCTTAATTTATTTAGAGGATATTAAATTATATGTCGGAACTATTTAAAAAGTATACTTGGGATTACTTTTAACTATTCCAATGATATTCATATGAAATTTGGCCTTCCAAAATGTAAAAATCTTTCTATTGAAAAGGAAAGATCACCTCTGATTATATAAAGATTTCCAATATCAAAATCGAGCCAATATATCAAGGAGATAAATATAAATATCTAGGATTTCTTCAAGAGAAGACAGTTAACCATAGCAGCACTAAAGAAAATATTAGAAGTTCATATTATAACAGACTTAGAATTATCTTCAAGAGTCATTTAACTAGTGAAAACCTTTACAGAGCTATGAACTCCTATACAGTTCCTAGTCTTACATCTTCTTTTGGAATTATTAAATGGTCTAAAATTGATCTGAATGATTTACAATGTAAAACGAGGAAAATGCTTTGCACCACTCAAAGTCAGCAATTCAAAGAGTTACACTACCTAGACATATTGGAGGTCGTTGACTAACTGATTTGAACAATCTTCATAGTGAACAGATTTTTCTTTTAAGTTTCAATTTTCATGATGAACAGAGAAAGTCTAAATTACATGATATTGTTGTTGCTTCTGATTATAATCTTACACCTCTGAACTTGACAATGCAAAAGGTAGATTTTGATATATTGGATAATAAGTCTAAAAGAGAAAGTTGGATTCAGAAGGAATTACACGGAAAGCACCCTAAAGAATTAAGAAATGATTATATTTATGAAATCGCTTCAAATAGATGGTTAGTATCTGGAGAATTGTTAACTAAAATAGAAAACTTGGCAACTGCGATCCAAGATCAGGTTGTTTTCGCAAGAAATTATAGAAAACACATCATCGAGCAAAATAAAAATGACTCTTGTCGTAAATGTTTTTGTTCTTAAGAAACAGTTTTCATATATTATAATCTTGCTCAATAATTGCCTCAACAGATTATTTAGTAAGACATAATGCCGTCGCTAATATTATTCATTTTAATTTAGGAATTAAACATGACCTCATTCCCAAGGAAAAATGTTACAAATATGAACATGAGATTACTTGTGAAAACGACAAATATAAACTTTATTTTGATAAAACAATTCTTTGCAACAGAGCTGTAAATCACAATAGGCCAGATATCGTTCTTCATCGGATGAATAAAATTGAATAACATATATAATTGATATTGCTATTCCCGACACACATAACATACAAAATAAATACAGTGAAAAAATTTCTAAATATATGATGCTTGCCGACGAGATAAAAAATGTGGAAAATGAAAAATATATTTATTCTACCGATTATTATTTCTACAACAGGTGTTATTCCTAGGAATCTTCACAAAAATAATGACATTTTAGATCTGAAGAAAAATTTATTTGAACAGTTATAGAAGATAACAGTCATCAAATCTTGTAACATTCTTCGTAGGCTTGTTTTCGAAAGAAATGATGAGGTAGAGTCATAGGTTTTCTCTTCAGTTCATACTACTCAGAATCTTATTTCTTATTTTATTCATTTGTATATATAAATGTAATATAATTAGCTGACAATTGTATCATTTATATTCAAAGCAGTATTCTATTCGATCGTTCATCACTTCACACAAAGGAAACTGTGAATGAATATTATACAGTGTTACTTGATTAAGGTCCGTACACTGGATTTTTCCGGGAAGAACGCCCCTGACACTAATCGTTGGTGCATTCGTATCATTGGCTGATAATGCTATAGTTTATATATATTCTGGTAGATTGATATACAGGGTGATTCAACGAAAAGTAAACAGAGGCTATATATTCATTTCTGATCAAAACGCAAAAACATGTCAATTTTTGTTTCAACGGGGACATCTTTTGGGGTACAATACTTGCCTGAAATATCAACCCCCTAAGCGGGGGTTGCAATCCTTAAACATTTTGAATAGAATGGAAGATGGGTCGAGTGATGACTCAAAAGAAAGGTGGTATCTTTGTCTACATTGCCTTCAACGAATTTCCATTTTTAATTGAAAACTGTAGAAGATACAGGGTGAGCAACTGAAATATAGGGAAGACTATTTCCCTGAGACCATTCAAGTTTCAGTGAGGTAAAATGGAACAGATCCATGCTGATCAATGGCAGTCATCATCAAGTACCATCCTTATCTCGAATTTCAACCCCTGGAGGGTAGATGGGTCGAGTGATAACATAAATCGAAAGAAAAGTATTATCTTTGTCTGCATTCCCGTGAAAGAATTTTCATTTTTGATTGAAAACTGTAGAAGATACAGAGTGAGCTACTGAAAAATAGAGAAGACTATCGCCCCAAGACTATTGACAATGACTTTTATTTTGAGGATTTCGCTAGGGCTCTATTAAGTACACCTAGATATTCGGGTGTAAAGTTGTCTATTGAAGATATATTTAATGTACATTAATCTCCTATCGAACTTCTTCAGTTTTTGATGGAATTGGTTTCTAAGCATTCTCTGGTAATACTTACCTAGATTTCTGAGTGCTATGTACAAGCTATTGACAATTTGACTTGACTCGGAACAAAAAGAAGTCGTTGTTTTATATAAATCAAATGGATTGTTGTAGAATTGATTGGTCGCTGATGTAACTATAGTATATATACTGTGAAGTTTCAAATTGGAAGAATTTCTAAAGATTTTTTTCCTTTTTTAGATCTCAGATTCAAAACTTCAAGATACATTAACCAAGGAATTTTCTCTTCAAATTTCAAATTCGTACTAAGTATTGTTATATAAAACATTGAAAAATTAAATTGTTATTTACCTAGAGCCCACCAATCGACTGAAAATCCATAGTCTTCTCCCCTCAAGATCTCAGGAGCTATGTAATTGGGAGTGCCACAAAAAGTACTTGTGGTATCTCCAGGCCTTATGCCTTCCTTACACATTCCATAATCCGTCAATTTAATATGACCCTCATGGTCTAGTAGAACATTATCTAATTTCAAGTCTCTGTATATGATGCCCTTGCAATGCAAAAAATTCAATGCTAGGGATATCTCAGCTGCGTAAAATCTAAAACGGTAAGAAATTAGCCATCGATAACTGCATTGGCATTATGTAGCTTACCTTGCGTGTTCTTCAGGAAGCCTGCGTTGTCGCTGCATGTGAAACATTAAATCGCCACCCCGGACGAATTCAATAACGAAAAATAGGCGGCTAGGCGTTTGGAAGCAGGAGTGTAGTCCGACCAGGAACGGGTGATTCGAAGCGGTTTCGAAAACGTGCTTTTCGGTTTGTACCCAATCGATGTCCTCGTCATCAGTCACTAGAGCTTTCTTGATAACCTGAAAGAAGAAATTCGTTATGATGTCTACCCGTTTTCATTAATCCACTATTGATATAGACATATATAACCGCGAAATACACCATATTGTATTTTTGTTTCATTTTGATGACTAATCATTGAATCAGCCCAAAAACCAAAACTGTAAGGAAACCAATTTTGGAAAAGCATAAAATCCTCTTTCAAATCAACTTATAGAGTTCAATTTTTGCAGATGCATCATACATTAGCATAAGTTGAAGCGGAAGAATATTCAGTTCATCATGTTTTACGAAAATAGTAACACCCTGTAACTCAAGCCAAAACGCGGCAAATTACACAAAATCTACTACTACACCAAGTTTCCTAATTCTAGTTTGCAGTAATTGATATGATCTGAACAGGGTCTTTTAATATCAGATTTTACTTATTTATTCAAATGAATGAAAAAGGGGGTAACGAAAAAATGAAGGACTAAATGGATTATACAATGTCAAATTGTGATTTTGATCGGAAGAAAGGGAAGCACGATGAATGAATAATTTGAATAGAAGGGAGAATAATTAACTTTTTTTTCCAAAAAATATTTTCCTCATGTTGTATTCAAATGCAAGATGGTAAGTGAATCAAGTCCAATTCAAACATCTGCTCAGTTTTGTTGATTGTTCAATTCAAGTATTACATTATTATGAATTTCTCATATGGCCTAGTCACACCTGTCGGAACCTAGAACAAACTCAGTTATGTTATGCTAGACTGATGGAATAATATTATCACAACAATTGTAGCTCTAAATTTATGACCTGTCTTTATAACATCATGTGACAGTGTGTTACAGTTTCACGAAACATAATGAAATGAATATTCTTCAGATTCAAGTCACTCTAGTGTGAACTTGGTATATTTATTTAAAGAGGATTTTAGGTTTTTCCAATTAGTGAAAATAGTTTTCTTTTTCTACTACAGTTTTTATTTCGGACCTGATACAATGATTAAAGTTGTAAAATTGAAATATAAACGAAAATTGGCGAATATATCGGTTCTACTACTAAATTGATAAATTTTATTATGATTTTTCATCTAGAGCTCATCCATCAATTCATATCTAAAATATTGAAAACTAATTTGAAAACACCTTATATTCAAGAGTTGGGAAATAAGCATTCAATTCGCAATAAATGTACAATATTCGACATTTACACCTAGAGTGAACCGCACATTTAAATAATAAAAAAAAACACGACTTTGGAACATAATGAAATCATACCATCGATAATTTCTGCAATAGATCATCAAAATGAAAAATAAAAAAATTCAACCTAAATCTGCGATTCGAAATATTTCAACTTCTCAGGTAACTCCTGAGTGTTAAGTTCATGAGCTTAACGCTAACTATATACTGCATGCCTATCAGGCTGAGTTATGCGCCACTTCATTACACTAACGAAAGTATAAACCGAATCTATTTTTTTTACTCATTGCTGCAGTAGTACTCTGATCATACAGGAAAGTTTTTGAAGTAGTACGGGATTATAAGCACAGTCTACAACGGTTAGATCAATAGCTGAGGGACAACAGTGTTCTGGGGTACTCGAAGCATATAATAATGATATATGAGGAATATACACCTCTGAATCTTGCGACCAAGGATGAACTGCTGAATCTACCGTTCCTATTTGATACTGAAAAACAAGAGCAATGGTCAAGAAAGGAATTGCATGGACGACATCACCATGAGATTAATCAACCACACATCAACAGAGAAGTCTCCAACAAATGGTTGATAAAAGGAATAATCATTGGCGGAAACAGAAGGATTCCTTATGGCCATTCAAGACCAAGTGATCGTTACAAACAACTACAAAAAATTTATAATTAAGGACGGAACATTACAAACAGATAAGTGCAGAAAATGCCATATAAGATCGGATACTATACAGCATATTACATCTGGCTGCGAACAACTGGCCAATACGGACTATCTTCACAGGCATAATCAAGTGTGCAACATTATCCATCAGAAACTTGCACACAAGTACGGATTTCTGAATACCTTCCAGCCATATTACAAGTATCAACCAGTGCCTGTATTAGAAAATGACTCTATCAGATTATACTATGATAGGCCTGTTATCACTGACAGAATGATGACGAATAATAGGCCGGATATAGTGGTGTATGATAAGAGAGCCACAATAGCAATGCTGTTGGATGTCGCCATACCGAATAATAACAACGCGCTGAACAAGTTCCAGGAGAAAAAGACCAAATACCAGAATACTTATATAGAAATGCAAAAAGCTGTAATTCTCAATACATGTGCGATAGTAAGAAGATTTATGTCAAGTATATTGTAATCGAGCCTATTCCCTTTGATTCCTGAATCTGGGAAAGGTAAATTATATCCAGCTAAAAGCGGAGATAGTGCACAAGTCCATGATAATAAATAATAATAATAATAATAATAATTGGAATTTCGTACTACAAGAATCAAATAGATAACTTATGCTAGGGATTATATCAAGGGGTCCGTCATGGACAATCCTCACATCACATCCAATATAGTGTGGGGGTATTTTCTGCAGCATTTCCGTGTCCAGTCAGTTACGCCTATGGCGGATTTATGCCGGGCATGTGGAGATCGAAGTAATTGATGTTTCGAGCCCAATTTCACACTACTTGCACTCAGGATTGTTCTTCACTTCTATCTTGCACAGGAGATATCTGAAATTACCATGCCCCGTCACTATCTGTGCCAGGTGCATTATTTCGACTTCATTCAAGAACCAACGTTGTCCAGGTTTTACTATGTGACACTGCCACCTGCATAGAATCGATACTAACATTGATAACCAACTATGCTTGGAGGATTAAATAGCAAAATGTCATATTTTAGTATCAAATCCCAGGCTCCAGCCAACCAAATGTAGAAAAGGAAAACATCAGAGTAGATCCCAAAGATATCAAAATATTTATCAGACTAATGGGGACAGCCAGATTGGCACTCTAAATACACACACGGTGACAAAGTTCCCATCCAGTATTCCGGCCTAAGGCTCCGTGAAATTAAAAATCAGAGTCATTATATCTAATATTGTTTCATACAATTGTTGGAATCAACAAACTAATTCTTAAACAATATTATGAATTCAACTCTCATCTCATCTCTTAATCGTATTTTAATTATATGAATATTATATTACCTTCATCGCATAGATACGTTTCGTCTTTTTCAATTCAACCATTAGAACTTTGGCATAAGAGCCTCTGCCGATGACTCGGATCAATTCGAAATCATTCAACGAGTACTGCCTTGTAGAACCAGTATCCAGATCTTCTTTGGGGTCTTCCACTGGCACAGATTCTCCTAGAGAAACAGAAGGAATATGAATCAGAAAAACATTTTTACGAGATGAGAAGTTTGATCTAGCTGGTTGGATTGAAAAAAACATAGTTATATATTTCAAGCTTACCTGTTAAATCGGTTTGTTGCTGTTCTGGGAAATCCCTGAGATGTTCTTGTAGGGCTGCATCATTCACATGGGGTGGTGAGCCGAGGGAAATTTGTTGTCCGCCTGCAGATTCTGCTCCATTGTGTTCTTCCCTGAGAACAGGTTCGATGTGCTCGTTCGCGCAGGGTATCTGCACCAATTTATGACATTTCTTGTGCACCAGAAGCTTGCATTGAATGCATTTGAAGCCTTGTCGGCCCAGCCCCCAAATGCGGTCATGGCAGAAAGCGCAGAAGGCTCTCTGAAAAAAAAATAACGTCAGAGCAGAAATATTTAATCTCCTCACGCGAGAGAAACATTATATAAGGAGCTGAAAGTACATAGCTTTAAAAGACTCTGGTTTTCGATTTGTTCTACACGAAGATTGAAGGTCTTTTGCATGAAAGCTGTAATGTCATGCCCCTGGTTTATTGTTACATTCAAAATACATTTTTGAGGCATCAACTGCTTCTTCTTCTTTGGAAAGGTAAAGAAATTGTTGGGAATATCGTCTAATAATTCGACGTTTTCTTGTGTAAACTTCAATGTATTGCGTAGCATGTACGAAGTTGCACTATCTTGTTGAGATAAGATTCGAGAATGGTTTTTCGAATCACGATCACTTGTTGCTAACAAATGGTTATGTATCAATTGGTAGTACCATCAAGAAGAGGAATAGTGGTTACATTGCCTGTTCTTAATACAAATGTCGCAACCATCTTCATGAAAACACTTCCACAGCGGAAGACTTTTGTCAGCTCGTTAGCTTTTTTCACTCTGAAACATCCAACCAGACGCCTTTTTTCGTACTCATGTGAGTTCATCTAAGATAATCAAGATACATTGTCCTTTTAAGAGATTCTTTCTTCACTGACGCAGCAAAACCAGATGATTTCCTAGCATTGCAGGGGCCACCAAGAAGACCTGTTATTGCGTTTTGATCAGAAATGAATATCTTGGTAGATATAGCCTCTGTTTAGTTTTCGTTGAAGCACCCTATATATATATATATATATATATATATATATATATATATATATATATATATATATATATATATATATATATATATATATATATAAAACCAAATTAATTTATATGGAATCACTTGGTATTTCACATTATTCATTGTTTTTAACCATGGATCTTTGACTACTTGTGAAGAATGAAGTTTTTTTTGTTGTAAAAAAACTGGATAGTATGATAAGAAATGATGAATTATTACCTACATGTTCGGGATATTGTACTCAGCCGTCACTGAGATTTGAAACTGTGAATTTCAAAATTTAAAAAAGCCTATAATCATACTTGAAAATGCCTTACGCTGGATTGTCCGATGTGCAGAGGGGTCGAAAAATTGCTCTCGTTGAAGAAGGGGTGACACAGAGGGATATAGCGGCTACAATGGGGGTATCATAAGGGCTGATTTCAAAAACCTAACCTAGTGCGTCGCTCCCCATACCCCGGCAAATTCTGAAACCAACAGGCATCAGTGAATCATACTTAATTGGTGTATCGAGCACCAAAATTGGAATATTGCGAATTGGCCAAATGTTCTTTTTTTGATAAGACAATTTCTGGAAGCAACAGGCATCAGTGTATCAGTCGAAACGATACGTCAAAGACTTCGTTCAAGGGGTTTATACAGCAGAAAATTGGAATATTGAGAATTGGCGAAATGTTCTTTTTTTGGATGAGACCAGAATTGGTGTTCGATGAGATGACCACCGGATTCGGGTTTTGAGGGATCGTGGAAGACAAACTAGACTCCGAGCAGCAAGACAATTTCCGAAATACCAAGGGGGCATTGTGATGTTTTGGGGTGGCATTATGCTGAGAGGCAAAACAGATTTGATTTCGTTTCCTGCGAGTGTAACTGCTAGAAATTACGTGGACCTAGTGCTGGTGCCCATAGTGAGGCTGTGGCGAGGTGCCCACGGTAAGAATTTCAATTTTATGCAAGATAATGCTCGTCCACATACCAGCAATCTCGCGCGACATCATAAAACAGTGGAATCGCTATTTTGGACTGGCCAGCTTGCTCTTCAGACTCAAATCGTATTGAACATTCATGGGATAATCTTAAAAGGAAAATTAGATAGCGCCAGGATAATCAACGAACCTCACAACAGCTCATCCAAACCGCCACAGAAGAGTGGCAGAATATGATCCCAGAGGAGGTCTAATCTAACCTAACCTAGTGCTGGAGCCCATAGTGAGATTCTGGCGAGGTGCCTACGGTGGGAATTTCACATATATGCAAGATAATGCTCCTAGCAATCTCGCGCGACATTATCTTGGAACAAAGGGAATCGCTATTTTGAACTGGCCAGCTTGCTCGCCAGACCTAAATCCTAACGAACATTTATGGGTTAATCTCAAAAAGGAAAAATTAGATCGCGCCAGTATAATCCAAGAACCCCACAACAGCTCAGAGTGGCAGAATATCACCCCAGAGGACCTAATCCAAAGCATGCCTAGACTGATTCAGGCTTGTATCAGGGCAAGAGGAGGTAATACAAGATACTGAGGTGAAAAAATACCTACTCCGTGAGAAAACAATTTTCAATTTTTTACTACATGCGGAAAGAGTCATATATATATATATATATATATATATATATATATATATATATATATATATATATATATATATATATATTTCATTTCATTGCTTGAATGATATGCCCAAGAAAACGCCTTTGAAAGCGATAATATAGTAACTTAATTTTACTCACCCTATTGAACCTTTTAGCTTGGAAAATATGCCCATTCACACGATATAATTTTCTCCATCGCCTGGCACCTCTCCTGTAGATGCTTCCTGAAAGAGAAAAAAGAAAGTAGTACCTTACTTATATGTTTACATATCGAAACATTTACAATTTTAAGTCAGTGAATATATTTGCTCTTAGTTAGCTATTAACAATTAGAATTTGGTTTTTATATTCATCGAAATTCTTTTCTGCTACTCGAGGTCTATTGTTGTGATATTTCAGTAAAAGACAATCAAACCAATACGTGATTTGTTCTTCACAGCACTGGAAAATGAATGCAGAAAGTTTAATGCAATTCAGTGAAATTCAACGTATGTTTGTGTAGAAGAGGTACAAATAAAGATAGGCGGTAGGTAAGTATTTGCTTTTATTCTACAACGGCGTGACAATATATGCATATTGTATATGCTTCAGTTTTTCAATCAAATTTAGTATAATAGTTATATATTATTCAACTTTATATCTGTGGAGTACAATAACATCAGAATTTCACCTCTAGAATCATTGAACACTAGGGTAGCAGATATTTTTGGTTTTTTGGTACTTTCTCAGTTTTATTCTCAAGATTACTGAAGTTAAATTTGTGAAGTTTTCAGATTCGTTAGAGACTGCAAACTGCAAGAATTGCCACGTCGATCAACACTTTGCATGCATTTTGAATTTGAACATTGATCACTGAAGCTGAACAATTTCTTGAGTTTTCTTTCAACTCTTCTATATCATTATGAGTTTGTCTATATAATATACCCTTGACAGCGCCAGAGAAAAAATCTGACGGCGTTAAATCTAGTGAACGAGGTGATATCTAACTGGTTCTCTCGTTCCCATCCAGTTATCACCGAACGACTGGTTTGAAAGTTATGAGACATTTCTTGGCTGGTTTGGAGGCGCACCGTAATGCTGGAAATATTGTAACCTTCTTTGAGCCATTGGAATTTCAACCAAAGAACCCTCGACTATGTTTTCATTTATTATATAATAAATTCCCCAGGAAGATTATCGTCGAAAATAACTTATGCCAAAACACGGAGGTTCATTAAATCGCACCAAATATTAAAACCTGATCGCTGTATCGGACCAGTATTGTTCATTATTGCGATTGAATAATTTGTCACTGGTCACCCCCACTTCATCAGTTGATATGGTATATTGGTAGCATTCGGGATTTTCTCTTGACTTTTCCTGATATTATCGGCCAAACTCTAACCGTCACCTATAATACTTCAGCAGTAAAACTGAGATTTCCTATGTTATAAAGTTGAAACTTATTTTTTCTCAGGATTCGTTAAATTTTAGATTTTGGTGTCTGACTCTCTGCTTAAATTCCTGCAAGAAATTAGGAGATTCGCAGGAACACCTCTCAAAATTTTCATTGTAACTTCTTCATTATCTTGTTTATTGCAACTTTTTTGTCTGAGAGCTTTGAGAGAACCAGTATTTATGAAGTTCTGTTCTGCTTCAACAAACAGAATAATTTTCTGAAGCTTCATCAGAATCATGCCCATTTTGAACGTAGCATTCAAATTTCAAAATTTACAACAATTTTTCAAATGAGCATTTGAGAATTAACAGTTTTAATTGAATGATGAATTAATGAAGAAAAGTAGAAACTAGAGAATGTTCAAAGAATTTTCAATTTCTGAAAAAGTTTACATTTTCGAGGAAATTTGTCAGGCATATTGAATATATTTCTAAATTCATCTCTGGTTTACATTTGAAATTCGAAAATAATTTAACAAAGTTTTTTGAATATGTCCCTGCATTCTACTCGAAAAATTGCCACTAGAATGTCAAAATAGCAATCCGGAATAACTCAAAAACTAAAGGAAGATTGCTGCAATCTATTTCATCAATGAATTATTCTCGAAAACCGAAGACGGTGATGGGGGGGTCATTTTTATCTATTAGCAATATTTCACATTGCTGCCGTACTAAAACATGAAAAATAGGACACTACACAGCAACAGATATCAAAAGGCAATCATATTTAATGTGCTTTTCTGGAGAAAAAAATCAGTTCATCTCGATCATTTACTAAGAAATTTAATTGAAAACGAACCTTCCAAAATAGTAAGAACACAAAAAGCACAGTTGAAACTCACACTCATTAAAAAAATCGTTTTTGAATTGATCAAATTAAAAGTGCGCCACGTGCCTACGAAAATGTCAATAGATGCTCACGTATATTTACCGATTTTCTCCTGATGTGTATGGGCACAGAATAAAATACATTTCAACAACTTTTTAACCGTCATTCTAAATGTAAAATAGTAGAACACTTTAGCCCATAGCAGGGCGAACTGCTCAAAAAATTTACGTCAAATCACCATGCACTTTATGAACGTTCCTCTATCAACATTGAAACGAAATTAATCACGTGCGGAAGGAATCGTCCGATTTCTTCTACAGTAAAAAATGAGGCTGGGTCACACATGTATATGAAGCATTAAACGATAGGAGAGGATTGTTTTCAGAGGACAAAATTAACATAAATGATCGAAAGATACATAGGACGTTGATTCATAGAAGGTCCATGAGATGGCGTTCATAGCATCGTAAATGTATTGTTTTCAGTGATTTCTGGTTGAGTCTCAGCCATTTTCATAGAGTGGTTTCATTTTTGTCATCGTCTGAAGTGAATAATTCTTCTTTCAGAAAAAAAAAACGAGTTTCGAGCAGTCACTTTCAAAAGACAATCTGGTATTTACAAAATCGAATGTAAGGAATGCCCTTCAGCTTATTTTGGTCAAACAGGTAGAAGAAGACAAGAAATCCCCAATATTTGAGTATATTCAATCAATAAACCACACAATAGACAATCTCAAACGCATCCATGAATGTATTAAAGGAAGAAAAATTAATCTGTTGGTAAGTTTGCATATTAATAAACTCAGGAAAACATATACAAACTGAAATCAGTAACTCTCCCCTACTTAACATTTAGGAAAAAAATACGTCTTATATTCATCTTTGTTCCATAGTATCCAGTAAAATGATCGAAGGATCGAAACGTGGAAACAGAAGTTTTTTTTCTCTTTCATAATTTTTTTACTGTTATATGCTAGGAATGTCCATCATATATAAGGGAAACAGGTCTTTCACTTTTTATATTTGGAATTAATGTTCTCATTCATCCCTTCTTAGTGGTGGCATGTGAAGTTCGAGGATTACAAGTTTCTCCTGGTGTGATCCATTTATTCCACAAGCTCTTGCCTTAAAAAACAATCAAGGGCTAATTTTTATTATTATCACTGTAGTGTTTTCATGACCTTTCACTGTCCTGGTTGATGGAGTACAAATTTTCTTTAGTTCGTGACGGACTTGTTTAGGTTGTATATTTAGTTTATCGTGATTTAAGAATGAAATCGTCAATCGTATTTTCAGAGTATAGAAATGATTATGAATTGGGAGGTTTAGAATTCTCTTCCTTGCTACTTCCACGTTTTATGGCTTCTTGATGGAGATATCGTGTCTTTTGTGAATGAACTATGAATTATTAACCAATCCTTGCCTGGTTGTTCATTTTTGAACTGTGTTACGATTTGATTCTTTGTCAGAAATAATCCGAATAGATAGAGGTCCTTTGTGGGAAAAGCCAAACCCTATTTTTCCATTGGACAAAGATAGTTTCCATTCGTTATATCATGTCTTCTCTTTCCTTTTACATCGTCTACGTATGTAGACATTGAAATATGATACGTTATATTTGCTCTGTTGATACTCAAAATTCCAATTCTGGCAAAAAGAACGTTCCTCTCAAAAAGACATCTAGAGTTACAATTTCTCCCATAAACATGAATCAGCATGATTCAACTATAGGAAATTTATCCCCTGGAAGTAGTTCATCTAGTGCCGACGGAACAGGCAATACCTTGGAATCATATGATGAAACGCATGATTATGTAGTCGCCCTTGAAACTACATAGCGCTTTGGTAATATCTTTTCTATAAACCATTTCAAAGACTAAACATTTTATCCTCGGTTACATATCCAAAATCCATGGATCATTGACTGACTACTTGTGAAGAATTAAATTTTTTGTTTTAAAAAAACTGGATAGTATGATCAGAAATGTTGAATTATCACCACATGTTCGGGATATTGTACTCAGTCGTCACTGAAAATTGAAACTGTGAAGTTCAAAATTTAAAAAAGCCTATAACCATAATTGAAAATGCCTTACGTTGGATTGTCCGATGTGCAGAGGGGTCGAATAATTACTCTGTTGAAAAAGGGATGACACAGAGGAACATAGCAGCCACAATGGGGGTATCACAGGGGGTTCTCTCAAAAGATACGTGGAGCTACAATCTCTGCATAATAGGCCTAGAAGAAGTCGTAGGAAGATCACTTCTGAAGAACAAGACCGCTTTTTGTGCAAAATTGTATGAAGAGACCCTAGTGAGTCGCACCCCATACTCCAAAGGCAATTTCTGGAAGCAACATGTATCAGTGTATCCTTCGAAACGGTGCGTCCGACTTCGTTCAAGGGGTTTATACAGCAGAAGGCCCTCGAGAGTTCCAGAGCTAACCAGACAACAAACAATTAACAGACTTAATTGGTGTATCGAGCACCAAAATTGAAATATTGAGAATTGGTAGAATGTTATTTTCAGATGACCGCCGGATTCGGGTTTAAGGGGTCGTGGAAAACAAGCTAGACTCTGAGCAGCAAGACAAGTTCCGAAATATCAAGGGGTCAGTGTGATGGTTTGGGGTGGCATTATGCTGAGAGGCAAAACAGATTTGATTTCGTTTCCTGCGAGTGTAACGGCTAGAAATAACGTACACCTAGTGCTGGAGCCCATAGTAAGACTCCGGCGAGGTGCTCACGATGATAATTTCACTTTTATGCAAGATAATGCACCTCCGCATACCTGCAACCTCGCGCGACATCATCTTGAAACAGAGGAAATCGCCATTTTGGACTGGCCAGCTTGCTTTCTAGAATTAAATCCTATTGAACATTTATGGGTTTACTTGTATTGGTGAAAACGTTTTGATTGAGGAATGTTCATGAATTTTGAAAACCTGAACAATTCGACAGAATAGGCATGATTCTGTTACAGCTACAAAAATTTTTTCTATTCGTTTTCCAGGCAGAAGCCCGAACATCTATTGGATAATCTCAAAAGGAAAATTAGATCGCGCCATTATAATCCAAGAACCCCACAACAGCTCATCCAAACCGCCACAGAAGCGTGGCAGAATATCACCCCAGAGGAGGTCGAAAACTTAATCCAAAGCATGCCTAGACGGATTCAGGCTTGTATTAGGCAAGATGAGGTAATACAAGCTACTGAGGTCAAGAAAAAACACCTACTCCGTGAGAAATCAATTTTCAATTTTTTTACTACATGCGGAAAGGGTCACTTATTTTCTTTCATTTGTTTCTGTCTTAAAATGAACCTCAATTTATTTCTTTTTTCAATTGAGATATCTCAAAAAAGATCAATTCTAACAATCCTTCGAAATTTCCAAAATCCCTGAGGGTAATTCCATATAAATTTGGTTGTGTGTGAATTTGATCTTATCATGCACAGATGAGAAATTGAATCAAAATAGAAGACCTGCTTCTGTAAACGAACTATTAATTTTAAGGGCTTATTTACGCTTTTAATCGAGAAATGTTTCCCAATTGCAGGAATTATTGGTCTATTGAAAGCGTTGGGCTTGTACTCTTCCAGGATTTAGCACTATATAGACTATTCGTTTATAAATTTGAAGAAATATCGATGTATTTGTTTGTCAATCGTCAACAAACTGAGGGTGAGAGTAATGAAAAGTGAATGAATATTAGCTATTAATAGAAAGATGGTCCATAACATTCTGTTCTGAGTACAAAATCAAGGGCGACAAATGAATGTTTGCGTGGTACGGAATTTCAAAGGTGGTTTTCGAAGTGGTATGCCGGCCATATTGAAAATAAAACGAAAACCAAAAGGGGTAGGTATTGAAATCAAGTCTGTTGCGGACAGTAGTTCCTGAATTCTGATTGATATGGAAATAAATGAAAGGGAAGGATGAACTTAAGAAGAAGATATAGCAGACGAAACAAAGAAGAGGGACTGCAACAATGCTTCAGCTTGCAAAGCCATGTCATGGAAATAGGCGGATAGTCATCGATTACTCGTGGTTTGTGTCAACTAAAATAGCAGTAAAACTGTAAGAACGGACTTTCATTTCATCGGAATAGTAAAAACTGCTCATTGGCATTTCCCATGGAAAGCTTCTATCGCACGATGCCTAATGGAGGTTTTATTTCAGTTACTGCAAACATAGACGATTTTGAATGTTAGCAGTATCCTGGCGAGATCGGAATTTCCATTGCGCCACAAATCCTGAAAAGCTTTGCTATAAAAGTAACATTTTCGACATATGCCAAAATCTCGGTTGCTATCTAAGTTACATGAAAGCTAATTTAGCATTTTACGAGCATGTAATGAAAATTCCTTGAACATTCTGGGAATTCATCTAGTATGGGCACAATTACACCAAACATCCCTAATAACAGAACAATGATTCTCAAAATTACTCAAATCATTGTTGATTCGTAAATAATTAGTTGAAAACGTTTTCAATTGACGAGGCTTTTACGTGATAGAAATCCATTTTCACAAATACAACTAAACGATGATTTCTACTAAAATATATTATTGAATGTTCGACGCGTTTCGATACACAGTATCTTTGTCAAGAGCGAATAAATGTAGTATTCATTCGCTCTAATAATAATAATAATAAATACACATAATAATAATAATAACGTGCTGAATTTCAGGAGAGTTCCAGGAAAAAAAAGTCCAAATACACAGACCTTGCTATTGAGATCAAGCAGATGTGGCACCTCGATAAAATAGATATTGTTCCTGTCATCGTATCCTCGACTGGTTTAATACCCAAAACTTTGCATGATAGCCTCAAGAAATTATAATTGCATAAGAATACCTATATAGAAATGCAAAAAGCTGTAATTCTTAATACATGTAGAATAGTTAGGAAATTTATGTCGAGTTTATTGTAATCGAGCCGATTCCCTTTCGATTTCTGAATCTGGGAAAGGTAAATTATATCCAGCTAACAGCCGAGATAGTGCATAAGTCCACAATAATAAATATAATAACACAAATACACAGACCTTGCTATTGAGATCAAGCAGATGTGGCACCTCGAGAATTTAGATATTGTTTCTGTCATCGTATCCTCCACTGGGTTAATACCCAAAACTTTGCATGATAGCCTTAAGAAATTGGAATTGCATAAGAATACCTATATAGAAATGCAAAAAGCTGTAATTCTTAATACATGTAGGATAGTTAGGAAATTTATGTCAAGTATATTGTAATCGAGCCTATTCCCTTTGATTGCTGAATCTGGGAAAGGTAAATTATATCCAGCTAACAGCTGAGATAGTGCATAAGTCCACGATAATAAATAATAATAATAAAAAAGACAAAGATACTGTGTATCTAAACACGTCGAGCATTTAATAATATATTTTAGTAAAAATCATGGTTTACTTGTATTTGTGAAAACGTTTTGATTGAGAAATGTTTATGAATTTTGAAAACCTGAACAATTCGACAGAATAGGCATGATTGTGACACAGCTTCAAAATTTTTTTCTATTCTTTTTCCCGGCAGAAGACAGAACATCTATTGGATAATCTCAAAAGGAAATTTAGATCGCGCCTGGATAATCAAAGAATCCCAGCGCGAGATTATCTGGAAACAGAGGGAATCGCTATTTTGGACTAGCCAGCTTGGTCTCCAGACCTAAATCCTATTGAGCATTTACGGAATAAACTCAAAAGGAAAATTAGATCGCGCCAGTAAAATCCAAGAACCCAACAACAGCTCATCCAAGCCCCCACAGAAGAATGGCAGAATATCACCCCAGAGGAGGTTGAAAACCTAATCCAAAGCATACCTAGAAGGATTCAGGCTTGTATCAGGGCAAGAGGAGGTAATACAAGCTACTGAGGTCGAGAAAAAACACCTACTCCGTGAGAAATCAATTTTCAATTTTTTTACTACATGCGGAAAGGGTCACTTATTTTCTTTTATTTGTTTCTTTTTTAAAATAAACCTTAATTTATTTCTCTTTTCAATTGAAATATCTCAAAAAGGATCAATTCTAACAATCCTTTGAAATTTCCAAGATCCCTGAGGAAATATTCAAGATATCGGGTGATTCCATATAAATTTGGTTGTGTGTATATCAATTTTCACTATTCTGAATTTTGACTTTTAACGATCAATTTAGGTTAGAATGTATTGAGATATAGTAATTTCACTTCTAGATATTCTGGTTCACATGTCACTGAGTAAGGAAATGCTGAATATTATTGAAAATAATAGCTGAAATAATTCACCCACTTGAATTTTCCGGGAAGGTTCGTACGTGACCTTTTGGTCATTATCACACTCCCGGGTCTGAATTGAAATTCATAGAAACTTCCTCACCTGTGATGTGTTAAGTCATTACACGTGCGTTTAGTTTGCTTTCTGCTTTACTCCATTCAGTCATATTTTATACGTGCATTAATGTTTTATCATGGAGTTGTATAATTTGGAAACAAATAAGGCGTGGATGATTATGACGATGAAGTTGATGCTGTTTACATTCCTCCTAATGTTGATGAACTTACTGACGATGAAAATATTAATGATAATATAATGAAGATTTGAAAAAAGACATACATAGCAGGTACATTTGAGATACACCAACAGTCAGATAATTCTTTATTATGCTCTACTGATACTGATATACATGAAATTGACAATGATCGTGTTTCCCCTTCTATCTCAAAGGTAATTTTGTCTTTGGAACATGAAAGAAGAGTCACGACATTAAAACGGACATAAACTGCAAAAACATCGAATAAAAAAGTCAGTATCTCTGCGACTTATTTGACCAGCATCAGACTACGAACAATTACCCAAAAGAAAAAATTGAAAAACTGAAACCCATTCAATGAGAAAAAACTTCCATGAGAAACCGAAAAAACAATTTTAATGGCTTACAAAAAAAGAGTCCGAAGTAATGGTTCATCCTTGCGAAGATTTGACACCATCAGAACTTTTTTAAGGTTTTTTGACATGAATTAGATCTTATTGTAACAGAATCAATTAGGTATGCGCACCAAAAAAATTATTCAAACTTTACAACTTCACAAACCAAAATGCGCAGGTTTTTGGGATTTCTTCTGCTGACTGGATACCACATTCTCCCCTAACTTGATATGTACAGGATAACACAAACCTTGACAAAAGTGATCAGTTTTCTAAACTAAGACCTTCATTTGATCAACTGTATAACAATTTTATGAAATTTGGTGTTTTCTCTGATAAATTATCTGTTGATGACGAAATGGTGCCGTTTCTCGGACGCCACTCAGCGAAAATGTTTATGAGGAATGAGCCTATGAGGTTTGGATTCAAATTATGGTATCTTTGCTCGGAAAAGGGTTATTTACACCAGTTCTTTCTTTATGGAGTTGCAAGATACAATATTAAAACAGAAATGGGCCTTGGAGACAGCGTGGTACTAAACTTGCTCTCGGTTATAGAAACTCCGAACTCATACTCTGTCTCTTTGACAAATTTTGTCCTCTTTAAGTTCGTTTCAAGCGCTTACAAAGAAGGGCTTTCGAGCGACTGAAACTGTAGCGGAAAATAGCCTGAAATATGCCTACTTGAGCTTGAGAAACAATTAGAAAAAGAGAAAAGAAAGACCGGCTTATGATTGTGCGTTTGACCCCCTGACGAACTTGTTGTTTGTAAAATGGCATGATAACTCATTGGTAATAGTTGCCAGCAATTTTGCAGACATAACCCATTTGCAAAAAGTGAAACGATTTTCGAAGGTGGCTGAGAAAAGGTTTCCATCAATCAGCCTTATATGATTTTTGAGTACGATTCATGCAAGAAGTGGACCTGCAATGGAGTTGCGAATTATAGAGTCCGGGTAAGGAGCAAGAAATGGTGGTGGCCATTCTTTACAAATCTTGAGATCTGGAGCCCTGAAAGCATGGAAACTTTACAACAGCGTAAATAAAAAATCCATTTCGCATATTGAATTTCTTTCGCATGTTGTGCGATATTTGGCAAAATTTGAACAGAATGAAGTTCGTCGTATGATTGAGATGGGTCCTATTGCAGCTACGGCATTTGACAAATACTAAGAGGAGATACAAGATTTGTCACAATAAAACTTTGTATATATGCGAGAAATGTAATGTGCACTTACATCCTCAGTGTTTTAAGAAATTTCAAGTGGGCTAACCATTCCGGCCATGGGGTCGTAAGCGACCCGTCATACATTATAAAGGGTAAAACGAAATGAGACACTTTTCCACAATTTATTCAATAATCACGACGGATTTCGACCCTACGGTCATTCTCTAGTGAATAACAATATAATACATGAGTAGGCAAGCTCAAGTACAGAATGAAATTTATCCTAAATATTGAGTAGTGGTGATCCATCATGCTCTAGTTGGCTGTTGAGGGTAATAAATTGTGGCTTTTTACATAGTTTGTTAATCTCCAAACTTTCCAACAAACTCATCCCTCTCCCTTTGTTACATTTATGAAGAATTTTAAGATTGTTCAATGATATCGAGTGGTTACTTGATTTTATGTGTTCAAATATTGGCGAATTTTTATCTGAGCAAATATGTTCCTTGAATCTAGCTTCAAAACTTCTGTTTAACCGACATAGGCTACCTGATTTGATAAATTCCTGATTTCTTGAATTTATCGTTCTTTTGTTTGGCATTGAATAATAATCTGCTTAAGTTGGGGCTGCTTGAGAATGAAATAGTTATGTTGAATTTGGAGAAGTAATTATTGATTTTGTTAGAGAGTTCGCCGGTGTATCTGAGACTAGTGTATCTTTTTTCCGGGATTTCTACGATGATATAGAGTAATTGACAGGTAATACGTTTAATGATTGTATTTAGAAAATGTTGTGATATGTTGTTATTTGAGGCAATTTTCTGATGATATTAATTTCAGTTTGAAAGTTTTCTGTCGAAAGGCGACAGAGTAAGCTCAATGAATCATGGAGTTATATGCAGCTAGTTTGTGGCTTAAATGACTGAACGAGTCCATTGGAATCGATGAGTCTGTGAATGTTTCCTTTCTGTAAATTTCATAAGTGAGTTGGGTATTTGAATTTGTAATGGTTAAGTCGAGGAAATTAGTTGAGTTATTATTTTCCTTTCTGTAAATTTCATAAGTGAGTTGGGTATTTGAATTTGTAATGGTTAAGTCGAGGAAATTAGTTGAGTTATTATTTTCTAATTCAGAAGTGAAGCTGATGCGGCAATGTATTTCATTCAGAAAATTTAAAAATTGCTGAATTTGTCTGTTTGAACCACGAAAACCAACTAATATGTCATCTACATATCTGTACACAGTTCGATATGAGACAGAGAATAGTTGACGCCTTTCAGTCAGTTAATCCGCATATGTTGTCCAGAGTTCAACAGTCTTTTCTCAGAAGGATTGAGTTGTGTCTACAAAGAAACGGGCAATATTTCGAACACTTATTGAAACAGTTCAACACCTTGTAGATCATCTCACCAATTATCAAACTATTACGTATTTCATACACGACTACTTTAAAATATCTCCATTTCTCTGATCAAGTATTATGATATGTACTAATAAACTCTTCTTTCGCAACCTCTGATTCTATTATTTTAGTTTTTTTTTATTTCGAAGATGGTCGAAGATAAATATAAGGTTACTTCTGCAAAAATATGGCACTATATTTTATACGTTGACATGAATAATAAAATACAGGATGTTCTATCTGAAAAATCAAGATGTATCTTGGAAATTACACAATATTCAATGATTTTTTTGAGTCACTCATGTATAAAATGAGGATAATCTATTTCAATTCATCAATAAAGCTATCCTTGGGCAATAAGAAAACGAAAGGAAATAAGTATTCATCCTCTCTGGTCGAAGGAGCATGCGATAATGTGAGAGCCTATTTTCAAGAATTTTTACGGAAAAAAAATATTGTGACGAAACTATTCACCAAAAAAACATATTACTTAAAGACGCAAGCAGAGTTTAGGACGATCTTGAATCTTCAACAAAAAAGAGGTCTTCCAATCTGAAAAATCTCCCAAGATTTTTTTATAGAAAATTGGGACACCACCCTGTTTACTTCAAAATTAATTGCTGAATTAGATTTTTACTTTCTAACTACAATACCGTTCGAACAAAGATGAAATCTTCAAGAGTGTACGAGCTACAGAGCACCGCGCCACTGGTGAATCACCCAGTGTAGTTAACTGATATAGTAGCGTCTGACTTTCATAAAGCGGCTACGAACAGCGTCTGTTCCAGAGTGGGCGCCTTAAACTGAAAACCTAGAAAAGCAACGGGAAACTACCTAGGTGGATTATTCTCTTCCCCAGGTTGTCATTTTGGCTGAAAACAAAATAACGAAGGCCCTCAGTCCCAGGCACCTCTTCAGTGGCAAGATGGTGCGAATTATCTCCCGGTCAGCCGGTATGATAAAATCAAACACCATGAAGGAAATAGCCACGTGGAATGTGCAAAGTATGTTTCAGGCTGGTAAGGCAGCAAATACGATTATAGAAATGAAACGCCTGAAAATCGACATCCTTGGCATAAGTGAAATGAGATGACCCGGCACAGGTCAATGCGAAGTTAATGACGATCAGGTTTTTTACTTTGGAGAAGACAGCTCACACCACCGGAATGGAGTTGGCTAATAGTCACTAAGGAGGTAGGTCAGGCAGTTCTCGGTTTCATACCAATCTCTGATAGAGCGGCTCTTCTCAAGTTCAATTCAAGACCATGTAAACTTAACATAGTTCAGATCTACGCACCAACTTCTGGAAGTAACGAGGAGGAATTTGAGCAGTTCCAGGCTGACATGACAAAAGCATTGAAACATACACATAAGGAGAAAACAACTATATTAATGGGAGACTTCAATGCGAAGGTCGGTCAAGGTAAGGTTGAGGACGTGGTGGGTAACTACGGCCTTGGAACAAGGAACGAAAGAGAGGCACTCTTTCAGTTCTGTAGAGAGACCCTTGTATACCTGGAAGTCCCCAATGGATAGCGAAGGAAACATTGTTAGAAATCCATTTGATTTCCTTTTAATTAATAGAAGATTCCGAAACTCTCTGTTGAAACATACCCAGGAGCAGACGTTCTGTCCGACCACAATTTACTGTTGAGAACACTAAGAATCAAACTAAAAAAATAAAGAACGAAACTGAGAACTAAGAACGAAATATTTGAACACCTAAATATTAAAATTCAGGATGTGAAAAATAACATAACTGATGTAGAATTCAAATGGAATGCCATAAAAAACATAATGAAAGAAACAGCCAACGATAAACTTAGAACTAATTCGAGAAAGAAGAAGAAGAACGATTGGATGACAGATGAAATTCTGGATCTTAGGAAAGAACGTAGGCAATACAGACATAAAGAGTCGATAAAATACAAGGACATACAGAATTACATCAGAAAAAAAATCAAGTTGACAAAAGAAGACTGGCTGAATGGGCAGTGCGAAATAAATTGAGCAGCTTAGTCATCAGCATGATCTATTTAATCTCTATAAAAAAGTGAAGGAAACAGCAGCAATTGGAAAAGAAAAAGGAACAATGGGACTTTAGTAGATGATAACGGTTTAGCTATCTTAAAGCCCAAAATAAGGTCCAGAAATGGAAGGAGTATAAGCAATCACTTTTTAACGACGAAGACAGATAGCCTCTTGAGGAAAAGGAGGCAATAACAGGACCTTCTATAACAAAACGCGAAGTAGCATACGCAATAAATACTTTGAACAGAAACGAGGCTACTGGCCCGGACGGAATTTGTTGAGATTTGCTCAAACTAATTCAGGAAGATCATTTGGACATTTTCACTGACTTTTTCAACTACGTCTACGATACAGGAGATATTCCTGACGATTGGCTGATTTCATCATTTATTCCTATACTAAAGAAATCATCTATCAGTCTCATGAGCCATGTTCTGAAAGTATTCCTTAAAATAATACATGGACAAATTTACCCAAAACTAGAACAAGACATCAGTGATATGCAGTTTGGCTTCAGGAATGGTCTAGGTACTAGAGAAGCATTGTTCAGTTGTAATGTTTTGATTCAAGGAAATCGTGAAGTAAATTGCGATGTATATGCCTGCTTTATTGACTTCGAAAAAGCATTCGACAGGGTAATAGAAATATTGCAGGAGTATGGAATAGACAATAAGGATCTTCGTATCATTTCTAACCTTTGTTGAAAGCAGGAGGCGTTTGTCCGAGTGGAGGAAGTGGAATCGCAGAGATTCCAGATTCGTCGGGGCGTCAGACAGGGATGTGTGTTGTCCCCGCTGCTTTTCAATGTTTATTGTGAAAAACTGTTTCGGGAAGCTCTTGGCGAGATTGAGGTTCTTTTGACAAGCACAAGTGACGGACTGCAAAGGCTCATTGAAAGCGTGGTATAAGTTTGGGAAAAATACAACATGCGTCTTAATACGAACAAAACGCAAGTTATGATAATAAGCAAACATAACCAACCTCACGTACAATTTTATGCCGGAGGTTCTCCTATTGAAACAGTTACAACCATAAAGTATCTGGGAGCACATCTGAGAACAGATTAGAGAGATCAACATACGTATTGAGAAAGCCAGAACCTACTTCAACAACATGAGAGCTGTTTTATGTAATCTCAAGTTAAATTTACAAATAAAAACTCGTCTATTGAGGTGCTATGTGTTCTCTATAGTGCTGTATGGTGTGGAGTCTTGGACGTTGACTGATGCTGGATAGAGGCCTTCGAAATGTGTTGCTACCGTCGTATGTTGAGAATATTTTGGGTACACCATGTGACGAATGAAATAGTTCTCGAACTATTAAAGAGAGCAAACTCGCATACTTTGTCATATAAACGGAAAGATAAGTATGAAATCCGCCATCTGGTCATGCAAGGAAAGATGCAAGAATAGAGTAATATGGGCCAAAATGATCGCCAACGTCCAGTGAGGATAAGTCACAGTAAGAAGAATATAGAACATAGATTGTTTTCTTTTACGACACTACTTCAACTCTTCAATCACATTGATGTGGATTCATTCAATTCTGTGTTTCAAACAATTACAATATTTAATCAATGGTACTTATTCTGTGAAAATAATTATTTATGTCATAAATTAATGACGTTCTTCTTTATCTGCTTCGAAAATTTCTAATTGAACTCAATCGCTATGGCTCTTCAATTCCAAAATTTCAAAAAGTATGAGATATTGGAATATTATATACAG
Source organism: Cryptolaemus montrouzieri (assembly GCA_013387265.2). Taxonomy (NCBI): domain Eukaryota; kingdom Metazoa; phylum Arthropoda; class Insecta; order Coleoptera; family Coccinellidae; genus Cryptolaemus; species Cryptolaemus montrouzieri. The sequence goes on from JABFTP020000062.1 coordinate 47,099,826, forward strand.
AATGGCTATGATTCGGATGCTGCAGTAGAATCTTATTTCAATAGACTCCCTGAGAGGAGACAGCCGCATAAGTCTATTTTCAAGAAAAACAATTTAATTGCTGGAGGTTCTTATGAAGCACAACGGAGCGAAACATATGAAATTGAAGAGAGAGAGAGAGAGAGAGAGAGAGAGAGAGACAGAGCGAGAGATACAGAGAGAAGATGCTACTGTCGATGTTTTAGGAGCAGTCGCAGCCCAACCTGAAATTTCAAGCCTTCAAAAGCCAATGGAAACTTTTATTTCAAAGTCAAAGGCTCTCAGAATTCTCTAGGATAATAAATTTAGACCCTACAAGATGAAAAAAAAATTTAATACCTCCAGTCTGGTGATAATCAACCACGAATTAAATTCAGTCACTGGTACCTTAAAAAAACAGAAGAAAATCCAGAATTTTATCAACTCGTTATATGGACCGATGAAGTTCACATTACAAGTGACGGAGTTTTCAATAGGCACAATGGGCACTGTTGGTCAGATGCCAATACCCATTGACAATTGAAAGGCGATACGGTTTCAATATGGGGTGCGCTTTGTTAGATAATCATGTATTGACATCCACTATTTTCGACGACAACCTAAATACGATATAATAATCGTATTATAGATGAGAATATAGTGTAAGGATATTTAAAAGAATTACCATTTGGGCAAAGAAAAAATAATTATTTTCAGCATGAAGGTGCACAGCCACACTAGAAACGAACTGTATCCCAACTGTTTGACTAAAATTTCGGTGATCACTGGATAGGAATTGAGGGATATGTGTAATGGCCAGCGCGTTTCCCAGATCTGATTCCCTTAGATTTCTTTATCTGGCGGCATGTTCAGAATCTATTGTATAAAGAAAAACGAATAACATAGATGAGCTAAAACCAAACTTTAGAATTTGCTTGGATGTGAGTAACATTCATATAGGATACGCATGCCTTGCAACTCCTACACTTCAAATGATGAAAATGCTTTCGAATTCATGAGATAATTTTCTATAGGTATAGTTATTACTTTTTATCAAAACATAAGTATTTGCTTCAAATCGAATAAATGGTATTATTGACGCACACAGACGAACCGCTTCTAACATAGAATTGTGAATAATTGCTATGTTCCAAGTGGACAGATATGAATTTTCGATTTTTTTGAAAAAGGTATTAGTAGAAGCGATTGATAAAGCATGTGATATACATTTGGAAAGAAAAAAATAATCCTCTCTATTGATACCAAAATCACCTACAGTTCGTATTTGAAAAAACACAAGTTTGATTCATAACTCAGAAACCAATGGTTAAAAAATATTTTTGAACACGTAAAATGTAAAGATGTTTGTTGCCGTTGAGCTGGGAGCGAATTTTTGTACCTTCGAATGTCTAAATTGACCGAATTAAAGTCACAAACATTTCGTTTAAGAGATTCAGGTTAGATTGCCAAAACGTAGAAAAATAAAAGAGAAATATTGATCGGAAACTGTGAATCAACAGTGAGAATATAAGCAGATGAAATTGACATCACATTTGCAGCTGTTCAATATATTTTCTAGATTTGTGAAGCTGGTAGCAAAAATTTAAAAGTTCATTCCAAAACCCTCTTCATCGAACACATCATTACTGAAAGAAGACATAGGTTTATGAATATAGTTCGAGTAAATTATTATAATTCGAACTATAGACTACTAGAGACTATATACCAAAGATAAGTTATCTTCTAAAAGTCCGCAAAAGACCAATGTTATTTTATTCATATTTTTTGCACATTTGGATCCGACGGAAAGTTCAATAATGATTTTTTTTATGCTGAAATGGAGATTGTGACTTAATTGATGAAAATCATCCAGAAAAAAATTAAATCACAGTTATGTAGAATAGATGGTTAACTTAATTTCTATGAACTGGTTCGATTATGAATATGAAAGACACTCCTGTCCAGTCTGATGAATTTTGAAACTAAAACAGCTGTAGTTGCATGCATCCTCCAAGAAACGTTAAGTCTTACAGATAGTGAAAAAACAGAAATAACATTCAGAGTTCAAACGAAAATTCATCCTTAATAACTAGAAATATACGAAGATGACCTTGTCAGACACAAATTCTCTAAAATTACGTCAAACAATCGGATAAGTGAATTCCAAAGTGTTATATAAATTTTGTTTTCTCGAAGAATATTTATAGTTTTTTACAAATGCCATATTACTAGAAACTATATCGAATATGGATCGAAATTATTACCTACTACAACTATCTCGCTTTTCTCCGCCTCCGGATATGTGCGGTTTTAATCGAAAAATGATTTTGGAGAATATTTGAATAAATTTTGACGTCAGTTGCTTTTTTTAAGCGTTGCTTTGATCAATTATGGTAAATTGGCAATATTCATGGCACCCTAGATTGAAAAATAAAAACCGACCCAAAAATAATTTCGAAGCCCAAAATATCAATTGTGAGGTATGGTTGAATTTGGAAAATTATTTGCAAGCCAACTGTGCAAAAATATACAGGGTGTTCCATTTAAAAATCTTCATTAAAGGTCATATCCGGCGACACCGGAAGTGGAAAAAAATTGTTTCAAATGCTTGATCGAATCACAAAATTTCAATAAATTTTTTGGAAGCATTCATCGACGCCTATATGAAAAAGGCGCAGTAAGACGATATGAAGTATCAAGAAGGCAAGGGAAGTAGGAACGGTAGAGCTGGAAAATGAGGTTATTGCTAAAATTCGAGACGATCGTGGTACCTCCACTCGAAAAATTGTTGACGCTCAAGGTGTCAGCAATGGAACTGTTTGGCAAATTCTTCATGGAAATTTGTTGTATCCATTCCACCTACAACGCGTACGAGCACTTTTTACCGTAAGTTGATTCGAATTCCTCAATTTCTTATGCTGACTCTGTTCACTGATGAAGCAAGTTTTTCAAGAAATTCCATGAGTAATTTTCATAATAAACATACGAGGTGTGGGTGACAGCCTAATTGGACAAGTATTTCTACCAGGGAGACTTACAGGGGAGGTGTACCGCCACTTGTTAGAACACACGCTTTCAGAATTTTTGGAGGATTTGCACGATGACGCACCTGCGTATTTTAGTCAGCTTGCTCGTGACTTCTAACCTAACTCAAGAATATGGAAATCGCTGGATTGGTCGAGGTAAACGACCTCAATTTTGGCCTACACAGTCCCCAGACTTAAACTTACTCGATTTCTCCATGAGGACTTAAGAAATTCACTAGGTGCAACTCGATGAGAACAGATCCTGGTGTGTCTGACAGAGTTGGCCATTCAATGAGGAGAAGATTGGAATCCTGCATCTGAGCTAGAGGAGATCTTTTTGAATAGTTTTTGTAATTTTTAAGAGTTATTGGTGATACTCAAAAGTCTTTGTTTTGCTCTTGAAATGAACTTCTGATATTCATTCAAAAAAAGTCATTCAATGATGAAAATAAATACATTTCTTTTAATCGAAGTGTCGTACAATGAAATTCATACATTTTCTTTTCTTATTCTTCTCAACATTTTTATACTCAAAACCTTGGCGTCGTACAAAAAAATGTCAAGAGAGCTTTTTGCTAGAAAAATGATTGGAAAATTCAAAAATACTTTTTAATTTTGAAAAATCAGTAGCGTCCTAGTTTTTCCTTTAGGAATAACCTGCTGTGTGCCCATACTCGCGCTAATAGTGAGGCCAAGATATTGTTTCGCATTGAAAATCATGCGTCTTCGAAACTTTTCGACACCAACCAAATTTCACCTCAGTATCTTGAGCGGTTTACGAAAAATTCAAATTCAACTGCGTCTGACGATTAAACTTTAACAACCTGTAAATGTGTAACAAAGTATTTGCAGACCTATGTTTATATGAAGTTTTTTCATGAAATGACTTCAGCAATTACCTCCTTAAATATGGCCGTGTCTTTAAACACCTATATATATATATATATATATATATATATATATATATATATATATATATATATATATATATATATATATATATATATATATATATATATATATATATATATATCCAACGAAACATAACACCTCGATTCTCCGGTTTTAAAATAAAAATATGGAGAATCGCTCGGACCTGTCGATTTCTGATTCGAGGGGGAACAACTTTTCCGATTTTTTCATCCCCGTAACTTCAATTCCTTAACGGGGGTGAACACAGCCCCCTGATTTTGAATAGGAATGAGGGGTGTTGCGATACCTCATTTTGAAGATCTTATCGAGTACTATCTGAACCTAAATTTTCCCTTCAAAATTTTCATCGTTAACGAAATGGACGCTACAAAAGTGGAAGATTACTTACTTTTGTGATTAGTTTATCAAGTGCTGAAAATGGGCACCATTAACTACCATGCAGTGAGGAAAGCTGGTGTATGGCTAGCTTATGTTGAATTTAGCTCGAGGTATGCAATGTTTTTATTCATTTGTTAATTTTGGTGCGATAAAGTAGACAGACCATGTGTTTAATTTACCTTAGTGAATTTTCAGGAACGTTGAACTGTGCCAAAGCGATTGTAAATTTGTAGTAGGATTGAAACGTTGTATTGCGTAATGAAAGGGTGGAAATGATAAAATTATTTTCTAGATATAACAACTTCGCGATTAACGGCGGCTTCATTTAACGACCGCCATCCTGAAAAAATGTATCCGCTGCTCACGTTGTGTAACTTGTTGCTAAATTTGAAGCTACTGGTTCAGTCGTCAACAAAAAGAGGGTGTATGAAGGAGACGAAGCAAGGGAAATGGCTATCTTAGGTCACGTAGCGATGCATCCGACCCTTAGTACTAGGAAATTGTCCAATGTGTCTGGTGTTTCACGCACAACAATTATGAGAATTTTAGGAAAACATAGGTTTCATCCTTTTGAGATACGATTGGTTCAGGAACTGAATGAGGATGATTTTGATCGCGGACTCCTATTCTGTGAAGTGATCAGTGAAATTATCAACAATCTAACCAAACTACATGTTCAATATCTGTTTTTCGGATGAGTGTTCATTTTACCTTAATGGCACTGTAAACAGGCATAACTTTTGTTACTGGTCAGATGAAAATCCAAGATTATTTCGAGAAGAGCATATTCAGCATCCCCAAAAGTTAAATGTAAAATGAAAATTCGTTCACGGGGATGCAGACAAAGATAATACCTTTCTTTCGAGGTATCACTCGACCCATCTACCCTCTTCCAAATTTTCAAGGGTTGTCACCCCTGCTACAGGGGTTGAAATTCGATATGAGGATGGTACTTGATGATGACTGCCATTGATCAGCATGGATCTGTACCATTTTACCTCACTGAAACTTGAATAGTCTTTCCTATCTTTCAGTTGCTCACCCTATATCTTTTACAGTTTTCAATTAAAAATGGAAATTCGTTCAAGGCAATGTAAACAAAGATACCACCTTTATTTTGAGTCTTCACTCGCCTCATCTTCCCTATTCAAAATGTTCAAGGATTGCAACCCCCGCTCAGGGGGTTGATATTTCAGGCAAGTATTGTACCTCAAAAGATGTCCCCCTTGAAATAAAAATTGACCTGATTTTGCGTTTTGATCAGAAATTAATATCTTGGTAGATATAGCCTCTGTTTAGTTTTCGTTGAAGCACCTATATATATATATATATATATATATATATATATATATATATATATATATATATATATATATATATATATATATATATGTGATTGTTCTGAAAAATATCTGACGTTGAGTTAATACTTTCATCTTTCGGAATATCTGAAAACGTATGTTTAGTGAGAGAAGTTTGTAATTTTTTTGAATTTCATATTTCATTCTTTTTCTAATTTGTGAGTGAGACTATCAACAAATGAAACAACTGGGCAGATAGGAGCATTTTCTTTTTGGGTTTTCATTAGAACATAGAGTTGTGGCCGGCTGGGTGTTGCGTGAGATTATCTCCTTTTTTAATATTACGTTTAATGAGAGTTTTTGTAATTTTTTACCTTTTCAATTTGAAATCGCATTCAGACTTCAAAATAAATTGTCATCACGTTATTTGATGCTACAAATGCAAAAGAAAATTTAAATAAATCCGAGTCTATAAGGTATCTTGCCTAGACAATTTCTATATAGGCCCGACCAGACATTATTTTTAGATTATATATATATATATATATATATATATATATATATATATATATATATATATATATATATATATATATATATAAAAAGTACATCAAACTTCATTCCTTAAAAATAAATAAGATTCAACATTAGCTAACCACTGCATCCAAATTACTCTTTCTGGTATTGATAAATAAAAAGTTCTACACATTGCCCCTAAGAGTAAAAAATTCAATTACCTAAAATCAGAGGAAATTTTGAAATCACTTTTAATTACAACTTTCAGATAATAAACGACCAGACTGATCTATGCAAATCGCAAATTTTCGATGTGTTCAAATAAATCCTTTTAATAGTTGTTAAATAATATATGGATCTGCCAAATAACGATCTTTATATATATATATATATATATATATATATATATATATATATATATATATATATATATATATATATATATATATATATATATATATATTCATGTTACTTTGTACATGGTTGTCCGACGATGAAAGAGAGTTCGAAACCGCAGTATTAATTCAATTTATTTGTTGATCTAGAATTACTAGAATTAGCAAACTTTCAGATAGATTCCTACGAAAAACTTTTGGTTCTTATTTGACATCTGACATATACTATAGAGATAAAATTAAAGAAAAACTTACTGTCTTCTCCTTGACAGGGCATCCCAGGCTGAGGAGGCACATTCGGAAAAACTGGAACAAAACAATTGAATAACTGTCTGTTCATTCCCATGATGAAGAAATCACACACAGCACAACGTCCAATTCGACAACGTTTTCATGTTAATAAATCTAATTCACATTTCACAAATTTTCTTTAGACCGATAGTTATTTCGGCACACTGGAAAAACGAACGGAACATACCGATTAATAGCTAAAAATATATTCGATCTGTTCCAGGGTAATCTTATCTCACAGTTTGTATTACTAAATTTCAGTTTGTTCACATTATCGTTTAGTTAGGGGAACGACATGTGTTGTAATCGCCTGGAAAAATCGCAATACCTTCAGCGTTATATTTCTGTCTATTTTGTCGGATATTCGCATCACTTCGATCATTTGAATTACAAAATTGAGATTCCGATACCTATGCTTAATAACTGTAAAATCTGTTGGAATCAACACCTGTTTCGAAGATTATATCTTCATCGTCTGGAATTATGAAAGTAGTTTTCATAAAATTCTAGATCAAGATTGTATGTCATTTCCATATATCTCCCAAAAATAGGTTAGACATTGGTATATCGTGTAAATGATTCGTTTATCACTTGGCAAAGGTTTCACAAATATTCATTAAAAATACTCGACATATGTTTCGGGTTGTTAGCCCATTTGTAATACAGTACTGAATTCAAAATGAGTGATTTCACTTATGTATAACGGCATTCACAACATAAGCTAAATTGAAGTCTAGATGGTCGTTGCAAATTGGCTGGTTTTTCCTCTGAGCGGACGTAATTTCAATAATCTATAAGATGTCCATCATTTTTCCTTTATTACTTGGATGCAAGAGTTAAATATTCTCGAAATCTATTAAATCTTTTTGTTGATGTAGTGGTCCGAAAAACCCGTAGAATTTTTATTTTGGAGAATAGATCTTTTATGTTCTTCAACTCTCTTCTCGATGCATCTTCCGGTTTGGCCTATATAGAATGTCTCACATTCACTGCAGTGTATTTTATATACTCCGCTTTTATCCAATAATTTTGTTTTATCTTTATTGTAAACCAATAATGAACCCAAATTCTTTTTATTAGTGCTGATGTGTTAATATTATTTCTGTGTAATCTGTTACATATTTTGTTTCTAATATTAGGAATATAGTTAATTGGACATTTTCTGTTAGATATCTCAGTATGCAACGGATAAATGCTCTGCAATAAGAGTTTATGTCGTTTTTGTCTTATTAAGGTATCAATTAATTTTGGTTCGTAGCCATTGTTCTTAGCGATTAATTTTGAAACTTGAACTTCATTCTCAAAATCAACAGCTGACAAAGGAATAGAAAGCAATATATGCACAAATAAATGAAAAGCACTAAATTTTATACTCTGGCATTGGGAACTACTATTATGAATCGGTATCCGAATAGGTTGGTTTTCAGTATATTTTGAAGGCAGGTGAGTCATGAGCCCTACTATTATATTCGGATATCGTGATTCATAACAGTAGATCCCAATCCCAGAGTATCAAATTGAGTATTTTTCATTCATTTGTGCACATATTGCTTTCTATTCCTTTGTCAGCTGTCGATTTTGAGAATGAAGTTCAAGTTTTGAAATTAATCGCTATGAACAACGGCTATGAACCAAAATTAATTGATACCTTAATCAGACAAAAACGACATAAACTTTTATTGCAGAGCAATTATCCATTGCATACTGAGAAATCTAACAGAAAGTTTCCAATTAACTATATTCCTAATATTAGCAACAAAATATGAAACAGATTACACAGAAATAATATTAACACCATCAGCACTAATAAAAAGAATTTGGGTTCGTTATTGGTTAATAATAAAGATAAAACAAAATTATTGGACAAAAGCGGAGTATACAAAGTACACTGCAGTGAATGTGTGGCATTCTATATAGGCCAAACCGCATGCATCAAGAAGAGAGTTGAAGAACATAGAAGATCTATTCTCCCAAATAAAAATTCTACGGGTTTCTCGGACCACTGCATCAATAAAAATCATTTCATACATTTCGAGAATATGGAACTCATGCATCCAGGTAATAAAGGAAAATGGATGGACATCTTGGGGATTATTGAAATTACGTCCGCTCATAGGAAATACTAGCCATATTGCAACGACCAGCTAGACTTCAATTTACCTCCTGTTGTGAATGCCGTTATACATAGGTGAAATCACTCATTTTGAATTTAGTATTGTATTACTCTTGATAATGGGCTAATGATCCGAAACATATGTCGATATTTTCAATAAATACACTCCCCACAAAAGTTGTCGCATCCCCCTACTTTTACGACAATACTATATAAACTTTTAGGTTGGTCCTTCAAGAGTCGCTAGGTAACTCTCAGAAGTGTAAAATAAGAAGACATCATTCAAAAGACATGAGTTTATGATGGAAAATATCAACAATTTTCGAGTTAATGAAAAATTAAAAAATTCTACCATCTTCAACCTTTCGCGACGATACCAATCAACTAGCATCGAATGGTGCCTAATCATTTTCAAAATCGAGTGTTTCCTCCCCGGGCCCTAATTACTGCCAGTATACATCTCGAAAGCCCCTCAAACAAATTTTGAATGTACTCTTGAGTCACTGAGTTCCAAATTTCAGGAAGCAGATTTTCTAGTTGTTGGAGTGTTCTACAAGGCATCCTACGTTGCTGAATTTCCACCCCATGTTGTCCCAAACATGTTCTATGGGATTCAAGTCGGGACTTCTGACTGGTCATCTTAAAATATCAATTTCGGCATTTTTCAGAAATTCTGTAACTACTCTAGTTGCATGCGGCCGAGCATTATCATGCATATAAATGAAGTTTTCGCCAATCAATGGGCCAAAGGGTACAACATACTTCAAGGATATCTGCGATGTATCTGACCGCTGTCATTCTTCCATTGTTCACTAGGACTAACTCAGTTTGACCATGGAAAGAAATGCCTCCCCACACCATTACTGAGCCGGAGTCCCCTGAGAAGTTTTCGGTTTGCCGTATATTGCATTGCTGATACCGTTCCCTAGGTCGTCTGTATATAGGCATGCGTCTATAATCTGATACTAGACAGAACCTGGACTCGTCGGAATAAAGAGAACATTCGACCATTCTGGAATACCCCAATTTGCATGTTCCCTCGCAAACTGAAGTCTTGCAATTCGATGCTCTTTAGTGAGACGCGGGGCGGTAGAAGCCAACCTTGGTCTGATATAGTTTTTCTGAGCCTGTTCCTAACAGTTTGCAATGAAATATACACATGTCTGGAAAGTGCAGGTTCATTTTGTAGCATTCTAACCATACAGTGCCTAACTCTTAGTGCAGTTCAACGAAGCCAACGATCATCAACTGGTGTTGTTATCCGATTTCTTTCCTGTCCGGCCCCTCTTCCATATTCCCCTTTTTCGTGGTACCGATTAATTGCTCTTGAAATAGTGTTTTGGTTAACATTCAAGGAGTTAGTCACGTAACGTTGGCTTCGCCCCTCCTCTAGAAGTGTTACAATGCTTACCACTTCATGATAACTCAAATAGCGTCCAGGACGTTCAGCAGCCATTACAATAAATTCAAAGATTCGAACATCAACAAGAAACACAGAAAACTTGCATTAATTTAGCTAGAACACTGAAGAGAAATTGAATGAATACTGATCGTCAAATAAACTCATTCTTGTTTCAGACGTATTTGAGATCATATGGAAACAAATGTTACTACATAGATAAGATTTTTTTTGCCCTCATATGTCCAAAAACGTATGTTGACAAAGGAACTGCGATCGAGCTGCTTAATCGATTGTGGAATTCAGAATACCAGGTGATGCGACGATTTTTGTGGTGTGTGTATTTGTGAAATCTTTGCCAAGTGATGAACGAATCACCTATTCATTATGTTTCACCAAGTGTTAAGCGAAAATTCCGTATGTATATCGGGTGTTTCGTGAAAAGTGCCCCAAGCTATAGCTCCAGCAATTGTTGATCGATTTCAATGAAACAAAAAACGAATTGCATCTTGAAAGATATTCTAACAGCCTGAAATATTTTCATTGTTCTTTCACTTCCGGAAATACCGGAAGTTGCCCTCTTGGACTTTTCGAATGAGTAACCCTATAATTGATTGTTTTCACAACTCAATGAATTTTGAGTACTTTATGCTAAGAAAGTATTGGTTGAAACGATGTATTTTCCAAGACAGAAAAACTCGCATTTCCAATTTACCGATGTGATCCAAAGAATGGACGACTGTTTGAATTTGCCGAAAAATTTTTCTGCAGTAGAAAGTATTTTAGCCATTATTTCGATTCTGATAGCTCACATTTCTTGATATTTTGTTATTGTATCGTTTCGAATCTTTTCACGAACAATTATTGAGTATGGAAAACGAAAATCAAGTGAATACAGACATGATGCACATTTATTTTCAATGTAATAGAAATAGTGCTCGACAATTTCGACTCTATTGGGCACGATTTTCAGATCGTGATGCACCAGGGTGCTGCAAGTTTACAATACTCGAAAAACAATTGAGAAAGTGAAGACATCCATTTCAATAAACCGAAGACATCGCAATGAGTTTTTCATTGGAAAAACTCATTTCATAAAATAAAAATTGTTAAAAATGCCCTCTATGATTTGAGTACACTAGCATGTCCTGAACAACGACACCTGGAGGAATTTCTAGAGGGGTGGTTCTTATTGTTTCTTTCCACACGTCCAAATTTTCTGGTGGAGTACGGTAAACGGTAGGTAACTCCAGAGCCAAAAATCAGAAGTGGTCAAATCTGGGGAGCAGGACGGTCATCGAACAGAAGCATTTGTTCCTATCCATTGAACACCAAAATTATTGTTCAGCCAGTTCACATCGTATCTGCATTGTGAGGAGTAGCACAATCTTGTCGAAATAAGATTTTTCTTCCTGCTTCCGTAGGGAGATCATCAAGGAATTCTTGTAATGCTCGAATGATAATTTCTATCTACGCTGAAATGATTGTTCGTCAAGTGATGCGGATTCTGCTGACTCCAGCATCTAAAATTATTCCTATCTACCTATCAGACCATATAATGGTTCTGAAAAAAGAATAATCTAAATGAATTATATCAGTAAAAATTTCTGAGACCATTATGTTCTTCAAGAGTTTCAACTTTTCGAAAAACATAAGGCTTGCATATGTTTTTGTGTAATAGATTAAACAGTCGTCAATGACATCCAGGTTTCTGCAAAAAATTGTCGAACAGGTGTTTCTGGGTTCGCTTCAATACTCAACAAGACATTCAATTCCGTTTCTTCATTAATCTTCCTTTCGAGATTTTTCGGTTAGGTTAGATTAGGTTAGAATGAACCGTATTTGCGTAAGTTTTTTTGGAGTCTGGAAAAAATTGCTGCGCTCAGGTGGAAATCGTTCCCGATAGAGTAGAAATGCTCGAATACTGCTTTTGTTAGATTAAAAATAGACTTGTGTCATGTCTGTATTCACTTGATTTTATTCTTCCATACCTTTCAATTCTCCGTGACAAACATTTTCTATAGTATTAGCCACAAAACTTTTTTCGCGATTTATAAAAATCATTTCTTATGTTTTGAGTATTTTTTATCCAAAATTCGAAATAATGTGAGTTATCCAAGACGAAATAATGACCAAAATACTTTCTAGGGCAGAAAAATTTTATCGCCAAATTCAAACAGTCCCCATTCTTCAAATTACATCGATGAATTGGAAATGTGAAATTTTTTTCTTCTCGGAAAAACAGCATTTCAAATTGAACTTCTTTCGCAGGAGGTACTCATAAATCAATGAGTTATCAGAAAAAGAACCAATTATGAGGTTACACATTCAAAAAGTCCGAGAGGTCAACTTCCGGTATTTGTGGAAGTGACCGACCAATGAAAATGTTTCAGGCTGTTAAAATGTCATTCAAAATCGGTTTTTGTTGCAGTGAAATTGATTAACAATTGTTAAAGCTATAGCTTGGGGAGTTTTTCACGGGACACCAATATATGTGTAGTCACTAACTGTAGTTTCTGAGTAACACGCCATTAATGTAAAATGGAAGTCAAATTTCAAGTTCGATATCTCAAATGTGGAATAGGAATCCTTGAATCCTTATAACGTTATCCAATCAAGAACCTATTTCATGAAGACGAGTGACAACATGATATTTTGGTTCTAGTAATTCGTATACAGGGTTTCCAACCGAAAGTTTCCAGCAGAAATTTCTCAGGAATGGATCGAATGAAATTTATGGAAATTTGTCTAGGAGAGTAAATTCAAATTTCATCAGCAACAGTCTCCAACTATTTTATTTCAATAATACTACTATGGGCTAAACCTAGGGTGAATTTTCAATTTAATTCAGGCTGACCGATTCAGACATACTCTGTTTATGTTAGCACTACTACAAATGACATCATGTCCCTCAATCTATATATTAGATAGTAAAAAACAACATTCGATGTTTGAAGACTACAAGTCTCTACTAACGAGTATTTCCTCCTATGGTAATAGCAGCTTGGAGTCTGTGAGGTATGCTGTTGATTGAATTAAAAATAATATTTTTGGGTGATATTGTTCCACTCATACTGCAACTGTTCTCTAAGCTGCTAGGCATTTAATGGAGTTGTAACGTCGGTTCGAATACTAATTTAAATCAGGATAAATGGCAGGCCACGCAAGAGGCTTTATTGCCCTTTCATAAAGTTATCATAAATGGTATTACTTGGTCTTCGAGAACCTCGGCAGTATAGCTCTGAACTGAAGACCCATCGATGAGGATCAACTTTGTACGCCGGTCCGAAGTGATACTCGTTCAAACCATAACCGACCACCACCACCACAAGGAAGCCTCTTAGCAATACAAGCTGAAGCGTATCGTTTTCCAAGTCGCCTCCATACCCTACGACTATGAAACATTGAGGATTTCTTAGCGAAACCGCAGCTAATTCTCTGTTCTGCTAACTTGCAGACTTCAAAAAGCGGACATTTTGTTTGGTGATTTTTCTTCGACCGGAACCTGGCCTTTTAGTTATCAATCCTGTTTCCTGAGATCGTAGGTTCACTTTCTGAGCTCCGTCTCTTTCTGACTGAGCGGTTTCACGTTGTCCTCGGCCATCTTGTAAAAAGTAACAATACGACAGCATCGAAAGGCATTTCAACTAATCGATCAGACTTCGTAGCTTCAATAAACTTGGTGAAAATTTTTGCATTTACTAAATAAAATGATTTAAAACTCGAAACTGAATCGCTATATTGCAACTTTTCAATGTAGCAAAATTAAAGCAAATTTCACGAAAACGATGCTAAAAAGTGTCAAACGCCGATATGTTAGAACGTGAATGCATAAAATGTAAAATGGAAAGAAAATGGGCAAAGAAAATTGAAAATGACCTCAATTTTTTGACAAACGCATATACTATATCTACTGCTCAGAATCTCATTTCATATTTTATTTCTTTCTATATAAAAATAATATATAATATATATAATATTATATATATAAAATATATATAAATGTAATATAATTAACTGACACTTTTGTCATATTTATATTCAGAGCAGTATTTTATTCGATCGTTCACCACTTCACACAAAGGAAACTATTAATGAGTAACCTTCAGTTTACTTGACTAAGGTCCGTACACTGGATTTTTCCAGGGAGAAAGCCTCTGACACTACTCGTTGGTACATTGATATCATTGTCTGATGATGCTATAGTTTGTATATATTCTGGTAGATTGATATATTCTCATAACATTATTATGAATTATCCTAATATATAATTATTCCAGGATATGTTTTGATTATAATCATTGCCTGGCAATGGTATTAATTGCCGGGTGGTGAATTTATATTTTTTCATGAAATCAGTTTAATTGCATGAACAGATATATGGGCAACTCGTCGGGGTTAAACCCCCTAGTTCTATATCTCGGAAACTATTTGAGAGCAAAATTTTTTCTGATTATTGTTTTATAAGTATGTGTAAGTATAAGTATTATTTTCGTACATACAGAGTGTTCCATTTTTGCTTCAGGGACAAACATAGATTTTTTTTAAATGGCACGCCCTGTATTTCTTATCATATTCTGATTACAATTTGGATGCTCTCTTCAACGATATCTCTTTGTGCCCAAACAACTATCGGTAGATTTTAAATTAATTAAAATATCGATAATTTCGGGAATTTGGAAGTTTTTTCAAAAGTTCTCAAATGCCTCATTTCGCATAATTTACGCATGATATATTATTTTTCTTGAGGTAAAAGTGTTGTACCTTATTTTCAAATGGAGAAAAAATTTTTTATACCGAGTGTTTCTAGTAACCCGGCGAAAATGAAATTTTACAAACATGAAAAACTTTTTTTTTACAAATGTATCACACTGTATCCTTTTCACGTGTTGTGTTCCCACTCGAATAATCTTTACAACGATACCTTTTTTTCAAAAATCCGATGGAGATTTCCCAGAAAATTTCGAAATTAGTGTGAGGTTTAGGTATTTATTGCAATAAACATGCTGTTGATAACATTCAGACATTGAAATATGCAAATTTCAACACAAAACTAGATTCTTTGCTGTTCAATTTAACTTAAACATCAAAACTCTCAAGGTGTATCGAAATTTCTTCACAAGAAAAGATTCATTTGCCATATTATCATTTGTGCTCAGAGCTAAGTCTTCACTTAATTGAAATTACTCAATAAATGTTCAAAAAAACAAAATATCAAAAAAATCGGGAATTTGGAAGGTTTATCAGAACTTCTCACAATCTTCATTCCGTATCATTTGAGTGTGACAATAATTATTCTCTGAAGAAAATATGTTCCTCATCATCGAAGTAAGAGATCAACTGTTTTTTCATACCCAGTGTTCTTGATGATCCAACGAAAATAGAATTTTTCGAGATGAAAGAACTTTTTTCTGAATGTAACACCCTGTTCTTTTCACTGAACTTGTATTACTTTTACAATTGCCCAAAATATTCCGGAATTATCATTAAGAAACGAAATTGAACTGCTTGTCGTGAATGAAACATCAACTGAAAAAAAATACAAATCAAAATCATAAACACCAATTTAATTCTATTTCAATAAGTTTTCAAATCAAATTAGATGTTCTAAATGTCCACCATTTTGACGAATACATTCTCGAACACGATTGTTAAATGATTCGGTGACTCTCTGGAGAACATTCGGCGTTATACTCCTAAATGCTTCTGTAATTCTCTCCATCATATTTACCCTGGTTGTTGGAGGGTCTCTCTTTAACATACCCCCCCGAAAAAATACAATTTACTTAGGTCCGGAGACCTAGGAGGCCATCCTACAGGACCTCCACGGCCTATACAATTGCCCTAAAACCTATCATTTAAAAAATCGCGGACATTGCCTCGATGCCCCATCGTGTTGGAACCACATATTGTTTTTTATGTTTTGGGGAACATTAATAAGCAAAGGCTCCAGATCATGCTGCAAAAAATTTAAATAACGTTCGCCGTTCAAATGATCTTGGGAAAAAAAGGGTCCGATCACATAATCATCAATTTTACCACCCCAGACATTTAGAGACCAACGATGTTGGTGGTCAACAGTTCTCATAAAATGAGGATTTTGAGTATCATATTAATGAAAATTATGCCAGTTCACCAATCCATTCTTATGAAAGGTGACCTCATCAGAGAAAACTACCCCACTGAAAAAATTCGGTTGGTCTGCTATTTTATTTAAAGACCATCTACAAAAATCCAATCTTCGCCCGAAGTCAAGGGGCTCCAACTGTTGGTGGAGTTGAACATGAAAAGGATGTCCAAGTCTCGACTAACATCTCTTATACTAACATGAGGATTCTCTACTGCGCTCAAAACAATCTGCATGCTATACTCTTCATTGAGTACACGCTTAGCTCTCTCATTCTTTTCATATCCAACTTGTCCAGTTCTATCAAACCTTTCCTTCAGTCTCTCGAATGCCTCTTTCCTAGGATGTCTACTGTTTGGGTAACGTTGGGAATAAATATGTGACACCAACAAACAATTCCTCTGACCTTCTCCCAAACAATAAACCATATTAATTAACTTTTCTTGGGTAAAATTCATTGTTGCAATAATATTATGTATTTCTCACTTAGACTCACTCATATGACGTTGGAATTAGCCAATTCAAAACTGTCAAATCTTGGGGCATTGTGAGTAAACCATAGAAATAAGTCTTCTATGGGCACAGGTGGTTTAAACCACAGACTATCGAACAATATTTTCTATCTTCATGTGGTATGCCCATAGAAGTCATACTTATCTCTATGGTTTGATAACAAGTTGGATATGAGAAGAATGAAAGAGCTAAGCGTGTACTCAATGAAGTGAATAGCATTCGGGTTGTTTTGAGAGCAGTAGACTTTTTGAACATCCATTGAAGATTTCGAACTGAGTAATTTCGATTAAGTGAAGACTTAGCTCTGAGCACAACTGATGAAATCGCAAATACATCCTTTCTTGTGAAAAAATTTCGATACACCTTGAGAGTTTTGATGTTTAAGTTTCATTGAACAGCAAAGAATCTAATTTTGAGTTGAAATTTGCATATTTCAATGTCTGAATTTTATCAACAGCATGCTTATTGCAGGAAATACCTAAACCTCACACTAATTTCGAAATTTTCGGATTTTTGAAAAAAAGATATCGTTGTAAAGATTATTCGAGTGGGAACAAAACACGTGAAAAAGATACAGTGTGTTACATTTGTAAAAAAAACGTTTTTCATGTTTGTAAAATTTCATTTTCGCCGGGTTACTAGAAACACTCGGTATAAAAAATTTTTTTTCCATTTGAAAATAAGGTACAACACTTTTACCTCAAGAAAAATAATATATCATGCGTAAATTATGCGAAATGAGGCATTTGAGAACTTTTGAAAAAACCTCCAAATTCCCGAAATTATCGATATTTTAATTAATTTTAAATCTACCGATAGTTGTTTGGGCACAAAACAGATGTCGTTGAAGAGAGCATCCAAATTGTAATCAGAATATGATAAAAAATACATCGACATACCTTCGGTCGTATACACCACATACGAAGGATGTGGAGAATGTCCATTTAAAAAGAGAGGGGTTGGACAAAATGAGCACAGTTTCATATTTGAGATATAAATAATATAATAATAATAAATAAATAATTGAGAAAAAATTGAATAGTTAAAGAGGTTTCTTGGCATTTCAAATCTTCCGGTATTTCTGAAATTATAATAAAAGCACATCAACGAAATTAACTGAAATTTTGTTACTAAATCTGAGAGTGCGGACATGAATCAATAAAGTATGTGCTCCAATATAATACAGTATTTTAGATGGAGAAGTCTCTTCGCTAAAATGTAAATTACGAAATTCCTAAGATTATACTTTCCCGGATCGATATGACATTCTTCAAAGTCGGAAGGAATTCAAACAATGCTATTCACCAAATTCAGTTGACAACAAAAACAATCATACATCAGAGCAAGTTTCATACACCAATATTTAACGTCGAAGTTTCATTACACAATCTGAAAATTCACTCTTTTTATCCAAACTAAAAACACTGATATTTCCAATCGAAATTCTTAGTTAGATTTTATTTTGCAGGCAAATACCGACATCTATAAATACCACGTCGTCTTAGATAGAATAATAACAACCGTACAACGGAGATCTTTAACCTGAAAATCAAGGCGCCACCTTAACGTCAAACAAAACAACACACGATCTCGGTACACGCGTCACAGCACCAGCCTACTTCGATTATAATGACCCTATAAAATATTGCGAGAGTTCCAGTTTGACTATGACATAAATTGGGTTGATTAAACTTGAAGTTGCACTTGACGTTGGTTTAAATGTTTTAAATTCAGCTGTTTCCACGGCATTCTGAGTTTATGAGGAAATCGCAGGGGCAAATTTACGGAAAACGGGTGATTTGAGTGGAACTCATATATGAAAAAAGAAGTTCAGTGCGGTAACAAGTCTGAGTGAGGAAATTTACGATAAAACTTTTCAGTTAGTAAATGGCATCAGATCATGCGAGTATTACAAAGAAAAAAATGTTGCGTATTTTAAGCGACTATGCAAAATCTTTTTCACGGTAATTCAAATATTAACAAAAAATTCATCGACATACCTTCGGTCGTATACACCACATACGAAGGATGGGGCGAATGTCCATTTAAAAAGAGAGGGGTTGGACAAAATGAGCACAGTTTCATGCTAAAAAAAAAATGAAAAACACACGAACGCTTCTTTTTGCTTCGGACATTCAATTAAACACACCAAACATATCTGTTTCTGTTTAGCGAATTTGTTATTTCCTTTTTCAACGGGCGATATATCAAATCACCGAGGCAAACAAAAGAAACGCGGAAAACAAAACAATCGAAAACAAATGACTAGCTACAACAGCTACTTGTATTCGTCCGTTCCAGCCACGCCAACTCTATTAATATCTTAATCTTATAAGTTCAATTGAAATCGAATGTCACCACTATCGCGGTAAGTCGCCAGAAGATACACGATGGAGCTCCAATTGAAGTCGTAAATCGAAAGATCCTGAAATATTCAATATTTAGAATAAGACCTACATTTCCGTATCCTTCAGAGAGGTAAAAATAATCGATTATTATTCTTTCAATAATCGATTTTCACTAATTGAATTTATACTAACAATCTATTCTCAATAATTCGATTATGTGAAGAAATTACACATTTTAATTAATTTTGTTTTGTATTGTATAAAGTCAAAGTTTAACCTTCATAAGGTCTTCGGGTCAATTTTGACCCATTTTGAGATAAAAATGTAATTTTCTCAGAAAATAAGGGTTCAAGAAGTTTCATAACCTATGACTTTTAATTATTCGCTTCAATGTACTTATTATTGGAATAAGTTTATCAAAAATGATTAAAATATTCCACATATGATTTTTTTTACTCTAACGGTCTTCGGGTCAAAATTGACCGCAATTAATAACAAACGCACAGCGCATCTGTTATCGTCCCAATTGTTTATGTATCGTATAACTTTTTAAATGAGACGTTCTTTTGTTCTACCCACACAAGTCTTAGAGTTAAATTAGAACATCAATGGAACAACACGTACCCTAGTTTACTATGGTGAAAATGTTATTTGCTTATGAAAAAATGATAAGATAATCAAATAGAAGCGACGTTATTAAATGAAATATCGGATAGTAATGTAATGAATCTTGTTCTGAAACAGAAGATTATATAGGATTATATCGAACAAGCTGAACCATCTGAAAGCTCGAATAGTGAATTAGTGCTTTTGCCAACAATGACGACATTATTTGAACGAAATACACCAGATAGTAATAGTAGCCCAATATATGCGAACTGATCAATATCGTAAATGTCATTCCAATCATCAGCGAAAACACGCTTACCTTCCAAATTTTTATATTTCAATATGGTGTGTATCAAAGGTGTTTCGGTTCGTTGGGGGGCGGAGTAATATTTACATTATTGCGTACGCTCCAACGAATTGAGATGAGTAAGTAACGGCATAGCCTTGTGTTACGAATGGGTAGACAATGCTGACGAGGTCAAATGAGACCGAAACTACAGTCCTTTGTTCCTATTCGTGACATCTGACCGTGCTGTACCACTTCCTGGAGGCCCCGGTTAACGGTGATTATGAAGAGTAGATCGGAGAACTAGCTCCTTCAAGGGCGGATATTTAACATTCTACGGAAGATTGAATATTGACCCTTGAAAAATAACTTGATACCAAGTCTGACACGATACTCTTGCTCAAGGATTACAGTTTTGAATTGTTTTTCCCTCCACCTTTGATACACACCATATTGAAATATACGAATTTGGAAGGTAACCGTGTTTTCGCTGATGATTGGAATGACATTTACGATATTGATCAGTTCGCATATATGGGGCTACTATAACTATCTGGTGTATTTCGTTCAAATAATGTACAGAAAGCTTATGGGATAGTGAGAAAGGCAGACCTATTTTTGGGGCGGTCATGCCACTAAAAATTTTCAAAAATTGTCAAGGTTGATTAGGTTTGACAATAGAAAAACTCGATCCGAACGGCGACTGCTGGATAAATCTACTCCAATTCGTGATCTGTGGCATCGTAGGTTGACCTTTTGCGAAAATTTTATAATCCTTCTGAAAACGTTACAGTAGATGAGCAGCTTGTAGCATTCAGAGGAAGATGTTCATTTCGACAGTACATGCCATCGAAACCAGCTAAATAGGGCATAAATTTGGGGTTCTATGTGATTCTGCCACAAGTAACGTTTGGAATATCCAACCTTACACGAGCAAAAAAATAGGAGGTGTGCCTGAAAAGGCATGCGTGTAGTACTCGATTTGACTCGCGGCCTGAGAGTAGAAATTTTTTTTACATCACATCAACTTGGACAGAAACTATTAGAAAAACAGATCACTGTAATAGGGACTATACGCAAGAATAAACCGGAATTGCCTCAAGAAATAGTAACAACAATGGGAAGACCGTTATATTCATCAAGTTTTGCTTTTTCCAAAAAAACTACACTTGTTCCTTACATACCCAAAAAAAATAAGTCGATGAATCTTCTCAGCACTTTGCATCACAACTCAGAAGTGAGTTACCGCGCAAACAAAAAGTGTGTGATAATATTAGACTACAAAAAATTTAAGGGTGGCGTGGATACAATGGATAAAGCTGTCTCATGTTACAGTTGCAAAAGAAAAAAAAAGTTTGCCTCAAGTGGTATTTAGTAACATGGTAGACATATCAGCCTACAATGGTTTTATATTATTCACGGCTGCCAATAACAGCTGGAAGGAAGCCTGCCTAGCAAAACGGCGACAC
Source organism: Cryptolaemus montrouzieri (assembly GCA_013387265.2). Taxonomy (NCBI): domain Eukaryota; kingdom Metazoa; phylum Arthropoda; class Insecta; order Coleoptera; family Coccinellidae; genus Cryptolaemus; species Cryptolaemus montrouzieri. Next base: position 47,121,527 of record JABFTP020000062.1, read on the forward strand.
TATTTGGAAAATTTAGGTATGCAATTGGTTACACCGTATATAAAAAACAGGAAGTCATTACCGAGGGCACCTTATTCGATAGAAATTGCAAAAAAGCTCCGTCAATCTAGTGACAATGTACAAATTACATCAACTTCCACACAACAAAAGGGAAACAACACTTGTACAGCTAAGAAGGCTCCCAAAAGAAGTCGCTGCCAACTATGTGCCAAAACTGACAATAAAACACCTTTGATCTGTGTTGTGAGAAATTCGTATGTAAAATATATTCTAATACAGTTGTTCTATGTACCCAGTGTAATAAGATATAATTTTATTTACATTTTTTTTAATTACTGCTCAGTCTCTTTTTATAAAAATATCCAACAACATAGTATATTCTTTTTATATTAGATATATAAAATTATAATTTTACAAAAATAAATGGTAATTATGTAGAAATAATAATAATGTCAAATGAATCCATTAAACAATTTATCTTTATTTTTGTTCATTTTTCAGTATAATTTTACTAGTTGGATCAGATCTGACACAAAGCACGGCAACGTTTGTAAAATTAAAAACCTTATGAAGGTTAAAGATACGTTTGTTTTCTTTTAATTTTTTAGTTTTAAGACCAGAAGATTGTCATTTTGTTCATTCTTTATACTGATTGTTTTATTCAATTTCGACTCAATGTTGAGTAGTATCTACTGAACATTTATGGAAATACAAGTAGACTTCCTCTTTTTTCAATAAACCAGCGTTATGAGAAAACTGCTACCGAAATAGCTTAACCAAAGAATATAACACCCACAAAACGCGAACCGACATCACAAACACACCAGGAAGCCTCATTGACGTCACCAGAGTTCTAATCATTCGTAAAGTGCTCTCGTCACAGACAAATTTTCAATAATTATGATTATTACTTACGTGTTATTTGCCTAATAAACACCTCAAAAAAGCCTAGGGAACCCTTACCAATATCTTTAAAATATGAATTTGATGATTCGAATTTATAGAAATCTTTCTGTTTTTGTTAGGATGTATTGTATATAATGTTTTCTCAAGGAAACAAAATAATATTTGATTTCTCCAAAGCACCTAATATAAAAAAAAATTTGAAATTTGAAAATGACAAAATTTGGTAAAACACAAAAAAAAATCCTGAACTAATATTTTCGAAACGAAATGGAAGCACTTATATTTTTCAGTACCCAGAAGGTCCACCCCTGTTATTAATGACACTTTGGTATCGTCGCGGCATGCTCAATATTAAATTGTCTATTACATTTTGGCCTAAGTCATTCCAAGCCCCCTGAACTGCTAATCGAAGCTCCTGTTCATGATGGAAGACGTTTTGACGCAGGAGATTTCATTTTAGGGTGTCCCACACATGCTCGATGGGATTCAGATCTGGGGAGCAGGATGGCCACGGTAGAAGATCGATATCATTCTCTTCAAGAACGTTCAAGACAACTCTTGCACAATGAGGAGGGGCATCATCTTGTTGGAAGAGTGGATTTTGACCCATTGTTTGGAGATACGGTACCACTACAGGTAAAAATATCTTATTTGCGTAGGAATTTCCCGTGAGGTTGTTCATTATGAAAACAAGGTCAGTTCTTCCACCAAGGCGTATACGTCCCAAAACATCACTGATCCGCCTCCCTGTCTAACAACTTCTCGAGAATGCTGGAGACGGTTTTGCTTTCCAGATTCCCTTCATGTTCGAATTCTTCCCGAATCGGGATAATAACTAAATCTAGATTAATCACTGAAGAGAACTGTGGCCCACCTCTCTTGATCCCAGTTTACGTGTTCTTGGCACCAAGCTAAACGAGCAGCGCGATTTCAATGGGTCAGTTGTGGAACTCTTAAAGGACGCCTGGAGTGGAGTTGACCTTCGTGCAGTCGATTTCTCACAATTTGGTCGGAAATTTGTACATTATGAACTCGTGATAGCTCTTGAGTTAATTGAGATGCTGTGGTAGTACGATCTCTTCTGGCTTGTAAAACCAAAAATCAGTCTTGGACGACTGTAGTAATCCTGAAACGACCTGTATGGCGTTCTTCTACGCTACCTGTTTCATTGAAACGCGACCATAAACGGTTTATTATACTTGGGCTACTTCCCAGAACCCTAGATACTTCCTGTTGTGAGCTCTCAGCTTGGAGCATGCCAACGGCTCGTAAATTTCTCTTCTCTAGTCAAACGTCGTCTTTCCATGGTCGAATCACAAAACTTGAATCTTTTATCTGTGCTTACAACAGAAACAAAGTGCCAACTAACTGATTTCAAACACTGGATAGATGAAAGGATTATAAAGCAGCGTCGCATCTCCTGCATTTTTAGTTTTTTATAAAAAAAAACTGAAATCTGTTGCGGCACTCTACATAATTTGGTGAGAAATTGATGCAGGTGCTCATTTCTTTAAAAAAAAATCATCCATATTGATCGTTCTGGATACGATATATCGATGTTCAGTGTTCCCTAGACTTTTTTGAGGTGTTTATGTGCAAATCTTTATACATAAAAGTGAATGTCCATATCGTATTTCAGCAACCACATCTGAACCACAACACGGAAAGACTTGAAATTGCGTAGAGTTAATTATTTATTCCTTAAAATGGTAATATAAATGGTTTCATTTACTAACTCATCATCGAAGTATACTATCCTTTACCACGGACGATGTCTCTAACACGTAAACAGTATTAATACGTGTGAGATAATCTAATTATTGGTAATAAACATAGCTCACTGTGAATGAGTGTATAAGTACGACACCTAGAGTCAAGCAACGTCGACGCGGATAGTATCTGGATAGATGGCCGGTACAGATTTAGACACAAAGATATTTTGATTCTTTCTGGTTGTTTTACTTTATACGAAAATATTTTCTTTTTCATTCCTCGAATTTTCAACGATAGTATCATCTCATCATCATCTGCCGAGTATACTACCTTCAACAAAAAATTCCCGGAATCTACTCATAAAACTCAAAAATCAAAATTATTCATCAACATCGATATTATCTCCTTCGAAGTAATCCCCATTCACAAAACACTCCTATGCTAACGTTCGATCCAATCTTTGAAACATTTTTAAACTCCGTATGCCCATCAGAGCATTCTTCCTTGGGCTGCTGAATTTCGTTTTTCGACTCATCGAAAAGAAAGAATTCACAAGAGCCAAATCAGGCGAATTTGATGGCTGTTGAATGGTATTCCATTTGTTTCTGTTCAAAAACTCACGGATATCGATGGCATCGTGAGACGAAGTGTTATCCACGAATTGTTTTTCCACAAATCTTTTCTTTTTAGGCGAACTTCATGACACAAACGTATCATGGCACTTAATGACAGTCTTTATTACCTGTCCCATCTTCTGGTAAAAATTCGTAATTTGTGATCCATGAAAACCTTGATTTGTTTTGACTCAAAACGATGTGGTTTTTTTGGTCTCAGCTCAGTGGGTCATTAACACGCCTGATTACAGGATTACGTGTCCTAGTTATACACCCACATCTCATTCCCAGTAATCATGCGTTTGATAAATGTTGGATTGGATTCATCGAGGTCTTTTTTTTCAATGAAAATCAAGTCTCTGCGAATCTACTTTGCTGCATCTCGACCCAAACTCAAATCATTGAATACAATGTCTTGGACAGATCCATAAGCAATCCTCAAATTCTTCGCCACCTCTCTGGTAGTAAATTGGCGATGATTGACCAACAGCTCTCTTACTTTCTCGGTGCTTTCGTCAGTTTGTGATGTCGACGGGCTGCCACTACGTTCGTCATCCTCGATGGACTCTCGACCATTTCTAAAACGTTCGTGCTTGGTAAAAATGTTTCTTTTTCAGAGAATTGTTGCCGAACAAGTTACCAATATGTTTTCGACATAAAAATTAATACAAACTCGTTGTTGCGAATATAATTCCATTCTAAGCACTTTTTAGAATCGCAATTAGACAAGTATACTTAAAAGGGGGCAACTTTCACAAATCTCCAGCTATGACACTGAAATTTGAAATGAATTTTAAAGACAGATGTGGCAAGCTAACGACAACAATGAAACATGAATTCCACGGCTAAAAGCGCCACCCGGGAACCCTTTAATTAAGGTGATAGATTTACTTACTTCATATGATGTTTCATGTTATAGTGGATATGTGATCGCATTTCGATCATAAAGGTTGGTAATTATTTGGTTGAAATACTTGCAGATAATTATTTATACAAAATTATGAAGATGGCTACATTAAAAAATAGTAACTGCACAAATTTCTACATATGCGTGGCAGGTATGGTCATGTAATAATTAGGCAATACTATCCAATATCACACACAAACGAAATAACAGCAAAAACTCTGGATAAGGTGGGACAGATGACACATTCGCAGTACTTCATACCCCTGCATTCTAAATAATTTCTCTCTTATTGTTTCGCTCTTATTGTGCTTATATACGGTAGATGACCAGCTAAGTCAGGATTGCTACTCCAGAAACATACAGTAATGACAAGCAGCCTGGTGTTTCTAATGATAAGTAATTTCCTTTCAGATAATTACAACGACATCTACGTATCCTTCAGGAGAATTGAATAACATGCGATGGGTTAGAATTCTCAATTTGGATCACATTTTTGTGTTATTGTCGAATTGTTCAATTATTGCCTTCAGAGATGTCTCTTCCTCTCAATTTAGGAGTGTTCAAAGTTGGAAAGATTGAGAGTGTCTTTGACTTCAGGCATATTACCTCGCTGCCAAAAAAGGTAGAAATAATGATATATGATTGACAATAGAATTCATTCGGAGAAAAAACATGATCCTTGAGGTTCAGTCTGGTTTTAGGACAAGGCATAATATAGCACAGCTTTGTGTAAATTAACATTGGAAATAGCAGAACAATATGGATAATCCCTTAGTATCGATTTGGATTACAGTAAGGATTTCCACCTTATGCACAACGGATTGAGGAATTCCAAACAAATCTTTGGGTTCTCCGGTGAGGCTTGCTTGGTTTTTCAAGAACTACCTTCTGTTGAAAACTGTGGTATACCTCAGGAGAACTCCTATTCAACTCATATACTTTCGACCTTTCTGAGACGTAAGGTTTTGCTCTGTCCATGCAGATGACATTCAACTATTAGATGGTTTCCATCCCAGACGAGCCTGAGAGGCTTTGGACAACTTAAACAAGGACTTGATGGCCAATTATTTGCGGTCTTCAATAACCGGCAGATGCTGAACTCCATTAAGAGTAAGTGTATCTTGGTGAAAACTGGACCGCTGCATGCTTGATTTCAATTTAACCATGTATTTAACCTTCATTAAGGACATGAGGTATTACATAGAGCGGAAACGGTGAGAAACTTGGGTGTGACTTATGGCCAAAACATAAGCTTCTTATCACTCGTAATTGAAAGAATATGAATGATTTATGAAGTCAAACACCTGATGCCTACAAGCACTTAGTCGGTCCAAAATGCTAGCATTGGTTTTGTTTATAGCGGATGTAAATCAGACCTTGTTTCACCGACATACATTAATAATATTATCTTGACATACCACCCCTGAACCAAATTGCATATCAGTATATTTGGGTTTAGCCTACTGGAGAATGAAGTCCCAAAGTATTTCGGAACCTCACTCCTCGAACCAAGAGACAGAATCTTGCTTTGGAAAAAGATCCTGGCTTGTGGTGCCTTATACACATACCTTTAGAGGCTTATCTGTTTTTCAGCCACAGAATTGCACAATTCTAGGACGTTTCAACTTATGTGTTCTAAAACGTTAGATGACCCTAGAGTAAATTTATATGAAGTTATACACTAACTATTGAATAGAAGATGCATCCCATGCATGCAAATTCAGAGTTTCCTTTTCAGTTAATGCAAATATTTGTATTCAATTCACGGAAGAATGAATGTTACCTTTGTATGTGATTATGTATTATTTAGTTTTAAATTTACTTTACTACTCAAGAAACTATATTTTATTCTATTCTGAATATGTTTCTATATACTTTTTTGAAGTGAAACTTCCTAGTTAAACATGGTATTTTACGAAAATAAAATTGTTAGAATTGATCCTTTTGAGGCATTTCAAGTAAAAAAGAAATATATTAAAGTTTATTTTAAGAAAGAAACAAGTCAAAGAATAGGTCTTTACGATTAACAAACAAAAGAAAATGAGAGACTTTCGCATGTAGTAAAATAATTGAAAATTGTTTTCTCACGGAGTAGGTGTTTTTTCTCGACCTCAGTAGCTTGTATTACCCCCTCTTGCCCTGATACAAGCCTGAATCCGTCAAGGCATGCTTTGGATTAGGTTTTCGACCTCCTCTGGGATATTCTGCCACTCTTCTGTGGCGGCTTGGATGAGCTGTTGTGGGGTTCTTGGATTATCCTGGCGCGATCCAATTTTCCTTTTGAGTTTATCCCGTAAATGTTCAATAGAATTTAGGTCTGGAGAGAAAGCTGGCCAGCCCTAAAGAGCGATTCTCTCTATTTGATGATAATGTCGCGCAAGATTGCTGGTATGCGGAGGAGCATTATCTTGCATATATGTGAAATTCCCACCGTAGGCACCTCGCCAGAATCTCACTATGGGCTCCAGTACTAGGTCCACGTAATTTCTAGCTGTTACACTAACAGGAAACGAAATCAAATTTGTTTTTCCTCCCAGCATAATGCCACCCCAAAACATCACACTGCCCCCTTGGTATTTCCGAATTTATCTTGCTGCTCGGAGTCAGGCTTGCCTTCCACGACTCCTTACAACCCGAATCCGGCGGTCATCTGATCGAACACCAATTCTGGTCTCATCCGAAAAAAGAACATTTCGCCAATTCTCAATGATATGAGGCCCTCAGTTTCACTCAATATGAGACAAAATCAATGAATAATTCTTCCTGACAAGCGCTAGTTACCAAATCTTCCCACCATGCACGCAGCCCCCAAGAGCCACAAGAGTGAAACTGAGCAGGATGCCTAGCAACGAAGCGGCAGACTGCAGTTTCGCCCTCATTAGGAGCTCATCAGTGTCGCATATCGCTTCTCAGCATCCTATCAAGCTACATCGGGGTACCCGATTCTAGAAAGGACGCATCTCGTACATACGTACGAGTCCCTTAATTTATTTAGATGATATTGAATTGTATGCTGGAACTAGATCTCATTTGAAAAGTCTACTTGAGATTACTTTCAACTATTCCAATGATATTCATATGAAATTTGGGCTTCCAAAATGTAAAAATCTTTCTGATTATCACCTCTGATTATATAAAGATTTCCAATATAGAAATCGAGCCAATGCATCAAGGAGATACATATAAATATCTTGGATTTGTTCAAGAGAAGAAAATTAACCAAAGCAGCACTAAAGAAAATATTAGAAGTTCATATTACCACAGACTTAGAATGATCATCAAGAGTCATTTAACTAGTAAAAACCTTTTCGAAGCTATCAACTCTTATGTAGTTCCTATTCTTACATCTTCTTTTGGAATTATTAAATGGTCTGAAACTGATCTAAATGAATTACAATGTCCAACGATTAAAATGCTTTGTAAATATCATAAGCACCACCCAAAGTCAGCTGTTCAGAGAGTTACACTACCTAGATATCTTGGAGGTCGTGGATTAACTGATTTGAATAATCTACATAGTAAACAGATTTTTCCTCTACGTTCCCATTTTCATCATAAACAGAGAACGTCTAAATTACATTATATTGTTGTTGCTTCAGATTATAATCTTACATCTCTGAACTTGACAATGCAAAAGGTAGATTTTGATAATAATTCTGAAAGAGAAAGTTGGATGCAGAAGGAATTACAAGAAAAGCACCCAAAAGAATTGAAGAATGATTATATTGATAAAATCGCATCAAATAGATGGTTAGTTTCTGGAAAATTGTTTGCTGAAACAAGGCTTGGCAATTGCGATCCAGGATCAGGTTGTTTTCAAGAGGAATTATAGAAAACATCAAACAAAATATAGATGATTCTTGCCGTAGATGTTTTTGTTCTTCAGAAACAGTTTTTCATATATTATAATCTTGCTCAGTCCTTGCTTCAACAGATTATTTAGAAAGACAATACCGTTGCTAATATTATTCATTTTAATCTAGGAATTAAACATGGCCTCATTCCCAAAAGAAAAAAATGTTACAAATATAAACCTGACATTATTTGTGAAAATGAGAAATATAAACTTTATTTTGATAAAACAATTCTATGCCACAGAGCTGTAAAACAAAATAAGGCAGATATCATTCTTACTGATAAACAGAATCGAATAACATATATAATTGATATTGCTATACCCGACACACATATACAAAATAAATACAATGAAAATATTTCTAAATATATGATGCTTGGCGACGAGATTAAAAAATGTGGAAAATGAAAAAATATTTATTCTACCGATTATTATTTCTACAACAGGTGTTATTCTTAGGAATCTTCACAAAAATATTGAGATTTTGGGTCTGAAGAAGAATTTGAACAGTTACAGAAGATAACAGTCATTAAATCTTGTAATATTCTTCGTAGGTTTCTTTCCGAAAAAATAATGGGGTAGCGTCATAGGTTTTTATTCAGTTTATACTGCTCAGAATCTCATTTCATATTTTATTTATTTTATATATCAAAATAATATAATTAGATGACATATTTATCATATTTATATTCAGACCAGTATTCTATTCGATCGTTCATTACTTCACACAAAGAAAACTATGAATGAGTAACATTCAGTGTTTCTTAACTAAGGTCCGTACACTGGATTTTTACGGGGAGAAATCCTCTGAAACTACTCGTTGGTACATTGATGTCATTGTCTGATGATGCTATAGTTTTGTATATATTCTGGTAGATTGATATATTCTCATAACATTTAACTATCCTAATATATAATGATTCCAGGATATGTTTTGATTATAATCATTGCCTGGCAATGGTATTAATTACCATAATAGCAGAGGTTATATCTACCAAGATATTTATTTCTGATCAAAACGCAAAAACAGGTCAATTTTTGTTTCAAGGTTGCAATCCTTAAACATTTTGAATAGGGAAGATGGGTCGAGTGATGACTCAAAAGAAAGGTGGTATCTTTGTCTACATCGCCTTGAACGAATTTCCATTTTTAATTGAAATCTGTAAAAGATACAAGGTGAGCAACTGAAAGATAGGGAAGACTTTCCCTGGGACTATTCAAGTTTCAGTAAAGTAAAATGGAACAGATCCATGCTGATCAATGGCAGTCATCATCAAGTACCATCCTCATCTCAAATTTCAACCACTAGAGCAGGGGTGACCACCCTTGAAAATTTGGAAGAGGGTAGATGGGTCGAGTGATACCTCGAAAGAAATGTAGTTTTATCGTTTTCTTTCAAGATTCATAATCCTTCATAATCATTCCAATGTTTCAGCTGCTTACCCAGTAATTTTGATGGAGAACGAAAACTTGCACACCATTGTGGAGACAAACAAAAATCCTTTCTCAGAAGGTTATAACTGGACCTATCTTCTGCTTTAAAAATAACACAGGGTGGTCACCCCAGCTCTAGGGATTGAAATTTGAGATGTGAATGGTGTTTCGGGAGATGATAGCCTTTGATCTGGAATGAATCTGTTCCATTTCTTTGCACTAATAATTGAATAGCTCAGGGCGATAGATAGTCTCCTCTATTTTTCAGTAGCTCGCTCTGTATCTTCTACAGTTTTCAATCAAAAATTAAAATTCGTTCACGGGGATGCAGACAAAGATAATACCTTTCTATCGAGGTATCACTTGACCCATCAACCCTCTTCCAAATTTTCAAGGGTGGTCACCCCTGCTCTAGGGGTTGAAATTCGAGATGAGGATGGTACTTGATGATGACTTCCATTGATCAGCATGGATCTGTTCCATTCTACTTCACTGAAACTTGAATTGTCTCTGGGAAATAGTCTTCCCTATCCTTCAGTTGCTCACTCTGTATCTTTTACAGGGTTTTCAATTAAAAATGGAAATTCGTTCAAGGCGATGAAGACAAAGATACCACCTTTCTCTTGAGTTATCACTCGACCCATCTTCTTTATTAAAATGTTCGAGGATTGCAACCCCTGCTTAGGGGTTGATATTTCAGGCAAGTTTTGTACCCAAAAGATGTCCCTTTGAAACAAAAATTGACCTGTTTTTGCGTTTTGATCAGAAATGAATATCTTGGTAGATATAGCCTCTGTTTAGTTTTCGTTGAAGCACCCTGTGTATATAGATATATATATATATATATATATATATATATATATATATATATATATATATATATATATATATATACCGAGTTGCCCATCAAACGGATTTCATGAGAAAATATAAATCTACCACCCAGTAATTAATAACATTGCCAGGGAATGATTATAATCAAAACATATCCTGAAATCATTATGTATTCCATTATGACATCAATGTATCAACGAGTAGTGTCAAAGGCTTCCTCCCGGAAAAAAATATATATATATATATAAATGTGAGCGCCTCATATTCAACGAGGCAAAGTGATAGAATAGGAAGTTTGAAACTCTATCCATCTCTTACATATCTCATATTCTTTTAAAAAGCTTTACATTCTCAAAATTAATATAAATAAAAATAACGGAAACAAAAGTGAGAAAGATATGTGAAGTCGTGAGCATGGAGCACACTCGCTTCACGTATCATTGCAAGGTTGATCTATAATCGTAAGCTAACCTAACAGTCTATTATATGTAGTTTCAGTTTAAACTGAAATTAAGTTTGTTTCGACCTCCCGGAAAAAAGTATAATATAGAAAGCAAATTGTATCAGCTAAATATATATTTATAGGTTAAGAAGATCGAAGAACGATGTGCCTAAAATGGCATATGCGAGATATTCGCTCATTCCATTTTTCGAGGTATATGAGCATCGCCTTCACAAAAAACGCACGTAACTAGATTTATCGACATCATAAACAACGAAGTTGGAATGGAACGATCCTCATGGGAAACCAGGATTTTATACCTCCCTTTTACCAGTATTTCCGGTGTAAATTCGATCCCTGCATGAACCGGTAACGAGCAATAGTGACACATGACGCTTGTATCCAAATTTTGGAGATTATTGTTCCAGGGTTCCAGGGTGAATTGTGACAAGAACAAATTGAATTCGGGCAGCAATAAATTATTGCTGACGTAATAGAACTGTTTGAAATCGAGAGGTTGGAATAAATATTGTCTCAGTAGAGAAAAATTGGAAAAGCACAATTTCCATGAGGATGAAACCAATGTAGAAATAGAATAGGAAAAACCCATTTACCTTGTCTTTGTTTTAAAACTTATGTCTCATGAATTGAATGTTACATTTTGGACTGACATTAAAATAAAGTATTCGTCTGTCCAAATACGTGTTATGGGCTATACGAAAGTAAAATTTTTTGGCACGAAACCTTTGTGCCATCTTGTGTTCAATTGTTTGAAATCTGATATTGCTAATTAACATACGAAATAGTAATCTGAATAGCATATTTCATTTTCAATATTTCTACCAACCTTCAAGAGAAACGTGTCAAAATTTAATGACATTTCGTTCGATAGTTTTCAGGATATTGAAGTTAAAATAACTCTACGTGGTCGTATGACCAGTCAAGACGCAGAACGCTCTGGAAGGCCGAAACAGGTGATTGCGCAGAAAATATCAAAAAAGTGTTAAAAATTGTTATAGGTGATCCCAAAGTGAAATTGCAGGAATTAGTCCACATCCTAAAGATATCATAAGGCACAGTATTAAACATTTTACACGAAAATTTTGGCATGAAATACCAAAGTGAAATGGGTGCGGCGAAGACTAACAATGGAACAAGAACAACGAATTCAGCGTTGTTCGGAACTTTGAAGCGAGATAAAAAGAATTTTTTACACTTTGTTATGACCGTGTATGAAACATGAATCCACCACTACACGCCAGAGTCGAAAAGATTATCTCTTGAATGTAGAGCAAAAGGCAAAAACCCAAGGCGTCAAAGAACCAAACAATAAGCTGGCAAGGTTAAAGTGGTTTCTGAACCCCCCTATTTCCTATAACGAATACCTTAATCCACTGTGGAACGCCATACGCCTAGGATAAATGCCTAATTGATTAATCAATCGCTAGTATGCGAACTCTGGATACAGGGCGGCCTCTAGTTTCAATAAGCCTTTCTATAATGGACTGAAACAGTCTAAGGCTGTATTTCAACCCAAGAGGTCAAAGAAAATACTAAATTGAAACAAGAAGAATCTCGAAATTCTTCGGAGTGTATAAACGGGCCAAATTCATATAACCTAAAGAAAATCGGACAGATCGATAACGAACATGCCGATTCAGAACAGAAGCAGAAAACTGAAGTTTCTTCACTAACGACTTGTCCTAAGCCTTCAGGATGGAGACAGGAGGTGTAGAATTCTAATAGAAATGAAGAATATAAGCAAATTCCAATGAAAAGTATCGATTAACAGAAAACTTGGTATACCTCGGATACGATATATTCCATCCTGTTCGTATGCCAGGCACTTTAGGAAGGCTCTCTGGGCGCTTTCCAAACTTTCACATAGTATGGATGGAGCCCAGAACGAAAGCGAAATACACAACCCTGAGAACAGCACTGTTCCGGAAGCTCTTGGAATTCCTCAGAATAGAACCCCACATTTTTCTTGCTCGTAGGACATCATTTATATGGTCCCGGAACGACTATTTCGAGTCGAGAAACACCCCGAGATCACGAGAACAGAAAACACGTTCGAGCCGTGAGCCCGTTACCGAACGAGGAAAGAAACGTGGCGACTGTTTGAGCTTAGATACATTCAGTTTGTTTTCTAAACACCACTGATATATCATCACCAACTCTCTTTGAAGGTTCTGACAGCCCTCGATCGATCTTATTTCTGTGTAAATCTTAAGATCGTCTGCAAGGGCTACGCCCCCAACGTTCAGCCTCGCGAGTAGGTCATTCACGAAAATTGTGAACAGAAGCGAACCCAAAACCGGCCCCTGTGGGACTTCCGAGCTGGCTCCAAAATCATGAGATACGCATCCATTGTACATAACATATTGCTTTTCGCTCGCTCAAATATGAATAGAAAAACCTGAGAAGGCTCGGAGTGAACCCTTTCTCCTTCATTCTTTTTATCTAAGCAAAAAAAAAGAGAGTAAAAATTGAACAAGTTCCACGGAGAAATAATATAAAGGCGATGTCAACCCAGATTATTGGGTCCATAATGATTCTAAAACATCTATAGATCATAATAGGCATCACTTGGAAGACAACCTGGCCATCGGGGCTCTCTCGGTCAAACAGAGATGGAATTTAAGGAAATAGTGCAGTGTATTTTTTTTATTATCTCCTTAGTCCTCCTCCATGACCTTACTTCCTATGTGAAATCTTTTCTAAGATTTTTTTAGACATATAAGAAGTATGATTGTTGAAATATTTTTCTGCTGTTTTTTTTTTCATTGTTACAGATTCCTGTCCCAAACCTCCTTCCTTTCATCCTTGTCTTCGTTTGGAAATCATGGAATGCAAGAGAGAATGAAGCGACTAAGTAGAAAAATCTTTGGTACTCTTTATGTACACACGACACTAACACAACATAAACAGACAAGCTATTGCTAGTGCAGTAGCGACAGGGAAACGAGTTTTTTCCTCAGGTTTTTTCACTCGTTTATTGAATCATATACAAGATAGTATGGTTCCCCTGTAACATTTCCTGAGCTCACACTTGTGTTTTTCTGACACATCAAAATTATAGATATAAACATTTATTGTAAATACAATTATTCAAATTTTGTAAATCCTCCTTTTCAAAAGAATATATGAATATATATATATATATATATATATATATATATATATATATATATATATATATATCTAAGCAACATGGTTCATGCGATCGAAGGCCTTAGAGAAATCCGTAAAGACCGTGTGGGCCTGGCCACCTCGGTCCAAAACCACAGTTACATATTTCGAAAAGCATACAAGATTCGTTACAGTTGATCTACCGACCCTAAAATCAAGTTACCGGTCCGAATTGATTGGCTCGGCTGGGATGCTTAAGCTTCATACAATAAAAGCTCAAAAACATTTGCCAAGTAGCAAAGCAGGGACACAAGACTGTAGTTCGTTACATGGGAATTATCACCGCTCTTGAAGATGGGACAGATTTTCGCGATTTTCCGCTTGGACGGAAACTGATTGTTCTACAGGCACAGATTGAAAACTGAACATAGCGGAGCTACTAACGCTCCTATGATATCCTTTACTATAAAACAAGGTATGCCGTCATCCCCAAAACTTTAGGTTTCATATTTTTAGTCACACGCAGAACATCTTGTTCGGTTATTAAGGAAAAAATAGAATTCGAGCCGCGACAATCAACCACGTCTTCCGAGATACATCTGAATCCATAACACCACATACCCCTCCGAAAAACATAGCAATTGCAGAAACGATCTTCTGGGGGCTATCCAGTCTCTCACCTCGGTAATACATGATGCCTGGCAGTCCATCCGCTTTGCGATTATTCCGAGCAAAAGATCTAAATTCGTTAGGCTCCTTCCCATAACTATTTTCCCAGCTATCCAGGTACTCCCTATATGCAGACCTGATCTTAGCTTTAACTGACCTTCTCAATCTACAGTACAAATCGAGATAGTGATCGTTCTTTGTTTTAACAAACTTTTGTGCATCCGATTCCTAGATTCAACACAATCATTTCTTCATTGTACCATCTGGGGTACCTCATATTCTGTTTACGATAAACTGGGACTGATTTGCTGGTTGCATTGTATAGTTTTTCATGAAAATCATTCACTAGAAAGTTTATACTGCCAGGGCAATCCTATCTAACGATAAATTGTTCACTTAGTAAGTCTTCACAGAGCGTAGCTATATCGATTTTATGAAAATTGAAAGCCTCAAAATTTGAATCACGAAACAATTTGACGCAACTGTCCGAACCCAGGTTCAAATGACACAGTAGAGCCGGGTGATAGTTATCTTCCTTCAAGAAAGGTGAAATATCGCGGTCAACTCGGCGGGGCAGGTTATACAAAATCAAGTCCAAAATACCGTAGCTAGCATTACGCACCTCATTGTATTAACGCAATTCAGAAAACCTTATAAGCTCCCAAATAGACCTTTCCGATCCTTGTGCACCCATTAATGACTCGTGGAACTTTAGTAACTTGAAGTCACCCAACAATACAAGATTTCTTTCATAAAGTACATCGAGCAATTCCAAGTACTCACACAAAATAACATAATCATTGGCAGGTGTTGATGGCGAAATATAAAATACAGAAATGAGTAGCAGAGATGTCTGCCACTTAATTTTATAAGCAACTGCTTCAATGCTCGGCACTTCACTCAAAAGGGGAGCTGAATTCAACTGAACACAAGCGAAGCATTTTTTCACTGCTAACAAAGAACCACCCCCTCTTCTAGAAGCACGGTCGCAACGATAAGCAGCAAATTCATTACAAAAGAGTTCACTGTCAGACTTCGACAACCATGTTTCAGTAAGGCAGACAGAATCAAACTCTTCGTACAGATGCTCTGATAGAATTCATCAATCTTAGTATTGAGACCTCTTACATTTTGGTAATAAATTGAGAAAGATGTATCTCCAGTGGACGACGAGGTGACGTTATCAACCAGTCAAATCTCTCAGTGTGTTCATTGATTTGACCTCCATGATCCTTGAGCTCTCGTCCTTCCTTAAATATATTTTCCCATCCGACACCCATGCGAACTCGAAATTTTGTTTCTTCTTGAAAACTCTAGCATCGTAGAATAGCTTATTATTTTCTTTGGTTAGATCGTGATTAATATCGTTGTTTTTTACTCTAATATCTGAGACCTTGATCTGTTTTTTCAATTCTATTAAAGCTAGCTTTGTTTCAAGATTCCGAAATTCAACTTTGAGAATTTGATGAGACTCAGAAAAATTCCCCGAAATCGGCTTGCAAGAGTATTCATCCTTGGCAATGGGAAGCTGCAAAATATTTCTAATCTTCACTACTGCCTCTTTAAGGACGCCTGCATCTACACCCTTAGGAAGACCGTGAATTTGAATATTATGTTTTCAATTTTATGCTCACAACAATAAATGTCAAAATCGATCTATTGTTCGATTTACATTGTTGATTCACAGATAAATAGCTGAAAACTTTTTGAGTGAAAATGTTCGTGAATTTTGAAAACGCTGAAAAGTTCGACATGTTAGGATGCTACTTTCAGAATTGGTATTATTCTGATATAGCTTCAGAAAATTATTCTAGTAATTTTCCTGATACGAGGCAACCTCACAAGTCTATAGTCTAAAAATTGAAACAGAATATCATAAGCACTGATTCTTTCAAAGCAATCGGAGAAAAAAGTTACAATGAACAAGATAACAAAGAAGTTACAATGGAAGTTTTGCAAGCCATTACTGCGAATCTCCCAATTTCACGTAGGCAACATGAGGTAGAGAATGCGATACCAAAGCCTAAGGTTTCGTAAATACTTGGAAAAATAAGTTAAGATGAGGAAATCTCAGTTTCTACAGCCAAGGGATTATGAGCGATGGCCAAAATTTTGCCGATGGCATCAGGAAAAGTCGAGATAGAATCACGAATTTTACCAGTATAGCATATGGACTGATTAAGTGAGGGTGACTAGTGACAGATTATTCAATCGCAACAATGAACATTACTAGTCTGATACTAATCCTCATCTGGAAGTGAATGTTCAACACCTAGGCCGATTCGGCTTCAATATTTGATGCACTTTAATGAACCTCCGTGTTTGGAATACATAATTTTTGACGAAAATCTTCGTGGGGAACTTTGTTATGGTATAATGAATGAGAACATGATCGAGGATTTGTTTGAATGAAAATTCCTTGGGTCTGTTTCCATCATAACGCCCCCGCACCAGAAACAGATGCCTCAGAACTTTTGAACCAGTCTTCGGTGATAACTGGATGGGAACGAGATGACCTGTGAGATGGCCACTTCGTTCACCAGATGCAACCCCATTAACCTTTTACTCTCAGACTATGTCCAGAATATATTATATAGAAAACCAATAACGCTATAGTAAAGTTGAAACAAATTTTTTAAAGTTTAACTTGTGGCAGTGACCAATTGCTATTGCAATGCAAAAAAGTATTCTTGCATTTTAAATAATGCAAATATTTTCGAGAGTTTGGGATTTTTGAATTTTTATTGGTTTTTTGTCTTAATTACGGATGTGGGATTCATTTTCTGAGCATAGAATTGAAAACATTTGGATTGTTTTGTATAAATTCGCATCAGCATACTAAATGTAATCACTGAATATTCAACGAATTTTCATTTCAGGATTAATTCACATTTGAAAGGAAATTTGCCAGGCATGTTTTATACTGGGTGATTCACCAGTGCTCTGTAGCTCGTACACTCTTAAAGATTTCATTTTTGTTCGAACGGTATTGTATTTAGAAAGTAAAAATCTACTTCAGCAATTTATTTTGGAGTAAAGAGGGTGTCCCAATTTTCTATAAAAAAATCTTGGGGGGTGTTTTCAGATGGGAAGACCACTTTTTTGTTGAAGATTCAAGAGCGTCCTAAACTCTGCTATAACGTATTTAAGTAATGAGTTTTTTGGGAGTAGTTTCGTCACAATATTTTTTTTTCCGTAAAAATTCATGAAAATAGGCTCTCACATCATCGCATGCTCCTTCGGCCAGAGAGGATGAATACTTTTTTCCTTTCGTTTTCTTATTGCCCAAGGATAGCTTTATTGATGAATTGAAATAGATTATTCTCATTTTATACAGGAGTGACAAAAAAATTATTGAATATTGTAATTTCAAAAATATCATATCTTGATTTTTCAAATGAATCATCCTGTATTTTATTATACATGTCAACGCTTAAAATATTGTGCCATATTTTTGCAGAAGTAACCTTATTATTATCTTCGACCATTTTCGAAATAAACAAAAATAAATTAATAAAATCAGAGGTTGCGAAAGAAGAGTTTATTTACTATTTCAATAAGTGTTCGAAATGTTGCCCATCTCTTTGTAGACAATACTCAATCCTTCTGAGAAAGACTGAGGCGTCGACTATTCTCTGGCTCATATCCAACTGTGTTGTAGAAGTAATCTGGTAAACGATGCCCTTAATATAACCCCACAAGAAAAAATCTAGATTTGTATCATCCAGAGACCTAGCTGGTCATCTAACCGGAACACCACGTCCTATCCATTTGTTGGGAAATACATGATTCAAATGCTCCCTAACCTGATGTGAGTAATGTGCCAGTGTTCCATCCTGTTGAAAACACAAATCTTGTCTTATATGCTCTGGTACACCGGCAAGTAACATTGGTAGATGATTCTGCAGAAAATCTAAATACATTTCACTATTGAGATGCCCGTCGAAAAAGTGCGATCAATTAGATATCCACCTACTATAGCGGCCCATACATTCAAGAACCAACGATGCTGGTGATCTAGTTATCTCATGAGGTGTGGATTTTCCGTGGCGTAATAATGAAAGTTGTGTCTGTTAACAAGCCTATTCTTGTGAAAAGTTGCCTCGTCCAAGAAAAGAACTCTGCTAAACATGTTTGGATTTTCCGCTACTTTGTCACAAATTGCAAAAATTGATTCGATTTTCATAGTCTTGATTGTTAAGTTCCTGGTGCAGCTGTACATGATATGCATGAAATTTATTCACTTTCAAGATTCTCTGGACGGAAGTTTGACTTATATCTGCTAACTGAGAAATCTCTCTTTGGCTTTTATATGGGTCCTCTGTCACTGTCAACAAAACTGATAACTGGTTGTCTTTAGCTGTAGCAGTTTTTGCTTTTTCATGTTTTTTGTAAGCGATATTACCCGTTTCGATAAATCTGATTAGAAGTTTTTCAAAGCATCTTGCATCAGGATGCCTCTTATCAGAAAACCTTTGTGCATAAACTCTACTTACCAACAAAGAATTTCTATCACACTCACCCAGAATAAAAATCATATCAACCATTTCTTCTTTGGAGAACTTCGTGGCAGTCAGTTGAGAAAATTGAGTTCAAACCTCAGTTTAACAACGTTTAATAACGAAACACTGATACGTTTACCATGCAAAATGCAGAGTATGATATGTCCAGACACCTGACAGAAGACACAAATAAAAAAAATGTCAACACATACCTCGATTTACGTTTTAACCATCTTGATTTTATCATTCGTTAAAAGAATTATCTTGTTTAGGTTTCATTTTTTACTAATTGAATCATTACAAAAAAGAAACTTCTGTTCGAAAATGATCGAAATAAAGATAAGGTTACTTCTGCAAAAATATAGCACAATAATTTATGCGTTGACATGAATAATAAAATACAGGGTGTTCCATTTGAAAAAATCAAGATATGATATTTTTAAAATTACAATATTCGATAAACGAAAGGAAAAAAGTATTCAGCCTCTCTGGCCGAAGGAGCATGCGATGATGTGGAGCATATTTTCATGAATTTTTACGGAAAAAGAAAATATTGTGACGAAACTACTCACCAAAAAAACTCATTACTTAAAGACATTATAAAAGAGTTTAGGCCGCTCCTAAATCTTGAACAAAAAAGTGGTCTTTCAATCTGAAAAAACCACCCAAAATTTTTTTATAGAAGATTGTGACACCCCGTTTACTACAAAATTAATTGCTGAAGTAGATTCTTAATTTCGAAATACAATACCGTTCGAACAAAAATGAAATCTTCAGGAGTGGTCGAGCTACAGAGCACCGCGCCGCTGGTGAATCACCCAGTATATTTGGAAGGAGAAAGACAACTTCTATCTCATTTTTCACATATGGTTAACATTAAAAAATTTCATATTATAATTCAAAACACCATTCAACAAACACAATTTTTATATACGTCCCTGCATTCTACTCAAAGTGCCCGTAGAATGTCAAATAGTTTTTACCTAACTCAAATAGCAACCAAGATATTCCAGAATAACGAAAAGAATATAGCTGCGATCTGTTTTCAGCAATGAATTCTTCTCGAAAATCGAGAAAGGAAATGGGGGTTGAGTTTTCTCTCTTTACTGCATTTCTCATACCTGCCGAAAATGAGACTCACTACATTTTTGAGATTTTTTTGCTTATGTCTTCAGAATGCTGATATTTTACTCTTTCTGAAAGTCTCCGCACTTCTTCCTAATTTGTGCAATTTTTAAATTCTGATTCTTCATTTGCAATATCTCAAGTTCAACTTTGTTCACAAAAAATACATTTTTTTCTAAACCATAAGTACCATTTATCATCATTTTTTGAATCAGTATTAAGAGGGCGATTCCAATAAGGTAACATATACAAGGTATCCAATTTAAAATAAGAAAGTTTATGTCAACTCCCGGTCTATTCGAAAATGGCAAAAAGTTGAAAAAAATTAATTCATTAACTTTGAATAGATCATTTAACGGTACCCGGTATAATTTTACAACACTGAATTCATACAAGAAGGGACAGTTTCTTGTCTCCTTTATGTATAACCGAGAATATCCGTACTGCATTCCATAATCACTCTAGGCCACAACTCGCAAAGCTTTAAAAATTCGTCATATAGAATTATTTTCAAGGTTGGTTCTTCGCGAACTCATCTTCGAGTCATACTACGGTATTTAAATACCTGAAATCTATGAATACAGATGCGATGATCAAATTTTCAGAAACAAATGTGCCCTATGTTACTGAGCTCCAAATATCCATACTTTAGACAAAGCAGCGAGTAAGCCTGAATTAAATGGATGGGAGATCGCTTGGGTGGTTAAATTATCGTTCTGGTTCATTTATCACTGAATACAAATTTGACAATTAGACATCAAATTTGCTTATGAAAATCTATACATAAACGAATGTCCGTAGTGTATTCCTGCACTGCATTTAAACCACAACACGAAAGAACTCACATTTTGGTAGTTAATAAGTTATTCCTTATGATAGTTCATAAAATCACTCATTCCTGCACTGCATTATACCCGGGAGGTATCTTCAGTACGTAAACAGTATTAGTATCTACACGTGAGATGATCGCATTTTCGGAAACAAATTCAACTCCATGTTGATAACCCTATTCAATATCCATCCGCCAGATAGTATTGTCATAAGATTTGTTAACTCTCCCCATATTCGAAAGCAAGTCCAAAATTGCAAAGAAGTAAATAGTGAACTTATCATCCCTTTCCTTCACACTCAATCTGATCTGATATGCTTAATTTGATACGAACACAGATACAAACAAAAAATGTCCTACCCTGTGAGCTTCCCAGACTTCCATAGAAAAGAAACCAAGTTTCAGAAAAAATTCTGAGAAAACTTAGATCATACCTATCATTGGGTTTTTTTGGATCCATTTTCAATTAGTTATATCACATTTATCAAACTGTCATCCGAACTAACTCTACTAACCTATCGCCTCAACTAACGACTCGCGAAAAAAGCAGATAAAATATCAAAGATATAAATATAGGCGGCAACAAATGATCTGATTAGATAAATAATGGATCATATTCAGTGTCAATGCTTGAAATGAAGCGGATTATTTACTTCAAAGTGTTTCAATGAGATTGAAAGTAAGTAGACATAAACAATAAGGAGAAAACATAGTAACCACCCATCATAAAATTCATTCATAATAACATAAGTCTATGAAATTTGAATATTTCCCGACAAAGCTAATTAGTAAAAGCATCCAGCGAAAGAATACTTAATGAAAAAAATTAAAACAAGCTGACCATTGGAGGTAATTGACAACACTAAAGGTGTAAAAAAGGTGAAGTTCCTCTTTTTCATCAACTTGAGATATTAAACATAAGACATTCTGATAAAACATTCAAAGCTGTATGGTAATCACACGATAGCTTCAGATTACATGCAATTTCTCATGCACTGAAATTTTCATTTGGTAGAAAAGAATAAAACTCTAGAGCTATCTGTTGCAATGTGATTTATGTATTTGCCTTTTGGATACACCATCGTTATGTTAATAGTAAACCATATAGTTATATCATTAATATGTATTTTTGTTATGTCGGAGTAAGTTTGCAAAGGAATAAAACGAACCTAACCAAATTGAACATTAAATTATAGCTACTTGTATTATTTCATTCGATCTGTAGTACTTGACTACCAAAACAATATGCCTCTGCAGAATGTATCCAGTGGTGACGTTTTATTCAAAAGTCTGTTGTGGTATATTACTGTTGTGTATATGCAGGGAGTACTAGTAAATATGATTTTATCATGTAAGATGGTTGTCAAAACAAGCTAAAATGATGCTAGTATGCTGTGTAATTTCTTCCAACATTTTGTGTCGATGAGAGTTAAAATGCTCTATATCTTCTCAGACTTCATCTAGCAGAGCAGAAATCATACCAAACCTACCTATTCAAATATGACAAAAATTTAAGTTTGACAGGAAATTTGAAAAGGAAAATAATCATTTTTGCCCCTAGAATAAATAGCTTCAATAAAGAATACCAGTAAAAACTTTACTGTTATATCTGTTACACAAACCGTGTTTATGAAATTTTCCTATCATCTCTGACCCCAATCTAAAAATAGCATCACCGACAAATCCAAAGCAAAGTTTGTTGTTTCTTCATAATATAGAATTGAATACGATTGTTTGTTTGTTTTTCCTTTAACGTGCTCTATTTCTGCCTTTCGGCTAATGACACGCCGGGGAATTTTGTCACCTCACAAACCCGGGAATTTTGTCGAACCCCTCTCGTGTCGAGGGAAGGGATCTTTAATGTCCAACACATCTCTGTTAGACAGGACCGACGGCTTTACGTCTCCTCCGAAACATAGACACTCGAGCGATTCCCAGAATCCGAAAAAACGCACCGACCTTGTGGGGATTGAATCCAGATAACTCTGCGCAGGAGACGAGCATTATATCCTCTACGCCACCGATCCGACTGAATGCGATTATTACTATTGAAAAGGGACGTATAAGTAGGTGCGCGAACTGGTCAAGAATTAAATAGTTGATTGATTCCACCGTTACTGCAGATAACAAGTATTGAACTAAAGTTGAAATACATACATATATAAACAGGCAGATACAAGATTAATAAGGGTGCAAACAAGAGGTAATAAACTAATTATGATAAAAGCAGGTATTATTTAAAGATTTTAAATAGTGAGGAATAAGCCAGGCCATACTGGTCGTTAAGAAGCAATCTATATGGGTGGTTTGTTGCAGTTTAAAATTTCGATGGATTCCAAGAAATCTAACTTTCGTCCCTTAAGTATGCTGTCAACAAATTGAAGTTGATCTGTGGAAAATTATGGCCATTTTCGATACAATGTGAAGCGAAAGTAGATTCGTCGGTTCTCTGGTAATTGTAATCTGATTGATGCTCTTTGTATCTAGATTTGAATGAACGACCAGCTGGACCTATATAGACGCCTTCACAATCCATGCAGAACACGTTGTAAACTCGGGTATTGCTTTATCAGTTTTATCTTTATTATTGAAAAATTCCTGGGAGACTTTTATGTGGGTCTTGAAAGCTACTTCTTTATTCTGTTTTGAAATGACATTTGCAATCTTTTTACTGATAGGGCCAAAATATTTCAATGAAATATAGTTATATGTATTAGTTGATTCTATATGTGGGTAAATATTATGATATGCTATTTGTGTTTGTTTTTTCCTGATCATTTCATTTATTATATTTGAGAGATAACCATTGTTCTTAGCTATTTCTTTAATAGTTGACACTTGCCTGGAAATATTTTCTTCGTATAATGGCAAAGAGAAAGCCCTATGAATCATTGGAATAAACGCAGCGCATTTATGAGATTTTGGGTTTGTTGAGTCATAAGGGATGCAAAAAAATCAGTGAAGGTGGGGCTTCGATATATATCAAAACTTATTTGTGTGTGTTATTTATATGGCTGATTGCTAGGTCTAAGAGGTGAATCTGATTACCGACTTCTCTCTCTATTCTGAATTCAATTCTGGGATGAATGCTATTGATGTAAGTTACAAATTGATCTAAGTGCTAGCGGTTCCTATGAAACATTCTAGTATATATACATATCTATACCAAAATTGTACTAATTTTAATTTGGGGGAATTGAATATGATTTCTTCAATGTACGCCATTAGTTAAGGGCTCAATAGTGATCTCATCGGTAGACCGTGAGGTTGTTCATAGAATTTGTTATCAATTGATATGATGATTGATATTCAATAACAAATTCTATGAACAACCTCACGGTCTACCGATAGCATATGTCCGAGAAGGTGTCAACTATTGAAGAAATAGCTAAGAACAATGGTTATTCCTCAAATATAATGAACGAAATGATCAGGAAAAACAAGAACACCAATAGCATATCAATACATTTACCCACGTATAGAATCAACTAATACATATAAATATATTTCATTGACATATTCAAGCCCTATCAGCGAAAAGATTGCAAATGTCATTTCGAAACAGAACAAAAAAGTAGACCTACATGAAACTCTCTCAGGAAGTTCTTAATAGTAAAGTTGACAATACTCGAGTTTACAAGTTTTTCTGTATGGGTTGTGATGGCGTCTATACAGGTCGAACTGGTCGTTCATTCAAAACTAGATACAAAGAGAATCAATCAGATTACAATAACCAGAGAACCGACGAATCTACTTTCGCTTCACATTGTATCGAAAATCGCCATAATTTTCCACCCCTAGCTAAGGGACGAAAGTTAGATTTCTTGGAATCCATCGAAATTTTCAACTGCAACAAACCACCCATATAGATTGCTTCTGAACGACCAGTATGGCCCAGCTTATTCGTCCCTATTTGAAATCCGAATAATACCTGCTTTTATCATAATTAGTTTATTACCTCTTGTTTGTACCCTCATCAATTTTGACCTGTTCATACATGTATGTATTTTCAACTTCAATTCAATACTTATTGTCAGCTGAAGATGATCGAGAGACCGAAATTGCAATCCTGATTTTCAATAAATCTCTTGTGATAGTATAATACATAGTTTAATTTCTTATATGATAAAGAATTAGGTAATATTAGCGTGTTATTTTACAATGATCTATGGAAGATTTTTTTTTAAGGAAATAGGCAGGTGGGCAATTAGATCGACGTCCGTCCTTCCTTGACCCTATAAGTCCGCGTTTATCATTTCGACATCATTACGGTCATTTTCAAGTGAATAATAACAGATGAGTAGGTAAGTACAAGTACAGAGTGAAAATTAGGGTAACTAACAGCTCTAGTTGGCTGTTGAGGGTAGTAAATTGTGGGTTTTTAGATAGTTTGTTAATCTCCAAACTTTCCAACAAATTCATTTCTCTCCCCTTGTTACATTTATGAAGGATTTTAAGGTTGTTTAATGATAACGAGTGGTTGGTTGATTTTGTGTTCAAATATTGGCGAATTTTTATCTGAGAAAATATGTTCCTCGAATCTAGCTTCAAAACTTCTCCCTGTTTGTTCGACATAGGCTACCTGACTTTCATTGCATTCGATTTGATAAATTCCTGATTGCTTGAATTTATCGTTTTTTGTTTGGCATTGAATGATAATCTGCTTGAGTTGGGCCCGCTTGAGAATGAAGTAGTTATGTTGAATTTGGAAAAGTAATCATTGATTTTGTTAGGGTTCGCCGGTGTATATTTTTTCCGGGGTTTCTACGATGCTATATAGTAATTGAGAGGTAATACGTTGTTCTTTGCGTTGAATAATTGTATTTAGAAAATGTTGTGGTAAATTATTATTTGAGGCAATTTTTCTGATGATGTTAAGTTCAGTTTGGAAATTTTTTGTCTAAAGGGGAACAGAGTAAGTTCTATGAATCATGGAGTTATATGCAGCTAGTTTGTGGCTCAAATGACCGAACGAGTCCATTGGGATCGATGCCTCTGAATGTTTCCTTTCTGTATATTTTTTTAGTGAGATGATTATTTCAATTTATGATAGTTAAGTCTAGGAAATCAATTGAGTTATTACTTTCTATTTGAGCAGTGAAGCTGATGCTCCAATGTATTTTATTCAGGAAATTTAAAAGTTGCTGAATTTGTCTGTTTCAATAACGAAAACGAACTAAAATGTCATCTACATATCTGTACCCGAAAATAGTGTGCTTTTAGCGAAATATGTGTTTGATATTGAGTTTTTCTCCAAATTATCCATGAAAGTGTCAGCTAGTAGGGGGGCTAAGAGGTGATCCCATTGGAAGACCTGAATTTTGTTTAAAGAATTCAGATTGAAATTGAAAGTAACTTTGAGATATGCATATTTGAAGAAGATTGCTAAGTTCATTAGTGATATATGGTAATGTGTTAGACTCGGATAAGATATCTCTAACAAAGAGAGGACACTCATCCGTTGGAATGTTCGGGTACATATTTTTGACATCTTGGGAGATTTGAAAGTTTATGTATAAGATCCACAGAATTAGAGATGGTGTATGGTGCATGAGAATTCGTGAGGTCTAGAAATTTTTGATTCAAGAATTTCGCTAGTTTACCTGATGGTGTGTTTACATATGACACTACAGGTCTTGCAAATTTTTCTTCCTTATGTAGTTTAATCAATCCGTACTCACTACTCAATATCTAGGATGACTTTCACTCTATACTTGAACTTACTATCTTACCACTCGATATCATTGAACAATCTTAAAATCCTTGATAAATGTAGCAAAGGGAGAGAGAGATGAATTTGTTGGAAAGTTTGGAGATCAACAAAGTATGTAAAAAGCCACAATTTATTACCCTCAACAGCCAACTAGAGCATGATGGATCACCACTACTCAATATTTAGGATAAATTTCATTCTGTACTTGAACTTGCCTACTCATGTATTATATTACTATTCACTTGAAAATGACCGTAAGGTCGAAACCGGTCGTAATTATTAAATAAATTGTGGAAAAGTCACAAAAGTGTCTTATTTCGTTTTACCTTATTAATTTTCCTTTTGAGAATTTTCTGTTTTTTGGACGAACCGTATTGGCGTAATTTCTTTTCAAATCTGGAAAACTTGCGGTACTAGTTAGTTCATCACGACTTGGAAATCGTTTTCGGTAAGGTCGAAATGTTCGAGCACTATTTAGTAAGATTGACAATAGGCTTGTATCATGTAGGTATACACTTGATTTTCGTCTTCAATACTTAGTAATTCTCCGTGAAAAATACTCGCAACGAAACAATACCGAGAATCAGCGGGTGGCTACCTAATCGGTCCTATTTTCTCATTAATGAATGCTAATGATGTCCAGTATATTTCTATGAAGATTGTCCAGTGCTTTTCAATGGTATTCAGCCTCAGAGCTAACTTCACAATTCATTAGAATCTTCTGTTACGTTTTGTCTTTTTTTTTACCCATAATACAAAATAATGTGTAACTTTTTTTCCCCGAAAATACAGCATTTTGAGTGACACTTTTAGTAGAAGGTACTCAAAGTTAAAAGAGAAATCGAAAAAAAAAGAAAATATGGGTTTAGGAATAGTTGCGGCTAGGAAATGCAATCTCGCATCAAAATATCATTCTCGGTATTCGCGAGATTCAGGAATTCTAATCTTGCGAAATCTCGGTATTGTGCGAGATCTAGCATTGTAAAGAAATGATCATCGAAAATGTACGAAAATTCCTATCATTTATATTTCTATTGACTCTAATAGTTCGTCAGGAGCAAAATAGAGAAACAAAATCTCAAGGTAACCAGTAATTTATTCAAAAAGTAACATATTATTCTAAAACTTGAAAATAACTCCTCAAAAAGCTTAAAGTATCTAGGGTTTCATCTGCTAGCTAACTCCGAATGCAGCATGCCAGATAACCAGCCGAGGAAAACGTCCGTTCTGCCTCGACACTTATGGTACTACAGATAAAAGACATTGATGAACTGTAGAATTTGTCCTTTTGACCCTCCTGACTCGTACAAATTAATTTCTTTCTTCAAAATCATAGCAAGTGACGATGACAAAGGAGCCACACGTTTTTGCGAACGCTCTTTCAATGCCATTTCCAATTCCTCATCAAGAATAAGAGAAGCGTTCGCCATTTCAGGCTCTAAATTTTTTTTACTGCAGCTAATGGAATTGAATCGTCATCATCACTTTCATTCATGGCTTCGTCTGCAACTGTAGATGTAGAGAGTTTGTTTTGTATATTGACTGCAATATTGTTATCTTTGGTACTGTTCTGGTGTAATCTTCCGATTAACTTTATTATTTCTTTTTTGATTGAAGATTTTGGAGGCAATTTGAAAGTTAGAACACTAGCAGATTGATTGAAATATACGTCGTATTGGACAGGATCTGTGAAATAATACACTGCTGCGGTCATAAATCCGAGCCATCATGGATTCAGCAAGTTTTTGAGCTACGGGTGTTCCGAGTTCTTCTAACTTTTCCACCATAAATTGCAGAGTAGTTTCGGCAGTTAACAAATCTGAATTTCGACGACATAGTTCTTTCACTGTCAGTTTAAAAGGCTGAAATACGAATTCTAAATCTGCACGATATTCTTCGTCTGAGAAACTATGATTTGTATTCGATCCAAGATTGCAATCAATCAAGGCTTTGCTTACACATTGCTTCATCTTATTGCATGTGGAAATCATATCTGCAAGACCAGACCAGCGTGTTTTGCAGTCCAGCACGAGTTGCTCATTTTTACTTAATTAGTCCTTCATATATTTCTGAAGAATGTCATTCTTCGTTGGTGATTTCTTAAAACGTTTGACTACTTGTCTCACTTTTTTGATAAGGTGATCAAATTCCGACACTAAGTCAACTTCATCTACAGTAGGAAATCTGCAGTCAAATCCTTCATTATCAATCATGTCATCAAATTCTTCATCGTCAGACTCCTCCACATCTGACTGAGGTACGACTGTGTCTTTTGTACTTTCTTGTTGCGTTTCGGTTCTACGTTTTGATTTGTAAATCACATTTATAATTCCCAATTGAATTTCGTGAGCGTAGCATAGCTGGTGAAGAGGATATATGATTTGCCCGACCTTTACCATAACACTGGCCCCATCTGTAGTAACACCTTCTATATCTTCATCTAATGATAAGCCTTTGGGAGATCGTGCCGTTGTTTTCCAAATAGACTTACACAATTTGCACTGGGCAGTTTATCGATCCTCTGCCTTCAAAATTTCTATACCTCTGATCCACTTTGAAACTCTTTATAAATTACCTTTGTTGTCATTTTAACACAAAACGTATAGACCGAGAGAACTTAAACACACAAGGAACTATTTTCAACTGTTATTGGAATAGTTTGTAAATCTGCAGATTTCCATGCACTCTGAGACCAGGCTCGCAAAACAATGACCAAATTACGACAACCGGAAAACGTCTCGCCTTAATCATTTCTATTATCCTGTGGCCCTAGCGCCACGTGTTGCCGCCGGGAATAGGTACATTGTTTACATAAGTCAATAACAAGTGAAAGCACTGAAAGCTAACCAAAATTGACATAATACCAATCTTATAAATCTTGCGAGATCGCGCAATATTTTGGGTGCGAGATTGATCTTGCAGAATAGGTGCGAGATCTCGCTACTGCAAGATCTTGGTATACCGAGATTGCATTCCCTAGTTGCGGCGTTTTTCAAGGAACACGCGATATCTTCATGATATTTCTGATGAATTGAATTGTATTGTACACTATATCTTTCCAATTAATATGATGCATGCATTTTTTCTAACCTAACCTCACCAAAGGCCTCCGTCAGGTATGGAGTAATTCTTCAAACTATCATCTTTGAAGAATATTTTGCGTTACTTACTTTTCTTTGCTACTTAATATTATTCTGGTTTTCTATACCGGGTGATTCAGGAGGAGAGGGAAATATTTCCGGTGGTGGTAGGCAACATTCCTGGTGTGTCGGAATGATCTTTTTGATTTACACGACTCCATTTTGCATATACAGGCTGATTAGTGGGAACTGGCTGAATTTTCCAGACATCATAACTCTGAAATCGCTGGTCCGATTTGAATGAAATTTTCAGGATTGTCAGTCACATAGTAGACCAACTATTCGAAAAGAAAATTTGTTTTCTCGTACAGGGCGGGATTGTAGAAATTCAATTTTATGAATGGATGATAGAACAACACCCTGTATATCACTTGAGCAAAACTCTGAATACATCATCAGAACAAGAAAAGGTAGCAGTTTCACCAGAACATTCTTATAACACCTAAGGTATTTTTTTATTAAAATAATATTCATTTTGGAATAATGTTACGTTTCATTTCAATCCTCTGAGACATATTTGAATACTAGGCGATTAACGTCTGCAGTTGAAAACGTCAACAAAATCTACAGGGTGTTACATTTAATATTGGTAATAATATCACTTCTAACCCATTCAGAAAATGTTTTCGACGACATTTTGGCGACTTGTGAAATGACAATTTGGATACTTTACTTTGTTTCATGAAATTCGGTTCTTGCTCACAAATCGATATCTCTTATCGATCATTAAATATTAGACGAATAAAGTTGGCAAAATGCAGAAAATAAGTTGACTACGGTGCGGACGTACGTGCAGAGTATTACTTGACATGTCAGATATTCCGTACAAACCTCCCTCGGAGAATAGGTCACTTCTTTCTTTTCACATTGAATTCAATAACAGCGAGATTTCATGGATAATGATTACTATCAAACTTTCAAATCACAACAATCTAAATATTTCTCTTCATTTTTATATTGAGGAATTATTTGTCTTTCCATAATGTTATTATATACATTATCCAGGAACATTTCTAAATTCAGTGGTCACATAATAAATACGAAATGTCAGTAATTTATTATGGTACTTTTGGTGTTGATATCATTTTTTAATAAGTGTTTACTGTTTCTAATCGTTCGATTTTTTGCTGAAAAACTACTTGACCACCTGACAGATTATTCCTTTTCTATTTTCGAATCAAGAATATGCAGATATGGTCTTCATTCATGGATTATGCAACGGAAGTGGCAATGCACCTAAATTAGAATACCGAAGGCGTTTTCCCCTACGCGGACATCCGAACAGTGAGAGTTTTTCCCGAACTTTTCTGTTTCTACAAGAAAATGGAACTTTTCCAAGTAGTATGATGATAAAAAGAGCAAATATTCAGCCGACTAATGCAGTTCTCTATGCTATTGAAAATGACCCGTGAACGAGTACAAGAAAAATCGCTCGTGATCTGGGGTTGACCTAAACAACAACTTGGCGAGTTTTGAAAAATGAGAAATACCATCCATATCATTATCAAAAAGTGCAGGAACTCCAAGAAAATGACTACAACCTCCGTCTGACCTCTTGCCGTTGGATCGTTGGACATCAGCCACATGTGTATCGAATAACTTCTGCGAAGATAGACTTAATGGAGACATTTACCTAGAATTGAAATATAAGGAATCTATTCTCAACACGATGGGGCTCCCCCTCACTTTACTAATAATGTAGTCAATTTTTTGAATAACACTTATCGTAATAGGTGTATTAGTCGAGGTGGACCGATAAGTTGGCCACCTCGATCATAGGACTTGAATCCGCTTGATTTTTTCTTATGGAGCTATATAAAAGATAATGTTTATCAAGTTGAAATACTGTCAAGAGAAGTCAACTTTAAAGTTGTTCGTATCACAGACGATTTTGGATGATGATTGTTGTACTTTGTCAGCATCGTTCGGGTCTGCCTTTGAATATCATCCATTCTTATTATTCATTATCGTGGACTTGTGCACTATCTCAGCTTTTAGCTGGATATAATTTACCTTTCCCAGATTCGGCAATCAAAGGGAATAGGCTCGATTACAATATACTTGACATTAGTTTCCTAACTAACCTACATGTATTAAGAATTACAGCTTTTTGCATTTCTATATAGGTATTCTTATGCAATTCTAATTTCTTCAGGCTATCATGCGAAGTTTTGGGTATTAACCTATTATTATTATCGTGGACTTATGCACTATCTCAGCTGTTAGCTGGATATAATTTACCTTTCCCAGATTCAGCAATCAAAGGGAATAGGCTCGATTAGTATATACTTGACATAAATTTCCTAACTATCCTACATGTATTAAGAATTACAGCTTTTTGTATTTCTATATAGGTATTCTTATGCAATTCTAATTTCTTAAGACTATCATGCAAAGTTTTGAGTATTAACCCAGTCGAGGATACGATGACAGGAACAATATCTATTTTCTCGAGGTGCCACATCTGCTTGATCTCAATAGCAAGGTCAGTGTATTTGGACTTTTTCTCCTGGAACCTATTCTGCACGTTGTTATTATTCGGTATGGCGACATCCACCAGCATTGCTGTTCTGGCTCTCTTATCATACACCACTATGTCCGGCCTATTATTCGTCACTATTCTGCCTTTGAATATCATCCAGTTCTGTCTTAGTCCATCTGATTATTCCAAATTAGTAGAGCAACACTGGAATGGCGTAGGTGTTAATTGCCTTGACTAGATTCCCCGAGTTCAACATCGATTTCAGCAGAGACTTCAGACGCTGACTGTATTCTGAACGGATCTTCTCCTTTGATTGTTATTATTATTATTATTATTCAAATGTTCCAGGTGTTTTTTTTCCATGCGTTATTGGATAGAATTGCAATATTTGTTCCTTAATAAAAACTATGTGATAGAAAAACTGTATCATTCACCTGAATTATAATTATGTTCTTGGATAAGTGTTGTTAAAATGATTTCTTTTAGATCTTGAATTTTTTCTCTTCTCCTGAACCTTAAGATTGAGTATTAAAAATCAACTCCCTTCACAAAATACTCGAGGTGTGATAAGAATGTGTTATTTTGTCCGAGCACTATACTGAATGTTGTTTTTCGATCTGTCCCTACGATCCAAAGAGTCAGAGGACAAATTGAACGAAAACATATTTTTGCGAAATATCAAATTCTTTCCACACAATATTCAAGGTGTGATGAAAATGTGTTTTATGCTGTTGAGATCATCCATATTCTAGTTTACAAATATCTATTAATTTTCTCATTCCAGTGATATACAGGGCGGTTTTTGGGCATTTAACCGAAAAAAAATTTTTTTTCAATACGGCCCTGGTTTGGGATGAAATCAAAAATCTCATCAATTGAATTCAACGTTGAAATTTGCATCCAAATCGAGCGAGTCGTTTAAGAGTTATGAGGCAAGAAAAATCAGCCACTTTCATAAAAAACACCCTGTATTGTATAGCACACAAACACCGAGAGCGTTTCCTATCACCCCACAAAATACCTCCCTATCCTCCTTAATCACCCTGTATATTTACATACAATTGAATCACATTCTAAAAATAAAGTATGATAAGATCATTACCTGTAGCATACCCAGGTTCTGAACTGGAATCGTCATCGGAGAATGAAAGCTGGGGCTGATGATATTCTACATACGCGGTACCATGATGTATATGGAAGTGGTGAGGTACGGCATACTCAACAGCCGTATGCCGTGACCCCAACCTGGTCAGAGTGTTACCAGCCGAAAGCGTACCACCACCAGGAGCTCCCAAGCATGTGACATGTCGACTACCATGAGCTGCACAAACGTGCGCAGTGTTTTGCACGTGGGTAACCATTTGACTAGAAGTCGACAAATCCAAGGAAGGCCTCCTCGAGAACACCGCTGGAGGTAGATCTTCAAAATCTTGAGCGTTGTTGATCGAATTGACTGGCGCAGGTGCAGCGTGGTGGTGATGGGAAGCAGATGGGTGAGGATTGTCGATGTATGTTTTTGGAGCCGCCGCCGCCTGAGGTACAGTGGTATGCGAATGATGAGACGATGAATCTAGGCGACTACTTCCGCCGCTTGAGCCGGAAGATGAAGCTGCGTTGGTACCATTTTGATTTCTCCTTGGGCTTCTGCCCCTGTCAGGAACGGTAGTTGCGCTCCAGTAACCCCAAGCCATGATTTTTCGTTATTTGAGGTTTATGTACAGTCGATTAGAAGGAACTAAGCATAGCTGAATGTTTTTTTGATGTTAAGAATTATGTTTTGCAGATTGTGGATGGTCTTGGATAACAACGAATATGAGTAAGGTTTCACGTAGAAGCAGAGGATGACTTCTTGAACTTTTCGTGGGTTACATTGAAAATTGCTACATATTCTGCATAAAGGGTTAACAAAAATTGCTTTATTGACTCAACCCGTTAATTTGAGGAAAGATTGAATTAATAGCTTCCGAAACAAAATTTGAAGACTTTTATCCAGGGAGAAATATTCAACCTTCCGTTATGTTAAATGCCCCTGTCTCAAGGAGCTAGTTCTCCAATCTACTTCTCATAATCATCGTGAACCAGGCCACAATAGTAGTTTCGTTCTCTTGGAACTCGTCAGTGTTGCATATATAATCACAACATCAAGTCAGACTACCACCTACTAGTATCAATTAGATATTATGTACATCTGGAGATCACCCATCAAGTACTGAAGTGTTAGCTGATTTTGAATACTAGAAGATATTACTTTCCTTTCAAATGACGAAAAAGAATTATTTGCGTTATTTGTAACGCGTTTCAACGACAGAGACTTCATCAATTTAATACAAAATTAACACTAAACTGAGGTACATCTAATTACATATGATCTGGAACATTGGATTAAAAGTCACTAAAACCTCTTAAGATAATTTACATCTATATGACTCAGCCGAAACCAAATTAAGTAAAGGGAATTATTGCCAGAATCTATCTGTTCATTCAATAATATGTTGGAAAGCTTATATCTATTGATTTCAACCGATTCCCAAAAACTAATATCAAGTTTTTTATAAGATGAATGTAAGCTTTTGAAAATTTGGTTGAAATTATAAATTTCATCAATTAAATGATTCGCGTAGTTAGAATTTGTTTTTCATCGAGGAAACTGTAATAATGTTCATTAACTTTTATATTGAAATTTCTGTAGGTTCTACCAATATACATCTTACTACAACTGCCCCAGTTAAGTTTGTATACACCCGATGTCCTTATTTCCAATGTGTTTGTTTGGATAAGTTATAATTGGTTCGGAATGAAATGTGTGGAATTTCAAAATCTTACATTCATCTAATAAAAAAGATTTTAACTCACTTCTCTTCCAATGTTATAGATCATATATCATTTGTTGTACCTTAGTTTAGTTATCTTCTTGTGTCTGCCTGATGGCACTGTGTTTTCGAAACGTGTTACAAATAAAGTAAATCAGTCTAAATCAAATCACCTGATTTTGACCACCGCCTCGAGAAATAAAGTGTGTGAATACGAGGATGGATTGATAAATTTCCGGCCTGACCAAGAAAAACAACTTTTTTAAGAAATCTCCTTTAAGGCTGATACATTTCTCATAGCGTAGTTCTAGTTTAGAAATTCCATCTCTATAGGCTGATTCGTCAAGTTCCTCAAAATACCCATTTACAGCTTCGATTACTTCTTCATTGCCCGCAAATCTCTTACCGCCAAGCCATGTCTCGAGATTAGAAAATAGTCACTCAGGGCTAGGTCTCGAGAGTAGGGAGGGTGCGGCATCAATTCGAATTTCAGATCATAGATTTTAGCCATGGCAACGTGCGAAAAATGCGCTGGTGCGTTATCGTGATGAAACAAAATTTTTTTATTCCTTTAATTTGCACCTCGTCGCTAAAACGTTGACCAGTGATAGTTTTACCCTTTGCAAGGTAGTCAATGTATATAATACCTCTTGCATCCCTAAAACAATAGCCATAACCTTGTTTACCGATAAAATTGTTTTTGCCTTCTTTGGAGTTGGTTCCCCTGTTCCAATCCACTGTTTAGACTGTTGTTTGGTTTCAGGAGTGTAGTGGTGGAGCCAAGTTTCGTCAACAGTAACGAATCGACGAAAAAATTCGCTTGTATTATGCTTACACAGTGCCACATTGGTGGTAGAAATGGTTTCTCGAATAAATTTTTAGTAAACGCGGCACTCATCTTGCACAGAGCTTTTCCATATGCAAATGTTGGTGCAAAATATTTTGCACACGTTCATATGACATCTTGCAGGACTCAGCTATCTCACGCACTTTTGATCTGCGGTCTTCCAGCACTATTTTATGAATTTTTCGATCATATCTGGAGTTGTGATATCAACGGGACGTCCTGAGCGTACTCACACGACCCATTTCAAACTCGGAAACCCACTGCTAAACGGTTGAATATGATGGGGAGTATGTCCCCAGGGTTGAATCAATCTCTTCTTCAATTTCCTTCGGCGTTATCCCCTTCAAATAGAAGTATTTGATGACAGCACGCTTTTCCAATTCTTCCATTTTCACAAACAACACAGAGGCGTCTTGTTCAGCGTGCTCTCAAACGTAAACTAATATGGCGATCGTGCTGAAACTATATCTACAAGTTATCTAAGGATGGTACTGTAGAAAGCCACCTCCGAAGTATGCCTCGTGGCGCCATCTCTTGGTCAGGTCGGAGACTTATCAATCCATCCTCGTAGTCACGCAAGTCTGTTCGTTTCCCAGGTGGCTCTGGTAGCGTCCGTGTCGACCCGTTGGAGAACACCTGAAAGTCCTAAATGGCTCCTTTTTGTATTTTTAAATAGAAAAATATTGTATATACTATTATACACTTCAGAGTAGAAAATGAAACATTACAGAGATGTAATATATTAATATATTAATATCCCTAAAATTTGAGCATGTGTGCATGTTGACTACACTACACAATTTCCTACACTTTGTTCTGAGAATCGAGACTTACATTCTGTCAGAAAAGTAGCGGATATT
The DNA here is from genome assembly GCA_013387265.2 of Cryptolaemus montrouzieri. NCBI lineage: Eukaryota > Metazoa > Arthropoda > Insecta > Coleoptera > Coccinellidae > Cryptolaemus > Cryptolaemus montrouzieri. The sequence continues at coordinate 47,158,342 of JABFTP020000062.1, forward strand.
GATTATCTAAAAAAACTGGTTGAAACGATTATCAAAATTTTTGTTGTTGCTAAGTTTTAACGTGTTTTGCGATTTTTACAATGGAAAAAAATTTCGAACAAAAAATGTATCTCCAATTTTGTATTGCAAATGGAACGTCGTGTGCCGAATCGCTGAAAATGTTACAGAAGGATAACGGTGAATCAAATTTGGCAAAAACACGTATATGTGTGGAACACTGCATTCAACAGCTGCCGAGATGTGGTTGAATGATTTGCCTCGCTCTGGTCGGTCTTCAACATCTTCACCTGAAGTTTACATCCATACAGTGAAAGAAAAGGTGATTGAAAATCGTCATTTAAGTTTGAGAGAGATAGGCCAAGAACTTTCTGTGTCTCACGAATCAATTCGTACCATTTTAAACGATTATTTGGGCATGAAACGTGTTGCCACTCGACTAGTTCCAAAAGACCTGAATCTTCTTCAAAAATTAAATCGCGATGGTGATGAGACATGGGTTTATGAGTTGGCGCCTTCTAACTAAACCGAAACCGAAAAAACTTCGTCAAGGTCGATCAAAAGTTAAGATAATGTTGACTCTTTTCTTTGAGTATCGCGGTGTTCTGCACTCGGGATTCTCACCATAAGGTCAGGCGGTAAATAAAGAATATTACCAGAGCGATATACGGAGTATGAAATATCAAATTCGTCACAAAGGCCAGATTTATGAAATCGAAACTTGATATGGCGCCGGCCGACTTTTTATCTTCCCAAAACTCAGATTACCACTTCGAGATACCCGTTTTGAATCGATAGAAGACATAAAAGAAAATTCGCGAGAACTGTAGTCGATTCAGGAAAAGGCGTTTGAAAAATGTTTCGATGATTAGATTATTCGTTGGCGTGAATGTATTATTTCTGAAGGGGCCTACCTTGAAGGCGATACAATAAAATTGGCAGAAAAATATTTTCCAGATACTTTTTGACAGAATGTATGATAATGTTTCCTAGATTTTTTGTATTAAACCGTCGTCAACATTGAGTTTCGAATGTGACAGATTGTTGAGTAATAACTGCATATGGCAGAATCACCTATCCCATTTGAATTCACCATAAATAATTTTTTTACAGTTTTTTTCGTCAATGAATCAATACAGGATGGGGAGATAGGGCACAATGAGGATGTTCCAGAACGCCATTTGTTATCTTGTCTGTCCGGCTTGTTTTGTTTCCAAATTGTCACATGAGAAATTAAATTCAGATGAAATTTGTTTCGGTTATTACACACAACCAAATTTATATGAAATCACCCCGATATTTCGAATATTACCTCAGGGATTTTAGAAGTTTCGGAAAATTGTTAGAATTTCTATTTTTTTTGAGTTATTTCAATTGAAAAAGAAATAAATTAAGGTTTATTTTAAGAAAGAAACAAATAAAAGAAAATAAAAGACTCTTTCCGCATGTGGTAAAAAAATTGAAAATTGTTTTCTCACGGAATAGGGGTTTTTCTCGACCTCGGTAGCTTGTATTACCTCCTCTTGCCCTGATACAAGCCTGAATCCGTCTAGGCATGCTTTGGATTAGGTTTTCGACTACCTCTGGGGTGATATTCAGCCACTCTTCCGTGGCGGCTTGGATGAGCTGTTGTGGGGCTTTTAGGTATTGAGAGCAAGCTAGCCACTCCAAAATAGCGTTTACCCCTGTTTCAATATAATGTCGCGCGAAGTTGCTGCTTACACTCGCAGGAACGAAATTAAATCTATTTTGCCTCCCAGCATAATGACACCCCAAAACATCACACTGTCCCCTTGGTATTTCGGAATTTGTCTTGCTGCTCGGAGTCTAGCTTGTCTTCCACAACCCCTTGAAACCCGAATCTGGCGGTCATCTGATAGTACACCAATTCTGGTCACATCCATTTCGCCAATTCTCAATATTCCAATTTTGGTACTCCATACACCAATTAAGTCTGTTAATTTTTTGTTGTCTGGTTAGCTCTAGAACTTTTGAGGGGCCTTCTGCTGTATAAATCCCTTGAACGAAGTCTTTGACGTATCGTTTCGACTGATACACTGATGCCTGTTGCTATCTATCTATAAATTACCTTGGGGTGCGACGCACCTTGCAATTTGGAACAAAAAACGGTCTTGTTCTTCAGAAATGATCTTCCTGCAACTTCTTCTAGGCCTATTTTGCACAGATTTTTGCTCCACGTATCGGGCGTAGGTCTTTGAAATCACCCTCTATGATACCCCCATTGTAGCCATTATATCCCTCTGAGTCACCCCTTCTTCAACGAGAGCAATTATTCCACCCCTCTGCACATCGGACAATCCAACGTAAGGCATTTTCAATTATGATTATAGGCTTTTTTAAATTTTGAAATTCACAGTTTCTGATCTCAGTGACGGCTGAGTACAATATCCCGGACATGTGGTGATAATTCAACATTTCTTATCATACTATCCAGTTTTTTTACAACAAAAAACTTTATTCTTCACGAGTAGTCAAAGTCCTTGGTTAAAAACAATCAATAATGTGAAATACTGAGTGATTCCATATAAATTTGGTTGTGTATCTTTTGAGTCACCCATATTTTTTTAAATTTCAGAATCATTTGTAAATATAAAAATACTGATATATAAAATATATAGTTAGTATTATTGCTATTTTTAAATAATTTCGATACGCTAAACTAAGACCGAAATTCATTAAACCTTACATAGAATAACCGGTTTTGATAAAAAAATGAAATGAAAACGGGTCATTTTAGGTATAGGGAAACTAAATACTTATTATTCTAATTCAAAACACGGTTCTAATAAAGTGAAAAAAATTGGTACTCGTATTTGAGAGCAAACGTTTTTTTGACAATACAATTTAGTTTTATTGAGTTGACAAGTAATTTTTGAGCCCCCTGTCAATTTTTTCGGGCGAAGAAGATCACACTGTATTTGCTTAACAGAAGATGATCGAATAAAGATGCCCTTGAATAAAAAAAAATAAAACATAGACCATTTGAAATAGCAACGTTGTTTGTAGTCGATGTTTGGTATAATCGACAGTGGTACAACTCTGCAAACAATTTCAATTTGCAGATCAGTATTCATTTACTTCAATGCCAAAATTCGAAAAAACTTGACAAACTCATTCACCAGATAAATCTAATGGGCCTTTCTCGAGAACAGCCTGTATTTATCCCACTAGCCTTTTTCACCTAAATTAGAAAATGGGGAATGATTAATGTATCGTTATTTCTTGAATTACAAATACGAAAAACTCATTGATGAATCACAACATTTCTGAAAGTATGAATTCTAAAAATCTTCAAATTTGGCCTAATAGATAATTGATGTCCGCCAAGAAAGAATTTTTGAAAATTGGAAACTCAAAAATTGAAAGATCTAGAAATTTGTGATATGAAATTTTAAATTGTCATTCGATATTTTTCGAAATTGAACGTTTGAAGATTATTAGTTAATATACAAAAAGCGAAAATATTAAAATTCAATATATTCTACAAGTGAACAATTTCGAGTTTTCTCATTCAGAATGCAATTTTTCGACATGAAAAATACCATCAATAATTTAACCCAACTTCCTTATTTTTGACATTTTTCGAATCTACGCTGCACTTGTCCTCTTAAAATCTCGTTAGTTATCCAAGACCTAATTTTCCAACGAAAATTGCTTCCACAAACCTTCAAAACACCACCTTTTTCGCGTAATTCGCTAGAAATCGATTACCTAACGCGGGGTAAGCTATAGGCACGTCAAATCTAACCTTTGCTCAAGATCTGTAGGGAAAACAACACCGAAACGTCAAATTGTACGAAAATTTCTCGAAGGGTTTACACCGCCCACAGAAAACTCAAAGGGGGATCGTGAAACTCAAACTGAAATTTTTCTAAATTAAAACATAACACCATCGGCGGTCGGTACGATGAAAATATATTTTTCCGCGCAAAATTTGAAAATTTCCGCGACGAATAGGGGTTCGATTCGGGCGGTGGTGAAAACTGAATTTCCCTTCGGTATTCAGGTGAGGGCGGGCTGGAAACGGCATTGCGACGTTGACGCGTCTACTGACGTCACGAACCTTCGGACCAAGGACGTCCTACTTGGATAGCGTTCAAGTGTTCCGAATGGACCAGGCTTTCCGGAATTGAAGAAAAGTCTCAAAAGTGTTTCATGAATATATCAATTTCAAGAAGATATCCTTTCAGTTAATTGAAAATGCAATGCCAAATTTTGTATTCCATCAATTTTTCAATATATTTTACGAGCTCTTAGTGCCGAATGACTATATCAATCTTGGTGATTTACTTAATAATCATTGTTCTTATCTTAAAGTTGCTTTCCTATGAACATGGATACTAGTCAACAAAAGTTAATACATTCTTTAGATCTATTTTTCCCCACTAAAACAAATATAAATATTTGCGAACCAATTGGTCGAGTAGGCTCAGCAAGCAACATCGTCGAGGTTGGCTGCCACAGAAAATGTTTTTCAAGTTTTGATGCGTCTTCCCTATAATTCATATATAGAAAACTCTTTTTTGTGATTGGTTTCATTTTAACAAAACCCCAACTTTTTCCTCTACGGAAATTTCAAAAGTGGGAGCAGAAAAAATGGGTGTCGATTAGGTGAATGTCTAAGCATTAATCGAAACTAACTTGGAACAATTTTATAAAGAATTTGAAACAATGTTTGTCCCATAAAGTTCATGATTCAACCAAAGTGTTCTCCTCTAAAAAATTATTACTAACCAACAGATTTCTGAATAATTAAATGGCTACATTGTGATACAGATTAGATAGGTTCGCTTCCCCAGTACTAAGCAGGGAAGAATATTTGTACTCCTGCTATTGTTAATTATTATAGAGTTAAATATTTCTACAAAATGAATTTACTCACAAACATTATATGAGCCATCATTTCGGTAAAAGCCCTAGATCAGAGATATATTACTCCTCTATTAGTATAAGCAGGACTCGCATACAAAGTCGTTTATGTTCAATATATAATCATGTTAATTTGGAACAATATTCGATTGAGGTCGAAGCATGCTCCTCCAACGCATGCGTTGGCAATCGAGACACGAAAACGCGTAAACCTATCCAGCAAAAACATTATATTTAAAATCTCTAAGGTTAAAATCACACGAGAGGGCTGTCCTAATTTTGACCGAAATTCAGTAAATGTACCGTGCCACTGCGCAACTATCTCATTTCTTGAACCAATAAAGTTAGGGTGTATATTGCTTGAAGACAAGAATAGAGGAGATAGCAGCTCTACTAAAGACTTTACTTTGGCAAGTGATAGTTTGTTCTGCGCGCGCAGGTGCGCATTTTGACAAACTATCACTCCCATACAATAGTTTCAGGTATAGTGGGAGATCCTTAGTAGAACGTTCTTGCCAGCGAAACTACTCGCCCAGTTAGTGAGGGACTAATAGTATGAACTATAATCATTACATTACATTACACTGGAGGGGGTTGTTTGGCGTTGCTAGCCTTTCCGAACTGCGACCAAGTTGGTCTTTTATAAGTAACCCTTCTTATTCATTTCCCTGTAGATCTAGTTCCCTTATAAAATCAAGAATCTCCCTGAGAGCTTTCGCTTTTACTTCGTGCGGCTCTAGTCGCTACCGAAGTGTATATGTCTTTGACGGGCAGTTGCGATGCAACTGCAAAGAATATGTTCGGCAGTTTCATCGCCCTCTTTACACATTCTGAATGTTGCCGTTTCCGTTTTGCCCATTTTACTGAGATGGTATCTCAGTGGGCAGTGTCCAGTAAGGAGGCCTGTTATAGTCCTCAGCTCGACCCTAGAGAGATCGAGAAGCTGTTTTGTCTTCTTTGGCGAATAGTCAATGAACTTTTTCGCTTGCCTTTGGCCTGGATTTTTCCTCCAGTATTCTTTTTGATAGATTCTTCCCACCGTTCCAGTTCCTGTCGTCTGTGCGGCTTGCTTAGACGCAGAACGGTTCAGGTCCGATGGGTGGGATTCCAGCAGCTGATTTAGCCAGTTCGTCAGCGGCTTCATTTCCTTGTATGCCTTCGTGGCCACGCACCCACCAAAGGAAAAGTTTGTTTTCCTCAGCAAGTTGCTTCAAGGATTGACGGCATTCCCAGGCAGAGATGCTCCGATAACTGTAAGAGTTTAGAGCTTTAATCACTGCCTGACTGTACGTTAAAATGTAAATCTTGGCACCTTTGATTTTCGCTCGCAGTTCCTCCTGGCAGCACAGGTTTACAGCAAGTGCTTGCATGATTGTAGGAGTAGAGCCCAGAGGCACTGATGACGAGTACTTGGGTCCATATATGCCTGCTCTTGTTCCATCAATAATTTTTGATCCGTCCGTGTATCAGATGGAGGATTTTTGGTCTAATTGATTTATTTTTTCCTTTACGATGGTGTGGTCTTCTATGACAACTTCGAGGGGTGTGTGAAAATCAAACTTGAGCGGCATTATATCCGATGGTTGTGATAAGATTTCTTGCGCTATGTAACCCAGAATCCCCAGGTGTCCCTTCAGATCTGTCTTGGAGCCGTAATGCCGCCATCAACGCCTCCTTTTTCAATTTTATATGAAGAGGAGGGAGATTTAGGATTACCTCCAGAGCAGTAGTCGGGGTGCTTCTCAAATCACCTGTTATGTCCACGCACGCTAACTGCTGCAGTTTTTGCAGCTTGTTTTGCGTAGTTATTTCTGATGTTTTCGTCCACCTTACGAACGATGCATATGTGACAATGGGTCTCATAACCGCTTTGTACAACCAGTAGGTTATTTCTGGCTGTAGCCCCCAGGTGGCTTGGAAAGAGTTTTGTTGTATCTAGGGTTAACCCTAGATACTTAGCCTGATCCGAAAATTTCAGAGTATGTCCATTCAGAAAGGGGGCTTTAAGTTCAACAATAAGCAACGGCAAAATGTGTAATTGTCAAAATTCATAACAGAAAACTAAAAATATGGTATAGAAATAGTGCATGAAGATTTTTTCAAATGTTTTTGATTACTTTTCGCGATATAAATTTAAATTTTTTTCGCTAAATTTCTTGCAGATGGAAGTTTCATAACTTGCTTCTAACTCTAAAAGTAACTTAGAATGAACAAAAAGAATATTTTTCTGAAGTTCCAAGAATTCCAAAATATCTGTCAATTTTCCTAAAAATTATGATTGTTTCAAAGTCTTTTTGGAGAGTTAAATTTAATATAATTTCCATTATTGATTTGTGATTGAATTGTGATAGTACAATTTTTCGAGGAAGAAATGAGTTCCTCAATAACTATATGGTTTTCAAGAACATCTTTTTTCGAAAAATATATCTCATTCAAAAAGGTACTCTTTCAAGTTTCCCAAGGATCCTTACAGCAAGCACAGAGAGACATATCGTCTTGCAATACGAGGGCAATTTGATTACAAAGTAACTTTTCCAGGAAAAAAGCGTATTATCAACATTTACAGTATTCTATTTGCTCGATGCATTTATTCCAATTTATATCCCTTCCAAATAGGTTTCTTCAAGGTCCTAAAAATAGGAGCTTCTTCCAATCAGACTTGTACCCCAGCTCAACCATTCCTTGTTTGAAAATAGAAAATAGTGGATTAAATCTGAAATACGTGGTGGGTGGAGTATTTATGAATATGTACCATGACCGCTACGCCTGTGCATTGCCTTGATGGAGCCGCACATTTTTCTCTTTTTTATACAATTCAATATCGAATCTGAACAATATTCACTGGTGCACGTTTCAATAATCATTTTAAATAGCGCGTGTATCCCAAATAACCATGACAATGACCGTGTTGGCCGGAAACCCCATCTTGGCCTTCTTTGGTAACGTTCAACCCAGAGAATCTCTATGTTTTGATTATTCCATATCTTTGATGTGTTATGATCGCTCTATATTTCGTCCACGCTTACAAAATGACGTCGATATTCAATATTCGATCTATATACCAAGAAAACTAGGATTTATACACCAATATCCCATTCAATTCATTCGGAAGGAATATACGAATCTAGTTTTATTGTCTGGTCAAACACAATATAAAATGTACGACAGGTACTTCTGTGGCGATTTAAAAAAAAACTAGGAAAAATAGACCTAATCCTATTTCCTCTGCTTCTGTTACAGAAAAGCAACAGTTTGTACATTGTGAAAAATTGTGCACCTAAAGAAACCTATAGAGCAAGTCAATATCAAACATACACACTTAGTACAATCAATGAATAATATATGCTTTAGATGAGGAAAAGCATGATTTCTGCACCTAAGAAGTCCATTTTTCAGAACTCATACGAAAAAGAAGAAGGAATATTTGTTTGACCTCGGATCAAAAAAGTTTTGAAACATAACCTTTCGGAACAAAACTGAATAGGGGGTATGAAACTTTTCAAATCTGTTGATACGGGTTTCTTAGCTTTCTCAAGACTGACGGCTAAAAGATATGTTAAATAATTAGCATAAGTTAGGCTATCACTGAAAATTCATCCAACTTGAGACTCAATTGTATAAAAGTAATTTTCATCGCAGAATAATCTCTTCAAACGAATCTCAATTTCAGTTAGATTAGGTTATGTTGATGTAGATAAATAAATTGTAGAAAAATCAATGCAACCTGAAGGAGTGGTCGCTGCTGTTTTGAAAGAGTCACTAAGGAAACAATCGATGTTATGATGAATTTGATGAGCCTTAGCTGAAATTATTTTTTCGGGAAAATATTGGATAGTATTGTAAATTAAACGGAAAACGGATTTTGTTAATAAAGCAAATATTCATGCTCGAAATAGGGCAATAAGCAATGAAATGTACTGCACAATTGAGATGAAAGGATGGACCACCGCCAGGCCAACTGCGGCGGCCATTTGAATTAAATTGGGATCCATACATCATCTGAATGGTACTCTACTTAATGAAGAAACAAAAAAGACAAAATCTTTGTAATAGCTGTTCATATTTTATACATGTGGAATAGTTTATGCTGCATTGCGTTACTACGAGTTTAGTACACATAAAGATAAGATTAAACTTCATTAATGAGTGTTTCCAATAACTTTGAATATTGTTTCGAGTGATTTCTCATTTAACGTTGAGGTGTATAATTCCTAAATAAATGAGTAATATTCATTATGAATGAGATGCAGAGGTATATAAGTTTTTGTACTAAATGAGAATTGAGTAGAATTCATTTCGATCTCATAGTAGCACCACCGTTTTCTAAAACTGATAAGAAAGAAGATGCTTATTGTAAGTGACATAAGAAATAATGACAATTACTGTGACAAACGCAAAAAACGAGATTTATTTATTATAATCGTCGAAGCATTAGTGAACTAGAGACTAGTTCACTTTATGGCTATGTCTAGTCATAACGATGCCTACATACAATACTGCTGAAATAGCTAATAGGTATTTTTTGTATGGATTAGCCAATGACAATGCCCTAGTGTTTAAAGTTATCTAGCTCCAACCGTTTCAAAATAACCGCCCACCATGCTTGAAAACGTTTACAGTAGTTAGTTTGCAAGAAAGTGGAGCAACCTCCATTAGTTTTATAAACGTCTCCATTCTATAGACAAATATCCGGAAACGACTACTAGAAAATTTTCCCAACGAGTGAATTGAAGTAAGAACAGAAATATAGAACCTGGAAACCCTACATTTCTTAGCTCCTCGGATATGGCATAGTAACGAGAGCGAATCTAATGAAAAATCATAAATTTGCCGACCCCTTCAAAGACGTCATTCCTCCCAAAGAGATTTGGTAAACATCCCATATCCTACTCGTCTCACAGAGCGCTTCCTGGTCTACAGACGGGTTAAAAACTGGAACGGCTACAGACAACGGTATCCACGGTCTCAGGGCTAAGAATCAGACTGTCCTAAGCGAACATTAACATTTCACAACGCGGAAGTATATACTATACTATAATGCATGCAAGAAGGCTTTTACAGGAATTACGGAGGTATCTACAACCAAAATCTTAGGATATATAGAAGATCCATAGGTCATATCCAGGATAGTTGACGAATGCGAAAAGGCTTTACCACAATTTAGGCACAATTAACAGCATTACACAAATCAGATGTACAATCCACCAGGGAATTGAAGGAAATAGGAGAACAGGCAGTTCAAAAAAGTAACGCTGTAAAACCGATGGCACCGGAACCAAGACTGATCATTCAGCTCTTTTTTCCCAAAACTAGAACGTCGACGAAAAATGAATTAGGATGGTGGTTGATCAACTAATGGGTCACCAACTCAATGAACATGTACACATTATGGGGCTATCGGAAATCACTCAATGTCGTGGTTGCCAAGAACAACAACAGAGCAATTATTTTCAAATATCCTGTTCATAAGGATCATACTAGATACAGTAGGCTCTACGATACCCAGTGCCCTAATCAGCCAGAGGCCCCTATTACAATTCCAAAGTGCATGCAGTTCATGGACGACGGTGTGCATTTTGACGTAATAGTATGGGGGTTCTCGAATAACTTTTTTACCAGAGCATTGTTTTGGACGAGGATCTCCACGCCCTTGGTCCCCTAGATCACTTCAACATAATCTCTTTAATTTTTGTCTAGAAATATTTAAACTTCGAGTCTGTATCGTTATCCGCAACAACTTTTTGCATTTTCGAACGTATTCAGCAATCTAAGATACCCTACCATATTTTTATGTTTAAAATTATTATATTATTGTTTTAAACATGAAAGTATGGTAGGTTAGGTTAGGTTAAGAATTATTATATTATTGTTTATATAGAAAAATACAAACATGGAATGCCTCTGAACGACAAATTCATCACACATGCTTATATGAACTTTTAGACATGTATACATAGAAAAATAAACATAAATAAGCTGGATTTTGTTTAAATTGCATCATGATTTACGATACTGACAAATCCATGAGACTGACATCCAATTGTATTGTCTCCGATCTAATTACCGAATTCGCCGAATTCATTGGGTTGACGGTCAGATCTATATTTTTATAGATTAGATGGCCCACTCGTTACATATACGAGTTGAAGATTCGATGACTTATTTAGATTCTATGAGATTCATATATCGACGAAGTGTATATAATAATATATGACATAGATGATTTGATTGAATCCAATTATTAGTTAATATCACTTTATTTCACTCCAATCTTTCTTTTTGCAAACATTTGAATTAAACATTCTACATTTTAACTAACCACGCAATTCCATAATACAAATGATACGCGAAATTTTGTAATACATGATGAACAAGTGTAACCGAATTCCCGTCAGATAGAATGAAAGTTCTTAAAAACGAAAGTTCATTGTAAACTATATAACTATCCATTATGCATTGTTCTTATGTAGCGTCCATTCATCAACAAAAAATATTTCGGTTTTAATAGGATATTTTATATGTAAGGATCCGCTGTAATAGGACAATATATCAATACAATACTAGTTCTATAATATTAATTATGATATTATTTAAATTCCGTTCTTACTGTATAACCAAACTTCAAAATGCAATTTCAGTCTATATTGATACAAAACTGAATATTTCCGCAGTTAGCACACTTTTTTGCACAAAGCGGCAACCACGCATCTAGTTGAGGCGCCTGTGCATCACTAATCGATAACGCGGACCACGAAAAATCTAAACAAAAACATTTACAGGCTTCTCAGGCCAAGATTAAGTTCCTGAGCTCTTATTGCCAAATATGTTCTATGACTATTTGAATCCAATGGCAATCCAACTAAAATTATGAAAATGGACCAATAGCAATAACTCCAGAACTACAATTACTGGTAATTTGTATTAGAATTAATGAGATTCATTGAGAATGTATGGTTTCTGGTCGTTTTGTGCTCGAATTTTTTTTGTCAGATTTTCCAATTATAGCAGCACGGTATATACAAAATAAAAGTATAAATTTTTTTGTGAAAAAGGTCGAGCCTGAAACTACTATTGTTAAATTTATGTTCATTTTGAAACTGTAAAAAATAATATTACAATAGCAATTTTGAGAACACGCTGAAATCGTACCTAAATTCAAATGCTATCAAAGAACAAATATTTAAGGAAAACTTACTTCTACTGCTGGGCTATTTGAATATGTTGATTTGAAAATGAAATTGATTGAAAATAACTACATAAATGAAGACAAGAATTACTGGAAACAATGAAATGAGGTATAATTTTCATTCCATAAATAGATCAATGATTACCGTTTCATAAAAATATTAATACAATCTATTAAAAATCATTCAAAGCTCAAAAATCAAATTTTTCTGTCATCTAAAGAATTTTTCCAATGATTTGGAAATTCTGGAAAACTAGCTGTTCTATGTATAGATAATATCGCCAAATAAATATCCCCCTATGTTTCAGAATTATTCCTTCCTTTGATATCAGAAGCCTCCGTGTTAATATGCTAGCAAAATACTACTTCAGCCTGTTTCCTACGCATTACTTTTTTTCTTATTGAACTAAACAGCGATGGTCTTTGCGCGATATACAATGGTGAAATTGTAAGATAAATCATTTTCAATTGTCAGCATTCAAATACAATCCACAAATATAAGAAATTCAATATTTGGCGTCATTAATTCTATTACAACCATAAAATGTTTAAAATATCAATTATATTTCGACACAAAACCAATATAAGTAATCTATTCCAATTTAATTTTTTTAAGCTTTTCTTGAACATTATCTGACTATGAAATTTTTAACTAAACACCTCAAAAAAGTCTAGGCAACACTTCTGAATATCGAAATATCGTATCCAGAACGATCAATATGGATGATTTTTTTTAAGAAATGAACACCTGCATCAATTTCTCACCAAATTATGTAGACTGACGCAAGAGATTTCAGTTTTTTTTTATAGAAAACTGAAAATGCAGCAGATGCGACGCTGCTTTATAATCATTTCATGTATTCAGTGTTTGAAATCAGTTAGTTGGCACTTTGTTTCTGTTCTAAGCACAAATAAAAGATTCAAGTTTTGTGATTCAACCAGGGAAAAACGAAATTTAACTAGAGAAGAGATGTTACGGGCCGTTGGCATGCTCCAAGCTGGGAGCTCACAACGGGAAGTATCCAGGGTTCTGGGAAGTAGCCCAAGTGTCATAAACCGTTTATGGTCGCGTTTCAATGAAACAGGTAGCGTAGAAGAACGCCATACAGGTCGTTTCAGGATTACTACAGTCGCCCAAGACCGATTTTTAGTTTTACAAGCCAGAAGAGATCGTACTACCACAGCATCTTAATTAGCTCAAGAGCTATCACGAGTTCATAATGTACAAATTTCCGACCAAACTGTGAGAAATCGACTGCACGAAGGTCAACTCCACTCCAGACGTCCTTTAAGAGTTCCACAACTGACCCATGAGAATCGCGCTGCTTGTTTAGCTTGGTGCCAAGAACACGTAAACTGGGATCAAGAGAGGTGGGCCACAGTTCTCTTCAGTGATGAATCTAGATTTAGTTATTATCCCGATTCAGGAAGAATTCGAATATAGAGGGAACCTGGAAAGCAAAACCGTCTCCAGCATGCTCGAGAAGTTGTTAGACAGGGAGGCGGATAAGAGATGCTTTGGGGAGGTATACGCCTTGGTGGAAGAACTGACCTTGTTTTCATACAGAACAACCTCACGCGAAATTCTTACGCAAATGAGATAGTTTTACCTATAGTGGTACCGTATCTCCAAACAATGGAGATCAAAATCCACTCTTCCAAAAGATAATGCCCCTCCTCATCGTGCAAGAGTTGTCTTGAACGTTCTTGAAGAGAATGATATCAATCTTCTACCGTGGCCATCCTGCTCCCCAGATCTGAATCCCATCGAGCATGTGTGGTACACCCTAAAAAGAAATCTCCTGCATCAAAACGTCTTCCATCATGAACAGGAGCTTCGATTAGCAGTTCACGGGGCTTGGAATGACTTAGGCCAAAATGTGATAGACAATTCAATATTGAGCATGCCGCGACGATACCAAAGTGTCATTAATAACAGAGGTGGACCTTCTGGGTACTGAAAAATATAAGTGCTTCCATATCGTTTCGAAAATATTAGTTCAGGATTTTTTTGTGTTTCACCAAATTTCGTCATTTTCAAATTTCAAATTTTTTTTTATAATAGGTGCTTTGGAGAAGTCAAATATTATTTTGTTTTCTTGAGAATACATTATATACAATACATCCTAACAAAAACTGAAAGATTTCTATAAATTCAATCATCAAATTCATATTTTAAAGATATTGGTAAGTGTTCCTAGACTTTTTTGAGGTGTTTATATCAATATAGAATTGCCTGACATCCAGATTACTATGATTTTTTTAACAAAAATACTTGAAACAGAATTGGCGGAAAGGGAGAAATATCCACCATTGACCACTTCCCAGTTTGTACACATGCGTCTGCCGGTTCGATTCCGGCAAAGGTTTGTGTGTTGTATGCGTCTTTGAATTTGACATTCGCCTATAAAGGACATAAACTTCCTGGACCAGATAATTTGTAATCTTTGTGGTGGCAGTTATCATTGCACGGTCTAGGAGAGTGGTTCGGAATCCACTATAAGCTGTAGGTCCACATGTGTAACCGCTGTGTTAACCTATTGCTTGCAGCCGAATTGAAACAGAGGATAATAAAAATCAATACATACAGCCAAGTTGCACTGAAGGTTAGATTAGAAATATTCTGTTTTGAAATTATAATATAAATTCAAAATGTACATTTCTCCGGATCCTGTAGAATGCATTGGTACATCGTCTTTGTTGAGAGAAAATACTGATATGTTCTAAATTCTCATAACAGGAATGATTATCAAGAAAAAGTGTTTAACTCAGATATTATACATATATTTGATTGTACATCTGACTAAAACAGAATTTCTAACAACTTACCGTGTATAGTCAGTTCAACATCACGATTAACCTCATACAATCTGATAGCTTCATCCAATTCCAATTGCTTAGAAATTGTACAAGGATCACCTTCTTCATCAACCCATTTGATAGTAAATACTTGATCATGAGAAAAACGACAAATTTCTCTGACTTCCCTATGCAGCTTTTCCAAAGTTATGTCTTGGTTCAAATAAGTTATCAATACTTCGCCATTATAGGCTATTTTAGCACGAATTTCTTGTGCATTGTCCTGGACAAGCTGTGGTGGCATTTTCACACAACCTACAGGATTGAAAAAAACTCTAAATGGGTCAGAATTCAAAACGTTATTATAGTTGGTAGGTGTTAATGAGATTAGTCATAGCATAAACTACTAAGAAGTATTTTTGTTTATAGCTTAACAGAGCCAGTTTCAATGTTTTTCTAATAAGAAAAAAATTTACTTACTTATATCTTTCTCAAATGACCGTATAAAGGTGAACCAACTGGTGAGATTTTTTCTTCTCGTTCAAATAAACCGTAAATTACACTGATCAAAGAAAGAAAGTGAAATACGTAGTCGTTAAAAAAGGAAAAATAGAAAACATAACCTTGTTACAGCCTCTGATTCACTACGCACCGAAAATATGAATATTCTATGACGCAAAATTCTCGTGTTCTTGCAAATAGTGGTCTTACTAATGATTAAACAAACTTCCACAATGTGTGGTATGAAATAAAAAACTATATTACTTTAGAAAGTTTATTTCAAACGAAATGTGCATTCGAATGTCGTTAAACGAAAAATAAAATATATACAGGCAAAGGTTGGAAATATTGAAATAAAATATAATGTGGTGTCATTATGACACTTAAATCGAGTTTTGTACTCATAATGCAAATTATTTTGCATATGCAGGTCAATGTAAGGGTTTAGTGACATATAATTTACAGCACTGAATTTAAATTCTGTAGGTAACACAAAATCCGTAAAATATTGTGATTATTCAGTTTTAGGTTTTATATTGTCCAAGTAATCTTGGACTTTTTGGCTTTTAAATATGTAAAATGCTGCAATTGAACCTATAATTGCTCCCACCCAGTATGTTACAAAATGTTCCATGAAGGTGTTGCCATCACAGCCTAATTTGAGGGAAGTAGCTAGTGCTGGATTGAAATAGCCTCCAGTGGTATCGAACGCTATAATTTCAAATAATTACTTTCGTTATTAGCTAATCAATTGCTGCTATATCTGAAGGTTTTTTATGATTAAAACTTTGAAACTTACCAGCTACTACAATAATTGTGGATGAAACAGCATTTATGAAACTTGCGAATCTATTTTCAGTATGACTCAAAGCTCTAGCTATAAGTCGACATAGGCATGTGCCCACTGCTTCTATGAAGGCTCCCATGCACATGGGTACTTGTAAGTCGGCAGTGCAGTCCTCAAAAGCTTTTCCTTTGTGTGTGTGTACTAGTTCCATGGCCCAAAACAGTTGAACGAAAGAAAATGTTACTAATCCCCCTACTATTTGAGCGAAAATTCTTAACGCAGCGTTGGAATAATCTCTGTTCCCTTCGATAACCTCTTCCATAGAAGTGTAGGGGCAAGCTGAGGCATCTGACCAGGTTTTGTCCCATAGAAGTGCCAAGAAGAAAAGGAAAATGGCATATGCCCAAATTCCCCAGTTTTCGGTAACTGAAAAGAGTATTCCCATTAATTTCATCGTCCTTTTTCTTCCGATTAAAATTCAGACTTTTATTAATAGATTTTCAGAAAAGAATCGTATAGTATTCCTTCTAAGGATCTAGTGGGATGTCCTGGTCTCTCTTATCATTTCGCTATTATACTTCTGAATATAATTTTGTATAAAATGATTCCCTGCGCAGAATTGATATTCAGAGAGTATTACTCCATTGATGTGTGCTAATTCATCAATATTTTGTACTTACATAGAAAAAATTAATTATCAACATCGTTTGTGATAGTTCAGTATTTTGACTATTACCTTCAAGAAGTCTGCCACAATATATCATATTTGAGATTTGTAACTGTAGCCTCTCAAATGGTCTTTATTTATGAGAAGGAGGGGTAAAACAGAATACGGCTTTCAGACACACTTAGAATTATGCCCGAAACTTACTTCCCCGAAAAACCGAATACTCTTGCTTTAATTATTTGTAGTTTAGTTGCGGTGATTGAGTTGATTTTGTATTAAATGTGACCTATCTCGCCCGGAGTAAAATGAAGCATATACTTCTTAGACGATAGAAAAAGTACAGCCCATGTTCTGTTTCCAGATTGAATGTATTTGGGCTCTTTGCTTTTTCAGATGTATCTTCCATAAAAAAAAACCAATTGATCAAGCAGTTCCGTCCAATTTTTGCAACATGCTGGTGAAGCCGTGGTGAATCAAAGGATGGATTTTAAAGAAAAGGGTCTTGAAAGTTATTTGAAAGATATTGTTCCGAATAACAACGAGGCATTTGTGAATAATCGCATATCAACTCGTCATTTTGAGCAATCGTAGTCGCAAATTCAAATCCGAAAATAATATGGCGAGAAAAGATAGGGCTGAAGGATTCTTCACAAGACATCCAAGAATATCTTCAAGGAAACCAAACTCTACCTCTGGATGACGAGCAATTAGTACGAAAAGAGTAGCCGTTCCCAAATTCCTCAAATTGCTGAAAGAAATTGCGGATGAATCTGACCTTACAGGTGAGAGAATTCACAATTGTAATATCAGGAATCATCTTCAATCATTGTTGAATATTGTCACCGAATAGAAAATGAAAACACTTCTGCCAAAAAAAGACGAACGGTAAAAATTCAGAAATATGTTTTTCTATAACAGAAGCTTCTGGTAATTTCAAGAAGCTTGTGAGTGTTTAGTAACAAGGAACGCGTCCTTGGTTACAGGGTAACTCATGAAATGTTATCTCGTTGTTTCGAATTTCATCATCTTCGGAGAGCCTTCATTAGTGGCACACATAAATCAGTAAACATGGTTTCAACAAAATAGATACATATTTGGAAGGCTTAAAAAGGGTTTTTGAAATGAAGTAGATTACTTATCCACTGATACCGTAGATATTCTGACAAAATCTACCTCTGAAGACACAATCAAGGAAGAATCAGTTTCATCAGAGCCAAATACCGAACATCCTCAACTACCCACCAACAATTTTTTATGGTTTATGGTTCACCTTCTGATGTACTGTTCATACCAAATATCTTGATTTCTTCAAAGAGAGGCTACAGAATAAGCCATTAGATTCCTCAAGGAAATTCAAGAAAAAGTTATGAGGTTTGTTTTGTTTTAGGTTAATTTTTCTGAAACGTGCGAACCTGATTTCACTCACTGTTGGGTAGTTTGAGATGATGTTATCTGCCGTCTCACTCGGTTTCAAGCAGAATCTGTATTCGTCCTCATTACACAGGTACATTCTATATATGTGTATATATATATATATATATATATATATATATATATATATATATATATATATATATATATATATATATATATATATATATATATATATATATATGTGTCTTCAGCCTGAAGTGACCCGTAAGGATACAGGCAAATGTGGTGACACAAAACATTTCAACCTATTGACAAAATATTCATTTTTTCTTGAAATCATTGAAAAATCGTTTATATTGAAACATAGTCAAGTTCATTTTTATGCTGATGACACTCAACTTTATCATAGTTTCAGCCCTGAGAATTTTGAAGACGCCGTTAGTAAGGTACAAGAAGATCTTGATAGCTGAATACTACAGGTCTTCATTGGTTGCCTCGTTTAAGTCTCGTGCTTGGATTAAGGCTTATATGCGCCTTAACTGATCAGGGTTTGAGTGGAAGAGCAGAGTGTGCCCATGGCAACTCTCTGAACTCCGCCCTGTGATAATGAAATGAATTGTTATTTGTTTTCTTCCTTGTCCTCATGAATTGCTCAATAAAGTCAATTATATATTTCTTTTATTCTGGTTATTCAATCGAACTGATCGCGTACCCCATTTAATTCCATGCCTGGGGTGGAGTGGGGCATGCTGAATATTTCCAATGAAGTACTTAGATAAAGAAAAATCAATTATCATTGGAATTTAACTATTTATATTGAAAATAAAATTCTAACGATTTGTGTACTATACCTCTCCTAAAATTCGTGAAATTGCTATGGCTCTAAGCGTTTATCTTCAAATACAATGGTCCTAATTAAGTCTCTTCTTAATATACTTATTTTTCAGTTTTGCTAATGAGTATCTTGATCTTATTCACGACTGTCAAAATTTTTTCGCAAATTTTTCTTTATATTAAACAAGTTCCACGAAGAAATAATATATGGGCGATGTCAACCCAGATTATTGGGTCCATAATGTTTCTAAAACATCTATAGATCATAATCGGCATCACTTGGAAGACTTAACCTGGCCATCGCAGCTCTCTCGGTCAAACAGAGATGGAATTTGAGGAAATATCGCAGGTTATGTATTTTTTTATTATCTCCTTAGTCCCTTTCATGAGCTTGCTTGTTATGTAAAATGTTTTCTTAGATTTGTATAGACATATAAGAAGTTTGATTGTTCAAATATTTTTCTGCTGGTTTCCTTTTTCCATTGTTACAGATTCCTGTCCAAACCCCCTTCCTTTCACCCTTGTTTTGGAAAATCATGGAATGCAAGAGAGAATGAAGCGGCTAAGCAGAAAAATCTTTGGTACTCTTTACGTACACACGACACCACGATACTAACACATCATAAACAGACAAGCTATTGCTAGAGCAATAGCGACAGGGAAACGAGTTTTTTTCTCAGGTTTTTTCACTCGTTTATTGAATCATATATAAGATAGTATGGTTCCCCTGTTACATTTTCCTGAGCTCACACTTGTGTTTTATAGATATAAGCATTTATTGTAAATACAATTATTCAAATTTTTGTAAATTCTTTCTTTTCAAAAGAATTATATATATATATATATATATATATATATATATATATATATATATATATATATATATATATATATATATATATATATTCACGCCTATCAAAATGGACTGTTAAGATAGAAATGTGCCCCAGCTGTTCTCAATCGTCTGTTTCAGATTTCGTATGAGAGCCAGATGTCTACCCCAAGTTTACCGTACAATCACGTTGTTGCGTTATGTCCAAAGTCATGAAAGAGAGCTAAACAATGAGCTCATAAAATATCTCGAGTTACAGTGATCATCAGAGATCGACAATATGGTTTCCGTAAACAAAGATCATTTCCTTTCATACGTTACGCATTTGTGGACATCAACAATCAAAAAGCATGGCGAATCAAGAGCTATTGCTCCTGATATCTCGAGGTCCTTCGAAAGGGTTCGGTACGTAGTCTTGATGAATAAACTGGTGGTATATAGATTTCCCGAAAAATTGCGTGGTTGAATTAGTAGTTTTCTCCTCAGTAGATCGATTCTGATGATATTTAATGGTGTAACGAGTTAATCTTTTCATGTTAATACAGAAATACCCCAGTGCACCATACTCTCGCCAACTCTTTTTTATTACAAATTAATGATCTTATCCGCTCCACCGAGATAAGATTATTTGGCTTTGCGAACGACTGTAACCTGGTGCCTCTAGTCAGCGACATATAAATTATGTGGAGTCACACCGAAATACCAACACAGCATGTCACTTATTAGGACTTGATATCAGAATGGACCAGCTCAAATGACCGTCTACTCAAGGGCCCCTGTTGGTTCACAGACGGCTCCAAAACTGCCGAATGTGTTGTATATGGTCGAGGTGCTGCCAAGGAACAGTCGATCTATCTTGGTAGACTTGCTACTGTTTTTCAAGCACCAATAGTCGCCAATGACCACTGCTTACCTCTTGCTTGCGGGGAGATAAACAAGTATGCCAATAAAACACATCACCGATATCGAAGCTGCACTGAATGCATTGGCATTCGACAACTGCACTTCACTTATTGTGCAGGAATGTCGTTCAACCTTCGCCGAACTGGGACACGAACATGCTCCGTCTGATGTGGGTACCGGGCCACTCGGGCATTAAGGGAAATGAGAAAGCGGACTCATTGTCTGGTCGGGGAACAGCTTTGGGATTCACCCTACCAGAGTCTAGGCTTGAAATTTCTCTGGAGTCTGCAAGTATGGAATATAACTGCTGATTGGACCTGAAGGTACGGGAACACTGACTGACCTCACAGGTTTGAGACACTCTCGGCTTGCCATCAGTTGATCCTTCACTGCTAGAACCAAAGCCAGGCCTCCAGGCTAGACCTCAGAGTTTTAACTACAATATTAACGGAACAATGTCGTCTCAGAAATCACCTTAATAAGTCAGGATTGATCGAGAACCTTTTATGTAGAGTATGGACGGAAGACATAGAATCAATAGAGCATGGCATGTGTTAATGCCCAGCTGGGGACAGAATCAATCTTAAGGAACTTGCATTTAACGAACTGAAGCTGACTGATGTTATTTAACTGTCACCAACGAAGCTTATAGCGATTACAAGAAGGATGGATCTTGTAGGTATGCTACAATAGACCACTAGGTCGCAGTGGCAGGACTGTTTATCAGCCCACATTCAATTTTATATATATATAGCCAATTTTAACGCGAACAAGATGCAATTAACAACGTTCTCCAGAAGAGTCACTGATGAAAAACATCTTTCAATCATAATGAAACTCTCGTTTCATCTGAGATTGATACTGTCTTCCAATCATCAATCCAATTTTAATGATTTCTTGCAAATTGCAATATTGAAATTCTCCGCTCTCAAATGAGTAATGGGTTTCTACTGGTCTTCCACTGCGGAATCCATTTGCAAATAAACGTCTACTAGCTAGAGATGATATTACCGCATTGCGAGAATTTGTTATCTCGTCTTTGGACACTGTATTAGCGATTCTCTTATTTCATAGAGCAGGTTGTTCATCTCTTGGATTGGTACGCAGTTTTTGGCCTTGTCCTGATCTTCTACAGTTAGAAACCAACATAATTGAATATATTTCATCCAACAAAGTTGATGCTGTGACAGTCTCCGATAGGAATTTATTTTTATAGATAATTAATTTTTGACATTTGAACAAATGTGATACAGTCACTGAGAACAAACTTAATAGGAAAAGATCCAACTGGTGGTAATAATTAAGTTTTGAAACAGATTATAAAACAATTTATGACTATAGAGACAAGAAGTATAATTGTAAGTGAAAAAAAAAACAAAAATCAGAGGAACGCCAAACCAAACTTGTAACAGTTCTTAAACCAAAAACATTTGTTTACATAGGATTAAACATGAAAAAATGTGTGGTGCGATTATTTTATCCCGGAGTTTATATCGAATATATAATGTTTCCTTCGAAAGGACTTTTGGTAATTATTCCATTTTTGAGATGAAATTGCCCTCTCTCAACGATCACCTGTTGTGGATGATAGGTTCATTTTTACAGAATTAGAAGAGAGGAACAGACAGCTCGTTAAGGCTGAAACATCCAAGTATTTCAGTAGCTTGACGATCTCCTTCAACAGGTACGGACTGATATCGTTTAAAATTTAAACAGAGTGATATAAAGAAATGTCTTTTTCGATCTCATTGAGGTTTACAAGGATATTAGCACCCCATAGATTAACACGAAGAGCATATTTCATGAAAATGTTTTTCGTGAATATTCTTTTCTATCAGAAATAAATGAATGTAAAAATAAATACAACTTTTTATATTTTCATCAACAGTACTGAAATATTCAGAGTTCAGAAAACTTAAGCGGATTTCATTTTACTGGGTACACTTGCAAAAAACAATTACTTACTGATTATTAATTCGAAAAATGAAATGCACATTTCTATGGTCGTTATAAATTCCAAAATGATATCTCTGAATACATTTTCGTTCATCAAACTTTTCACAGCTTTTCTGAGAAGATAACAGCATCCAATGGAAATTGCTATGTAAGTGGTTGAAATGACCAATGGATGGATACCGAAAATATTTTTCTTCGAACTGAAAAAATATAAAATTTATTTAAATATTATATCTGACCATAGTAGTATATAGCATATGAAATCATAATTATCCATTAAATTCTGAAATTCAATAAAAGCATCAAGTTTGTCTCTCGTCCTGGCCATTCTTATAAATATGCTATTTTCCTCTAAATCCCAAAAAAAAAGTATGCAATAGAAATTAGCAACTATTGTTAGATAATTCTCACGTACACTCAAGAAACCTCATTTTCTTACCTATAACCGACGATCCCAAGATTCCTGAATAATCTATAAACTTTAGTGGCCATCCTTTTAGCCATTTCCAACAAATACACAAAAAATTCAATATGGAACCATTTGAAATTCGAAATATTTTGCCTAAATATCCAGAGACACCACTACATTAGTAAAATGAAATATATTTACCTACAACTAGTTTGGTGATATGTTATTATTAGAATCTCAGACTCCTCTATTTATAAAACGTGTGTTTAATATGTAATTGTGGTCCCCTTTTCTATTGATCAAATAGTGGGGGAGATATAATTTTTTTTCATTTTTGGCTCAGTCTGAATTAAAGATTATTTTTTTCCACATAAAGCAATGGCAAGTAGACGTTTTAAAGTTACCCTGGATTCTATTAATCCTCAGTTGGGGGTTATCATGTTACAGTTCTAGGATATCACGTGGTTAAGACAAACAGAAGAAGTCAATTCAAAAATGATTATGCATGATCACTTTTCAAATTTTCTGAAAATTATCATGTATTACATGAAAATATGTCTAATTCAGTAGCAGCTCCTAGAACTTTCTTATCACAAGAGACATCTCTTAAAAATACATTAAAAGTTAATCGATTCATGAAGACCTTTCTTCTCACAATATTTACTTCTTACTTTTCAATTTCGTTTTTGTTCAGTGACGATAGTTTGTAGGAAAAAGTGAAGCGGAAAAAATCGTACAAGAAACTCACACTCCGACCTAGGATCAGTTCCATGATAGGGGAATTGTCGTAGGTTATTATTTGCTTAGTCGGCAGTTACATTATTTGCAAGTGTCTAGAGCTAAGAATTATGAGGAAGAATATGCTATATATACCAGGGGTGCTCAAATTTGAACTGCTGGCGGTCTACCTCAATATTTTTTGACTACTTACGATCAACTCTGAGAGGCTACAAGTATATGTGATGCAGGGTTGTCATACATACACGATATACCCTACCTACCTACCTACCTACCTAGGTAGGGTGTACCATAGCTTATATAGATATTAGCTTTCCGCACAATATACATTATCTTAGACAAGGTTTGGGTTAGGTTTAGTTAGGTTCTTCTTTATAATATCAAAGAAAAAATCATAGTTATTGAAAATTGCGAGTTTATTGGTTGTTATAAAACAAAAGAGTTACATATGTTGTTAAACTTAACTAAGGAGTGACTTTGGATGTTGAAGCGTGGCACTGCATGTCCTCAGCATGCTCTTCATAAGATGGTACGTAGCCACTGATTGCTAATCGCATGATGACATATGATCGTCAGTTAGTCGATTGCGATATTTTGACTTAATTATCTTCATTTCAGAAAATGCACACTTGCACAAGTAAGTTGACCCAAACCTTGCCATCAGTTGAAGAGCGCTTTGCCTTAGATTGGGATATTTATCGTCAGATACAAAACACCACAAACTTGTATCAGATGTTGTTGTTTTGAGATGTATATCTGATGTAGTCTGCATCAGCTCATTTTCAACAGAACGTGAGTTCCAATTAAACTGACTCGCTATTTATGTAGCTAATTCCTCAATGTTTTTGCATGAATAAGGATAACTCATAAATGATACTATATTTGCCAATTTACTGCACTCATAAAAACGCATTTCTAATTGTCCCAAAATATTTCAGCCTCATACGTATCATTATTCAACTGAGGAATCCTTGCTTTCGAAAACGGAAAATGTTTCAGATCCTGTCTCTTCAGTTGATCTATCATAAGTTGCAATTTACTTTGAATGCGTTTACTGCGCTAATCATCTCAATAATAGTTTTTCCTTTACCTGGAAGCTCCAAGTTAATGGTGTTTAAGTGCATTGTGATGTCAGTCAAAAATGCCAAATCAGTCAGCCAGAAATAATTCTTGAAACCTTTCTAGATATTTTCCGCGACTCAACCATCTGACGTCCGTGTGAAGAACTAAATCAGTGTGTTTGGCTGACTCCCTATCTTCCAACTACAACCTAAAGAGCCGCCGTTGCGATCTACGTGCACGGATGGAATTCACGATTTTTGTTGCAATGCCAATAATTTTATCCGTGTCTAAGACTTTCGAACACAACACTTGTTGATGTATAATGCAATGTAATGAAAAAAATAAAGGGAAAAATCTTCATTAGCTCGACACAATGCCACATAATCGTTTTTGTTCAAAGTCATTGCTGATGCTCCATCGGTTGTAATGCACACTAATTTATATATTGGTAGCTTGAAGTTCTTAACAAAATTATAGAAAACGTAATATATATATATATATATATATATATATATATATATATATATATATATATATATATATATATATATATATATATATATATGAAATTTGGGCTTCAAAATGTGAAAATCTTTCTATTGGAAAAGGAAAGATCACCTCTGATTATATAAAGATTTCCAATATCGAAATCGAGCCAATGCATCAAGGAGATACATATAAATATCTTGGATTTTGTCAAGAGAAGACAATTAACCATAGCAGCACTAAAGAAAATATTAGAAGTTCATATTACAAAAGACTTAGAATTATCATCAAGAGTTATTTAACTAGTAAAACCTTTTCAGAGCTATCAACTCCTATGCTGTTCCTATTCTTACATCTTCTTTTGGAATTATTAAATGGTCTAAAACTGATCTAAATGAATTACAATGTCAAACGAGGAAAATGCTCTGTAAATATCATAAGCACCACCCAAAGTCAGCTGTTCAGAGAGTTACACTACCTAGACATCTTGGAGGTCGTGGATTAATTGATTTGAATAATCTCCATAGTAAACAGATTTTTCATCTACGTTCCCATTTTCATGATAAACAGAGAACGTCTAAATTGCATGATATTGTTGTTGCTTCAGATTATAATCTTACACCTCTGAACTTGACAATGCAAAAGGTAGATTTTGATATATTTGATGATAATTCTAAAAGAGTTGGATGCAGAAGGAATTACACGGAAAGCACCCTAAAGAATTGAAAAATGATTATATTGATGAAATTGCATCGAATAAATGGTTAGGTTAGTATCTGGAGAATTGTTTGCTGAAACAGAAGGCTTGGCAATTGCGATCCAGGATCAGGTTGTTTTCACGAGGAATTATAGAAAACACATCATCAAACAAAATATAGATGATTCTTGCCGTAGATGTTTCTGTTCTTCAGAAACAGTTTTTCATATATTATCATCTTGCTCAGTCCTTGCTTCAACAGATTATTTAGAAAGACATAATGCCGTCGCTAATATTATTCACTTTAATCTAGGAATTAAACATGACCTAATTCCCAAAGAAAAAAATTTCACAAATATGAACCTGAGATTATTTGTGAAATTAAAAATATAAACTTTATTTTGATAAAACAATTCTTTGCAACAGAGCTGTAAAATACAATAGACCAGATATCGTTCTTAATGATAAACAGAATCAAAATACATATATAATTGATATTGCTATACCCGACATACATAATATACAAAATAAATACAATGAAAAATTTTTAAATATATGATGCTTGGCGACGAGATTAAAAAATGTGGAAAATGAAGAAAATATTTATTCTACCGATTATTATTTCTACAACAGGCGTTATTCCTAGAAGTCTTCACAAAAGTATTGAGATTTTGGGTCTGAAGAAAAATTTGTTTGAACAGTTACAAAAGATAACAGTCATCAAATCTTGTAATATTCTTCGTAGGTTTCTTTCCGAAAATAATAATGAGGTAGAGTCATAGGTTTTCTCTTTAGTTTATACTGCTCAGAATCTCATTTCATATTTTATTTATTTGTTTATATAAATGTAATATAATTAACTGACAATTTTGTCATATTTATATTCAGAGCAGTATTCTATTCGATCGTTCACCACTTTACACAAAGGAAACTATTAATGAGTAACATTCAGTGTTACTTGACTAAGGTCCGTACACTGGATTTTTCCGGGAGAAAGCCTCTGACACTACTCGTTGGTACATTGATATCATTGTCTGATGATGCTATAGTATGTATATATTCTGGTAGATTGATATATTCTCATAACATTTAACGTTATCCTAATATATAATTACTCCAGGATATGTTTTGGTTATAATCATCGCCTGGCAATGGTATTAATTACCGGGTGGTGGATTTATATTTTTCATGAAATCAGTTTGATTGCATGAACAGATATATGGGCAACTCGTCGGGGTAAAACCCCTTATATATATATATATATATATATATATATATATATATATATATATATATATATATACATGGGTATTCCCTATAGAGGAATGATTAGCCAATATGTGATTGAATACCATTCGAATAAAAATACACAGCTGGGCAGTGTCTAACATATCGGTGGATTCGTCGAACTGTAAATAAAAGTATGTACATTTCATCATGTTTTAGTTTATCTTCCATGTCCTGACTCATGACTTCAATACGCCTTGTGACAGTCAGACGAAAGAGCTGTAGTTCTCTAACAGCAGACATGATTTCTATTTTATTTTTAAAATCTTCAGTAAATGCTTCCTTCACAACCGATCCATCTTCGAATGGTTTCTTGTGTTTCTCCAATATATGAGATATTTTAAATGTCGCGATCGTAGCAGCTTTTGATTGTCTGGCTGGTCTTGTGAACATGGTTTGTTCTATTCTCAAACAAGATATCAAATCCCGTAATTTTCGTTTTCTTAATTCACTCTGTGGCGGAAAATCCATTTTAGTTTTTACGAATCATTTTATGATGCCTCTCTAAGTTACCAAACTTATGTATTGCAACTGACGCACGACAAATAAGACAAATGCTCTTATCCTTCACCATACAAAAGAAAAATTCGTCCACCCAATCGTTAATAAAATGATACGTTTAAGATTTCTTCGCTGCACTCATTTTGTACTATTTAATAATAAACTTTTTTTCGACGTAGTATTGCCTTCAAGTTACAATTCAGAATACTCCAATTCCTGAAGGCCCAACATTTATATCGGCGTGAACGAAAGTCTCAAATGTTTCCGTCAAACGCGCCGCCCGAAATTTCTAGGAATGCGGCAAGAATAAAAAACGCGGCTTTTGAAGAGTACCGCGCGTTTCATTGATACGGCAGCATTTTGTTGCTAGCAGAGTGTTATTTTATTACGTAATTATTTTTATTTAGTTACCTACTTATTAAAAATTTTTTTCTTCTCGAGATTTACTCAAAAAGCTATCGACCGTTTGAGCACCCCTGATATATACCTATTTTAAATATTGAATAGTGATTCATTCAAATTCATTGTCATCACTTTATTGAATGTGTGGAAATTTTTTAATTTTCTAATGCAATTAACGCATGTCACAAAAGTGTTGGGAAAAATTTCGAATAGATAAATTAATTACTGAAGAAAACTTTATTGAATTGATTTTATCATTACGATTTCACCTTATATCTAAACTCTATGAAATCGTAATCAAAGGATTGATTAGGGCCCGTTCTGCTCAATGGCGCGCAATTTTCTCCGACCACCTCCCGTCAGTCTTTGGACGACATCGATTTCTCGTATCTTCTGAAAGATTCTCTGTCTCAAACCTTCTTCGTTTTGAGATTCCCATCCATTGTCATAGACTTTGCTTGTCAGTAAACCCCAAAAATCTTCGATTGGTCTTGCTTGTGGAGCGTTTGGGGAGTTATCTCCGCGAGGTGCAAATGGGATGTTATTAGCCTCTAACCAATCTCTCCTACCTCGCGCATAATGGGAAGACGCCAAGTCTGGCCAAAACACTATTTCGTCATCAGCTTGATAGGTATTGATGAAATCTAACAATTTTGGGGGACATCTCCCAGTATATAGGTTTGCATCTACAGCTTCGCCTCACACATGCCCTACATATGGTCTTGAAACCCCAGCTTCAGAAATACCACAACAAATCAAATACTTGTCTTCAAATTTTTTCTTTGTTTTGAATTTTACTTCGTTTGGATAGTCTTCTATGTTATTTGTATAGAAACCAGCATTACAGTAGATTTCAGAATGGGATAATGTAAAATATTTTTCATCATTCAAAATTATGGTTCTGTCATATGCGAAAATAATTCTTCTTAAGACGCGGCAACATCTGGGATATTTTCCAATTGATTCTGGGTGTATTTTTGACACTTACGCCTTTTACGATATTTACATTCTGCATTCAGTAATTCTCGCCTTATTGTCTCATGAGAAGTACGAAATCTTCTGGATAATTTTCGTAATGATGTTCCTACTGTGTCCATTGCTCTTTCTAAGAGTCTGTTTCTATGGATTTCATTCAGAGGCTTCGGTTGACCAATTTTTGGCAATTTCAAGCATTGTATTCCTTGCTCACATTCACTTATTACCCGATAAATAGTTGCCTTAGAAATATTCTGACCACTAAAAATGTTGATGATTTCACGCTTAGGAACTCGCCCAACTAAATTGTAAATACTTCTTAGAAGTTCTAATTTGTAAGCCATTTTAGCGAACTTATTCAGACTTTTGACAGAAGGAATACTCGATATAAATCATAAATGACATCTGTTGATCACGACAACTAGATCTTCCACGAATTTCGGGAACTGCATGAAAAAACTTCTTCCCAAGACTTTCGTGGCATACGTTATGAGGTTTATAGATTTAATATGTTCAAAATTTGCTATTTGAGGAGAGATGTTCTCTGAATCTTGATTAAAAATTTCCATTTTTTTGTCCTATGTAAGCTGTTGGGAATTCATTGTATTCAATTCTTTACGTTCCAAATAGTTTGAATTTATTAATTTTTTGTTTAGAATTGATTGATGATTGCTTATGTTGGGTCCACTGGAAAACAAGGTTCTCAAATTAAAAACGGAAAGATAATTGCTAATATTATTAGAGAGGAGGCCAAAGTAAGTTAGACATGCGTATTTATCTTATGGTTTTTCTATAATAATACTGTTCATCTGGGAAACAGATACATTATTATTTAATGCAATTTTCTCAATGATATTGATTTTTGTATTAGAGTCTGTTTAGGAATATGGAAATTGGCTCTATGAATCATTGAATTATTAGCGGCTAATTTATGTGTAATGTGGATAAAATAATACATTGGGATTGTTGAGATTGTTTGTTTTCTATATATGTTGTTGGTGGGATCATTAATCAGTTTAGTGATGGTTATGTTTATGAAATTTATTGAATTATTGCTTTCAATTTCAGCAGTGAAAATTATTTCAGTATGCATTTTCTTCAGAAAATATAAAAACCGGTCTATTTGTCTGTTTGAACCTTGCAAAACCGCAAGAACGTCATCAACGCATCTTTACCAAAAAATGATATGTTTTTGATCTATCTTATTATTCATTATATATGAAAAAGAGACCAAATGGGGAGTCCTGACTTTTGTTTGAAAAATTTTGATTCAAATTGTAAATAATTTTGTGTCAAACAGGTCTCTAGAAGATTATAAAATTCTTCTATAATGGGTGGTGTTGTTTTGTTTAAAGATTTCTTTCATTATAGACTGACATTCATCTGTTGGAATGTTTGGGTACATTATTTCGATATCAATACGTCATCAATACTTGACGTATCAGAAATTTCAAGAGAACCCACAAAACAGTTCATCAAAGAAAAAACTAATTGGAACAATTGAATTATCTAGTACATTCAGATTGGTACGAGAAGAAAGTGATTGCAATGAACCCTCTAGCTCCAAAAATATACGCCTTAATCGAACTACACAAAAAAAATCCGGGCCAGGTTAATTAGCAAGCTTCTTAAACCACAAATCTATGGAACTGACCAACTTTCGTCCACAATACCCCATTTTGAATTCTGTAGACCTGATAGATAAACTTTCGACACTTAAAAATTTCATTTTCATTTCATTTCATATTTCTCCAGTTTGGTATGAAAATTATGTACCAAACAGGGGGTTGCTATTTCAGGCAAGTATTGTACCCCAAAAGATGTCCCCTTGAAACAAAAATTGACCTATTTTTGCGTTTTGATCAGAAATGAATCTCTTGGTAGATATAGCCTCTGTTTAGTTTTCGTTGAAGCACCCTGTATATATATATATATATATATATATATATATATATATATATATATATATATATATATATATATATATAGTGGATTACAACTGTTGTCGTTTCTGGCTTCTCGATTTTCACAAACTCCGGTTCCACCAATCTCCTTCTTCCAATTTCCTTGACCACATGGCTTCCTCAATTTCCATTTCCCATGTTCTAGGTGGGCGTCCTCTCTTCCTTCGTTCTGCTTGAGTCCAAATCCAGATCTTTTTTGGCCATCTTGTTTCTTCCATCCTCTACAAGTGACCGTACCACTTTCGCTGTTTGCTTTTCACAGTTTCCAAGATATTTCCTTCTACATTCATTATCTCTTTAATCCTTTAATTTGTCATGTGTTCCAGTCTCGATACTCCACTGCTTCGTCTTCAAAAGTCCATCCCTAAAGCTTTCAGTCTGTCTTTTTCTCTTTGTGTGAGCTCCCACGTTTCTGCCCCATAGGTTGTGATAGTTTCAAATATTGTGTCGTAGATGAGATGTTTAGTTCTTTTTGTTAGTCTTTTTTCACATCATTGAATTTAATTGACGAATCACCCTCTTTCCTTGAGCTATCTTGTTGGAGACTTCGTTTGAACTTTCACCATTTTCCGCAAGTGTAACGCCCATGTACTTGAAAGAGTCACTGTGCTTTATCGTTTGGCCAGATCCTATTTCCAAGTCGCTCTTATCATCAGAGCATACTGTCATGTATTCCGTTTTCCTTGTATTCAGCACTAAACCAAATTGCCATCCCTGTTACCAGCAATCACCACCTGGTGGTCAGCAAAAAGGAGTGTACAGACTCGTCAGCAATTGGTAGCCCCATACCATAACATCTTCTTTTCCACGCTCTCAATGTTTCGTCAAGATATATTTTAAATAGTAGTGAAGCTAAAGAGCAACCTTGTCGAAGCCCTTTTGACACATCAAATTCTTCTGAGAGCTTTCCTTTCATTTTAGTCCTACTTGTACAGTCACTATAAAGATTTTTTACATCTTGTATGTAGGTCTGGCTGATACCGCTCTGTTTCATCGTGTACCATACCTTATTTAATGGTACATACGCTTTTTGCAGATCTACAAATATTGAATGTGCCTTTCCACTCCTCACTACTCTTTTCTCTATAAGAATCTTGAAAGTAAAAATACCGTCAGTACAAGAGCGACCAGCTCTAAAGCCATTCTGCTCCTCAGACTCCTCGAATTCGACCCCCATTCTGCGCTTCAGAACCATGCCGTATAATCTTGCAAAAGCACTCATCACACTTTTACCTCTATAATTAGATAATTGCGTTTGTCTCCCTTTTTATATATGGGTGTAATGATGGCCTTTCCTCACTCTTCAGGCATTTTCTGACCTTTTAGGCACTTATTGAAAAGTACCACAATCCGATGAGAGCTTTTTCACCTCTGTAGATGAAATATTCTCAATCTCTTGGGTCTCTTCGGTACTTCTGAAATTTTGCTCTTGTTGAAATTGAGGTCGGTCTTCCGTTAGAAGACCTTTATAGTATTTTACCCAATCGTTTATTCCAATGAGGCTGATGTTTAGTAATACTTACGCTTCATTATTTTGCTGTTTTTATTTTTTATTTTTCAGGTGTCTGCCTATGACTATCAATCTAATATCTGAATATAATGAAAAATTAATCGAGAATACAATAATCTGGATTCGACTATTTGTTCACAACGCATACAATATAAAATAACGTTTGGTTCACGCATTTCTTCTAATTTTCACGAGCTAACATTTTAGGGGCAGGCGTGAGAAGGTCAGTGAATTTCAAATGTTTATTCTTTCTACATACTGTGTTTTCTTCCTATCACGTTTCAACTCACAAGCAAAATTTGATATTATAACTTTATCATCGTATTGAACATTAGTGGCCGTCACTTGATGCAAATCCTTTTCAAATGATAAAAATAAAACGGATCAAAAGTGAGAAGGATCTCAGACAAATCGCTGAATCATTATCTAAACAATTTAAGTGAAGGGAATTATTTTCAAAGTCTATCAGTTTATTCATTAATATGTTGAAAAGTTTATATCTATTAATTACAAGGATTTCTTGAAGTTAGTATTAAGTTCTTCATTAAATGAATGTAAAATTTTGAAATTTTTATTGAAATTATGTTCTGTCAATTGAATGGTTTGTGTAATTAGAATTTGTGTTTTTACTGATGAAACTGCAATAATGATCATTGGCTCTTATGCTGAAATTTCTAAAAGTTTTCACTTACTAATATATATCTCACTACAACTACCGCAGCTTAGTTTTCATACACCAGATTTCTTTCCTTCATCTATGTTACTTTTGTTTTTCATGTGTTTGGATAGATTATTATTGTTTCAGAATGAGATGTGTAATGGAACTTTTCCAGTGAATATTTCAAATTGTCCTAACTTTTTCAACGTATGTTGAGTAAGATACTACTATATATGGTAAGGTAGCCTCTGTCTCTGTTCGTTGGAGGGCGCAGTGATATTTACATGATTACTTTCGCTCCAACGATTTAAGATGAGTAGTAGGTGGCGGCATGGCCTGATGTTGTGAATGGGTAAGCAATGATGACGAGGTGAAATGAGACCGAAACTGCAGTCCATTGCTCCTATTCATGACATCCGACAGTGCTGTACTACTGGTCTGTGGCCCCGGTTGACGGTGATTATGAAGGGTGGATCGGAAAACTAGCTCCTTCAAGGGAGGATATTTAACATTCTACGGAAGGTTGAATATTGTTCCTTGAATAATAATGTCTTCGATACTATATATGTGGTGATCTTTAGATTTTGGATACAGCAATACCATTGACTTTTGTTTTGCGTTTTTTGTTAAGTAATTCAGTTATAATAATTAGATTGCAATAATCATTAAGAGCTCTTTGTTTAGTAATATAAAGTTTTTTATCGAAATTAACTAAAGATTAAGATACCTTCAATAATCTGTGGATCATGTTATGGAATGCTGTCATTCTATGTTAAACAGGATGAAACAACGTATTATGAATTACGACTTAGTATGAGACGGTTTATGAAAAAGTGAAATCATGTCTATTATTTTATTTAGAAACAGTGAAATATGAAAAATTTACTGAAACGTTTTGTTCAATTTCGGTAGTAAACAGTAATACATACAATGATAACTTCCTCATACCGAAACCAATATAAAATTGTTTAGCTGAGAAGTTGTTAGGTATAATAGTCTTTAAGATACCCCTAGAATTTCCTGCAAATAGGAGGCGAAGAGGATTTCCCCTAATAAGCTCCTCGCTCAAACGTACGTATGAAACGCTTTAAGGATGATGAAGGAATCGTGAATATTATTTAATTCAGTAATCTAAAACTTTCTAGTAGTTATCGACCTATCAGCTTACTTTCTGTTTCATTCAAAATTTTAGAAAGACTTCTTTATCAGAGGTTAGATCCAATCATTGACAGAGCTCTGTTCTCTTCTCAGGGAGGTTTTCGAAAAAACTGTAATTATTAGGCTCAGGTTTTAGGTTTATCCACTTTCATTGAGACAGGATTTCAGGGTAAACTTAAAATAGGCGCTGTATTTGTAGACCTCTCTTCGGCATATGACACAGTTTGGAAGGCTGGTTTAGTTTATAAGCCCTTTGAAGTAGTTCAATGTGGAAAAATTGTGAAGTTGATTGAAAATATGTTATCTGATAGATGACTTTGAGTTTATCGGTGAGAAAACCATTAGATTTTAAACTCTAAATGATGGCCTACCTCAGGCATCTGTTCTTGCATCTCTTCTCTTCAATTTATATATATCTGACATCCCTAAAACTCCCTCTACAAAGTTTATTTATGCTGATGATATTGCTTAGGTTTTTCGACACTATGACTTCGAAACGAATGAGCAAACACTGACTTCTGATTTAGAAATTCTGAACATTTTCTTCAAAAAATGGCGTTTATGTCCAAAACCTTTGAAAACTGAGGTTTCTTGTTTCCATCTGAATAATTATGAGAAGGATAGCCAACTAAGAGTATCCTTCAATCAGCACTACTAACTCATAATTTCACTACAACATATCTTGGTGTAAAGCTAGATCGTTCTTTGACTTTCAAATTTGATATTGATAAATTATGGCAGAAGTTGAAAACAAGAAACAATATACTACATAAACTACCTGGATCTAATTGGGGCACCGGAGTCTCTACTTTACGAACTACTGCTTTAGCTTTAGTATATTCAGCAGCAGGAAATTAGCTCTTAAATCATCTTGGGATAAGTATCACTCATTTCTAGAAGTTTTTCCGATAGTACACAATCTTCCAAATCCACCTAACCTGAGATTGAAATCTAGGAATCCTATTTGGTCGATTGACTTTTTGCGTACACGGGTGAAGGCTGTTGATCTTTGGAAAACTGAATGGCAGAAAGTTGATGTTTTCAATAAAGTTCTCAAAGAGGATCCGTCCATAAGGGTTGCAGGTTTCGAAATAAGTAGGAAAAATTGGTGTACATTAAATCGTCTCAGGACAGGACACTGTCGTAGTAATAGTATGTTGTTCAAATAGAATACTGTAGAAAGTCCGTTATGTGAATGTGGCACAGCTGAAGAAACAATAAGTCATTTAGTCCTCGATTGTCCTATTTACCATTTTACGGACGGTTTTCAAGAAATTCCTTCTGTTTCAGATAATTTCATTAACTGGGTAGAGAACTTCAAGTCTATTTAGGAGATTAATTTTGAATCTTGAGGTTATTATGATCTACACCCACGAATGGTGTATGAGATATTCCCTGTTGAAAAACAGCGGAGCTTTAGTTAAGTTCTTAGATAAGGCAAGGGTTGCTCCCCCTGAGGGCTTTATTCCCATGGTATATGAGATGCTCCCTGTTGAAAAACAGCGGAGCATTAGTTAAGTTCTAAGATTCAAGTGAATTTAGACATATAAGAGTCAGGTATGTTTGATGAAATATTTTTCTGCTGTTTTTCTTCTTCCATTGTTACAGATTTTTCCTGTCCCAAACCCCCTTCCTTTTCACCCTTGTCATCGTGAAGAAGTCCTGGAAATCATGGAGTGCAAGGTAAGAATGAGAGAATGAAGCTGCTAAGCAGAAAAATTTTTGGTACTCTTTTTGTACACACGACACTAACACAACATAAACTGACAAGCTATTGCTAGTGCAATAGCGATAGGGAAACGAGTTTTCTCCACAGGTTTTTTCACTCGTTTATTGAATCATACTCAAGATAGTATGGGTCCCCTGTTACATTTCCTGAGCTCACACTTTAGGGGCAATCGTAGAAGGTATCGAGTTTAGATGCCTGAATAAGGAACAGGCTTGGTCTGTTTTTTTCGTTGGTATTCTATTTATTCGCTTGTATTTTACGATTGTGTTTTTCTGACACACACCAAAATAATATAAGCGTTTATTGTAAATACCATTATTCGAATTTTTGAAATCCTCTCTTTAAAAAAAAAAAATATATATATATATATATATATAAAATCTGAGACAAGACGGAGTATTCAAAAATCCGTAGATCAATGAATAATCCCTCCTGACAAGAGCTAGTTTCCAAATCTGCCCGCCATGCACGCAGCCCCCAAGCACCACAATAGTGCAACCAAGCAGGATGCCGAGAAAGAAGCGGCAGACTGCAGTTTCGCCCTTATTAGGAGCTCATCAGCGTCGCATATCGCTTCTCAGCATCCTACCAAGCTACATCGGGGTACCCTATCAATTCCAGAAAGGACGCACCTCTTACATACGTACGAGAGTCGCCCTCTATGGACCGACACGGCGAACCCGCTACCGGACTTCGAGATAGATACGAACAGTAACAAACAGATGTGGAAACGTTAAAAATTCCTAACATTTGGGAGACATCTTTCGCCGTTCCATGAATCACATCAACGGTAGAAAACGTGCGAAATAATCCCGCTGGAATAGTGCTCTGCTTCCGAGATAACCCTCCCGTCGGTAAATATTTGGTCAGATATCTTCCGCGATAAACTTCGCGTGGAGTATATGTATGTAAATCTGAGACAAGACGGATTATTCAAAAATCCGTAGATCAATGAATAATCCCTCCTGACAAGAGCTAGTTTCCAAATCTGCCCGCCATGCACGCAGCATCCTGCTTGGTTGCACTATTGTGGCGCTTGGGGGCTGCGTGCATGGCGGGCAGATTTGGAAACTAGCTCTTTTGATAAACTTAGAAAAAAATTAATATTGCTTAATTTCGTATCGTTATACAATTTAATAAAAAACTGGTGCGTGTATCTTTACATATACGTCTCCCTTTTTTGCTTCACATACGTCATGTTTTCTTCTCGTGTAAGGTGACACCTCTATTGTCAAAATCTACCTGTTCATTCTATTGATTTAAAAGATTCTCAAAATTAATATCCAGTTCTTCATTAGATGAATGTGAGATTCTTCAATTGAATACTTCACATAATTAGAATATGTTTTTCATTGATGAAACTACAATAATATTCATTGACTCTAATATTGAAATTTCTGTAGGTTCTACCAATATACAACTGACTACAACTATTGCAGTGAAGTTTGTGGCAGCATATTTCTTTCGTTTATCTATTCTACTTTTATTATCTTCCATGAGTTTGGATAAATTATTATTTGGTCGAAATGAAATGTGTAACAGGAACTTTCCTTGTAAATATTTCAAATAATGGCTAATTTTCCAAACGTATGTGAGGCTTCTAGTTCTGTTTTGATCTCCAGATTTTGGGTACACCAATTTTGGTGTCTTGAGTTTCCGTTTTTATTAAGTAAGTCAGTTATAATATTTGGATCGGTTCTGGTGAAAGTTATCTCATCCTCAATTGATTCAGTTGGTTTTTATTATATGATGATTTTCTTGATTTAATCCTTGGAAACCCTTGAGTTCGTTTCTTAGTAATTTGGAACTTTGATTTTTATAAGCTGTTCATTATCATAAACATTTCTGAGCGCCATTTCGGGATCTACACCAAGTTGCTCTGAATTGAATTGAGGATGAGATAACTTGTACTAAAGCAGATAAAGGTAATACATTAGTGTCATTAAATAGATCTGACTATATTTCCGAAAAGGAAGGCATTCCCAAATCTCAACATCTGACCAAAATTTCTTTTGATCCAACTAATAAATTCCAAAATAAAATTAAAATTTATTAAAAGATATTTAACTTCTACTAAATGACGCAGCCAAAATCAAACTTATAGTGAATATTCAAACCTCAATTCGGATAAATGACTAAATAAACTTATATCCTAGAAGTGATGTTTTCATTTTATCAGAAACCTTAGGGATGATTGATAAGTATTAAGTCCTTCCAGAAATGACAATTCATTATCATACTCTTGAGGAAGCGCCTTGTCCTAAAATACACGTCTTTGCTTATCGCCAGGAATTTCATCTGTAAATGTAGTAGGAAAGACAAAATATATGATGGCTACTTTCTGGAACACTAGTCATATAATAGTACACTATGAATATATTTTGATGAAGGATTTTCTAGTAATCTATCTATGTTAAAATGTTCACTAGCGCTTAGGTTATACTTATCATTGAATTCTTGCTCTCCTCATATTATCCTTCTAAAAAGCTTATCTTTTGATAAACTAAGAAAAAAATAAATATTGATTAATTTCGTATCCTTATACGATTCAATGAAAAGGCGTGTGTATATTTATATACAGATCGTCCTTTTTTGCTTCACTTACGTCTTGTTTTTTCTCTTTCATGTAACGTGACACGTCCTCAAAATTTCATTTATACTCCTCATCCACTTGTTGATTATATAATCGCCGCCTAAAAAATTTCTCTTCAAAAAAATCGACTTTAGGAAATCAAATAAGGAATAACATATGTGGAATGATATTGAGAAATAATGCCCGATTTCCTCATCATTGTAATTTTAATCGCACAGCATTAGCAGATGGTTCAGTTTCAATTTAACGATGATTCGTTAAACTTTGTAATATTCGATGAGTTGGTACTACTACGATTTGGTCAGCAGAAACCAAAAATTAACTCTTCATAAAAGTTAATTTCATAATTGACGAATTGATGGATATATCTTTTCGATAAATGCTGTATTTAGTCCGACTATATGTTTGAGCAAGCATTTTTGCATACACCCAATCTATTTCAGCACATCAGTTTCATATTGAATAGATAGAATGGAAAAAATATATACTACTGATCTGCGAATTCGAACTGAATTGCAGAAAACTTTCCTCTTCCTAATACTTTCCCGGTTCTGAGCACGCTATTCGTTCTGCATGCAATGGCGTGGTTGGTCTCTCTAGAGACCAATTCTATCGAAAATGCAGGC